>JAPSGF010000082.1:2807417-2938776 GCA_035772895.1 Perdix hodgsoniae
ACCGCCAGCCCTGCACACCGCCAGCCCTGCACACCGCCAGCCCTGCAGCCACAGCCTCGTCCCCGGGGCTCCCGCTGGACTCCCTGCGGCCCTCGGGATGCTGCGGGTGAGAGGCTGCTGCTTCTCTCCCTGTATTTATTTGCATGGGGCCATGAGTGCACAGGGGACTTAATAAGGGCAGGAAAATGGAGACCTGGCCTTTAAGAACTTTGCAACTCAGCAAGCAGAGAGGATTAATATGAGCTGCCGCCTGGGAGGGCAGCAGGGAGATGAAGTGCAGGAGAGGGACTTAAATCATCAAGGCATGGGAACAGGAGGTGACTGCAGGGAACTACGGATCCCCTGATTTGAAGCAGCTGTGTTACATTGCGTCATCTTCTCTCACCTGCTCCTCACTCGCGTTTCCAGCAGAAAAAAATAAAAATTCCAAGTCTAACTACAGCAAATTCAGTGAACAGGGCAGACGTCTGTGTTCATTTCCCCTTAACTGAAGCTCAGCAGGACACTACAGTGTGGTTGGTCTTCTCCAGAGCTCAGTTCACCAGGGAAAAATGGGAATCTGTGATAATCTGTATTCCTGTGCTTTCCAGGATACGAAGTGGCATCAGGCACCTGGTTTTAGAGCTAAAGGTAAGAGTACTCCAGAAAGTCTGATGCTATGTGGAAGCCAAAGAAGTGCCTCCTACGCCTGGCCCTGCTGCAGCAGGTGGAGACTTCTCCTGGATGGGCCTTTTTCACAGAACCACAGAACATAGGGGTCAGAAGGGACCTCTGGAGTTCAACCAACCCCCCCCAAAAGCAGTTCCCTACAGCAGCTGCACAGAAGAGCACCCAGAGGGACCAGAACATCTCCAGGGAAGGAGACCTCACCTCTCTGTGCCACCCTCACAGCACAGCAGTTCTTCCTCATGTCCTATGGAGCTCCCTGGGCCCCAGTCTGTGCACGGAGCCCCTCGTCCTGGCGCTGAGCAGCACAGAACGCAGCCCGGCCCCATCCTCCTGACCCCCGCCCCTCACATACTGAGCAGCACTGGTCAGATCCCTCCCAGCCTTCCCTTCCCCAGTGAACAGCCCCAGGGCTCTCAGCCTGTCCCCATCAGGAGGTGCTCCAGGCCCCCACCATCTCTGCAGCCGTTCCCTGTCTGCCTGGAACTGGGCAGCCCAGCTCTGGGTGCTGTGCTCCAGCTGTGCTCCAGCTGTGCCTCCCCAAGGCGCAGCAGAGCGGAGGAGCACCTCCCTCACCTGCGGCAAGGCACCCCAGGGTACCACTTGTACTCTCTTGTTTCCATGTGCTCCTCTATCATCTGCTTTTCTCTCATCCTCTCCCACTTGCCAATGAACGACGGATCTGCCATCTCCATGTTTCCAGGGTAACGAAAAGAAGTTTCCTCCAGCCCAGAGGTAGAGCAAACCCATTCTGCTGGAAAATTTAAAGCGAGGATTAAAATTTATAAAACAGCACACGACCCAGTGCAGCATCTCCTGCTCCTGCCAATCCATCCGAATCACCGCGCACAGAGTGCAGCTGGGGCCACCTGCATGGCATTATGGCGCAGGTCCCCGGTGGCACTGGGCAGCTTTGTTTGTGGAGCTGTTGGCCACCAGCACTCCCATGGCTCCATCCATCCTAAATTGCTCTGCCTGACAGCCAGAGTGGATCTGGCCGTGGCCTGGGGAACACGGGCAGAGTGGCTTTGCTGTAATGATGGTTCACGATGTCCCAGCTGGCCTGCTTGATCCTGTCTGATCTGATCTGGCAGCTGTGAAGAGGGGAGGAAGCAAAGAAGAGTAAGTAGAGCAACTTATGCCCGCATAAGGATTTAAGTATTCTTTAATACTTAAAAGTCTGGGTTGATTGGCTTCTTGAGAGCCCCGTACAAAGCTAGCGATCTCCTGAGGCAACAACTGGAGATAGGAAGGTCTGGAGCAAATGGTGTTGCAAAACTTAAAGGATAACCATTTAATACTTCAGGCCATCATACATATTTCTTCCCGAATTCAGCCTCTGGGAACGAAGTACTGGACTTCCTCTCTGAAATGGACTGCGAGGCTTCGCAGCCTGCAAGCACCCACATTGCTCAGGCACTGCTGCTCTGCCTCTCACCAAACCGCACTCCCTGCTGCCAAGGGTTCACGTCCCAGCAATGAGACCAGAGCCAGTAGTGTGATGCCAACAGATGGAAGCAATAAGCAAGCACAGTGAGTGTAACAGAAATAATAAACAACCGCACGTAGAACGTTTTCTTCGACGCTAGCCAAGGAAAGTCCATTAATTGTCATCTGGAAATCCCTGTAACATTTGCAGCAAGGAGCTGCCACAGCTGTGCCTGCTGCTGCCCCACAGCACGCGGTTCTGCTGGGCAGGGTGAGCCCGAGCCATTTCTTCTCACCCTGAGCACTGGGCTGCTGCAACACCGGCGTGAGACGTTGTGTTTATAACATCAAGAGTTACACATGAGGTGATCCCAAAGCATAATTACTAATAAATGTTTAATTAATAGCTTATGTATGCGTTGATAAGTTCATTAAAATGATGCATGAGCACATGAATATTCCTGAGCAGGCAGGAAGAAGGGAAGTTACTGCTGGAAAGTGTGTTAACAAGGGGATTACAGGGTTTACATATGGAGTCTGCACGCGCTCCACTCATTCCTCGTAGATGAACAGTTTACGGCCCGTTGTGACCAACCAATCTCATCACAACCTCCACTTCACAAATCTCTCCCTTCTCCTCTTAAATATGAACAAACAGACAATGTTTTCCCATTAACAATAATAATATCCAGCAGTGTGGACCAAAGCAGATGAGTTAATTGCTTTAAGGAGCTTTAACTGCATTTCCATCCATTGGAATTATTGCTTCCAGAAAAACGCACATTCAAAACCTCCAACAACAGTAAGTTGTGTACCTGAAGGGGTCAACCCCAATCAGTACTGGTGTGGAACAGAGCAATAAATAAAACCACACTCTGAGGGACTTTGTACACATATGCTCTTCCCCTCTTTCTCAGCTGCAGAGAACTGAAGCTGGGGGGTCTGGGAGCAGTTGCCAATTGCAGCACGTTGTGCCCACTGCAGCACAGCACCAGGAAGGGCGTTGGGCCACAGCCCTCGCTCACTGCCAGCACTCACCTTTTGTTCCTCTCCTTTCTTTGTGCATCTCATATAGGCAAGGGAATCGAGGCAGAGTTCTGAACAAATTCAAAGGCTGGCTGATACCGAAGCCCCGAGGAGGTGTGTTTTGGCTATTGGCATTGCTAGGTTTTGGCTGGGAGCATGAACAGGACAGCCAGGGTGGCAGAAGAAAAGCTGCTCTATCTAATCTCATCTTCTCAAACCAATAATCTCCCTAGCTGTTCACACTTTAGATCTTTTCCGTATTTTAACTAATCTATTTTATTGGTGTCTCATCCATTCTGGATCCCATCTCATCTGTTGTAATGATTTATAATCCACACTGGATTTCAAGAACAAGTTTTAAAAAGCTTTTGTGAGGAGACTAAGCCATGCCATAAATTTCAGTCCGTGTGAGTTAAGTGCCTAGATCTGAGCAGAAAACATGACAGCTACTCCTAAAGGGCCTGGGAAGCACAACCTGCAGAACCCAGGGATGGAGCATGCTCCAGCTGGCCATGGGCAGCTCTGCACCCACCTCTAATCCTGCAGCATGGTCTGGAATCTGTATTGTGGATGGAGAGCATCACCATCAGACTAGGAGAGATGAGATATAGTATTTGTGGCATTTACACATGGGATGGTAGCTTTTTCTTGGGGGGCATTTTGGTCCTTCCACAACAACACATCTTCCCTGGAGATGTTCTGATCCACCTGGGTGCTCTTCTGTGCAGCTGCTGTAGGGAACTGCTTTTGGGGGGAGCTGGGCATCTCCAGAAGTCCCCTCCAATCCCTACAATTCTGTGATTCTGTGAAATATGTCTGTCTTTGCAGATACCAAAAAATATTGGGCTGCTTGCAGTATTTCCAATTGGTCCATGAGCAGAACCCAGCAGCCTCACAGCAGCTGGGGCCACAGCCCTGCCCACAGCACGCTCTTACATCTCCCACCAGCTTTGTTCCCACCTTTCCTCCATGTCACCTTCCAGGTGCTTTGAGTGTGGAACACATCTAAACGCTGCACATCACTGCTTAACATGGCGCATCTCACCCTGCAAAGGACGCTTTGGCTCCTTGTGCAGACAGAGGAAGAAAAGTCCACCTCATGGTTAAATAAATAAAACTAGTGACTCACTTGGGAAAAACCTCTAATGAGGTCATGAGGGGTGAGATGCCACCACTGCAACTGGTGACCTTTTCTCATTTCCAAAACGACATTTGCTGGATATAGACATACACCACTGGTTGTTTATAAAGTGATTGAGGATTTTCTCTTGCAGAGAGATTCTGGTTTCTGACTTTTGCTACTGCCCACAACCCCGTTCCAACAGTGACCCACAGCTAATGACTACAGCTTTGCAAGCATTTCCTCTGAAAGTCTGTTGGAAAGAAAAAGTCTCTTCTGAAGCCAGACAGCAGGACAGCAGGTTGGAAACATTCACGTTGCTGAAAGCAGCAAGTGAGCAAGGAGGGTTTGCAGCTTGGTAAAAAAGCAGTCATAAGCCCATGGCTGAGCCAGGCCCAGCCCCAGCCAGCACAGGACTCCAAAGAACCAACCTGATCCTCTCCGTGCAACATGAGGCCATCACCTCCCCACCACCTCCTTTCAGGAGCTGCAGAGAGCAATGAAGTCTCCGCTGAGCCTCCTCTTCTCCAGACTGACCCACCCCGTTCCCTCTGCCCACAGGACAGCGCCCAGAGCCCTCAGAGCTCCACTGCCCCTCTCTGAACACACTGCAGTGCCATGATGTCTGTCTGGCAGCGAAGGCCCCACCGCTGAACGCAGCACTGAAGGTGCGGCAGAGCTGAGAACAAAGGATGACCACCTCCTGCTCCTGCTGGCTGCTCTACTGCTGACACAGCCAGGACGCTGTTGGCCTTCTTGGCCACCTGGGCACACTGCTGGCTCCTGGTCATTTGAGTGTCATAAACACTCCCAGATCCTTTTCTGCTCACAGTTTTCAGCCGCTCTGCCCCCAGCCCATAGCATTGCACAGGACTGTTGTGACCGCAGTGCAGGGCCTGGCACCTGGTCGTGTTCCCTTCTGGGCTTTCCCAGCCCAGAGCAGCAGCTCGGTGATTGCTCCGTGTGGGTGACCATGCTGGTTTCATACCCATAACCTTGTGTGCACACCTCAGCAGCTCCTTGCCTCCAGCTTGGTCACACTGTAAATGAGGAGGGTTAAGTCATCAGCCAAACAGCAACATCTTTCCCCTTGACATTCAAGCGATTGAAAAGCTCCTTGTAGGGTCAAGCACAGTGGCTTTTAAATAACACTCTGTGTTTGTTACTGTGTTGGCATTTAAGTGCTGGCTAAGAGGGGACAAGCAAGCAGGGCCCAAGGCTCAGCGCTTTACGATGGGGCTGTGGAGCTCATCTGCTGCCTCTCAGCGCTGTGTGCGGCCCTCAGCACCTCCTGCACACAGCGCCTGTCCCAACGCAACGATGAGAAGCAGAGGCTGATTCCTGAGGCCTGCCGGGCTGCAGCACACAGCCCTGCCCGCCCTGCACACCTGCTGCAGCCCTGTCCTTCACAGAGTGACCATGCAAAAGTCAGAGGATCTGCCTGACCACGAACGGTGGCACAGATCGCTGTGTGGTGTTGTCTTCTTTTTTTTCTGAAAAGCAATTAATTAGCTTTAGTTTACTGCAACTTCCCTTCCAGCAAAAACCAGGCCTTGCTGCGATAGCAGCCCTAATTGCCATGTCAGATACTTCACAGCCCCATCCATCCCCCAGCACCATCAGCTTTTGTTATAAATTAATAGAGCCTGGACACATCCCACATTTAAGAATGAAAGCAGAAGGGGAGCGTGACGGAGCCTTAAAGAGACAGGAGAGCTCCTGGAGGAGCCCTGGGCTCCGACCTCCTTGCCTTCTTCCCAACCCAATAACAAAATGGGGATCTGGAGGAATTTCTGAAAGCAGCTGCCTAAAAACACATCCATTCAGAATTACGGGGTATTTTTAGACTGTAAAAGAGAGCAGATATAAATATGTCTTCATTCCTGCTGTAATCCAATTGGTTTAATCAGTTACATTACTGATAGGCTTGATGCATGCAGTACAAACATAGCTTTCATTACTGAGAGAGCACGCAAAGCAGATCTGCATGTGAGAGGGGGTATATGTATGTTTTTATAGATTTGTATATAGAATCTATATATTTATATGCAGGCACAGACACAGAGCCCTCCCTTTTCTGTTTAAAAAAATGCTGCCTGAATCACTTTCACAAATAAGACAAACCCCATATTTTGCTGGCAGAACGATTACAGCTGTCAGATCTGACGGACGCAGCACTGCTGATGAATAATTCATGGCAGCTAATTATAAGCTGGCAGATTTCTGGCATTGGGGCACAAAAAGGCTGGAGATCCCAGTTATCTGCAGCTGATCTGATCCTCCCGAGGTCCTGAGATGCTGCACAGAGACAAAGGTACTGCATTATTGCTGCACAAACCGACTCAGTACACGTGCAGTGAGTCAGGTGGGGACACGGTGCTGCTACTGCTCTGTGAGATGCAGCCCTGACAGAGGTCTCAAAGCCACAAAGGCTGTGTGATCCCAGCTGCCATCCCAGGATCTGCTCAGGGTAACTGCCATGTGTAACAGGCCACTGATCTACCTGGTGATGTCAGACTTAGTGCTGCCAGCACTGGGCACACAAAGGGAAGGCTGGAGGCTCATCGGTTCCAGTAGTCCAAGCAGTCTTGAGCTTCAGTGGTATTTCATTAACGCCCACCACAAAGGCAGTTATTGACGGTTAAAGGACACACCTAAAACAAAAAGCTCCTTTTCCACCCCCTGTACAATCCTGGCTCCCTCAGTCCCAGCTCCTGTGAAATGAGACCTCCTGGTGGCACCATGGGATCTGCGCCCACCACCCCACAGCAGCACACACAGCTGTCCTGGTGTGGGACCACCACTGCTGCTCCCAAAGCAGAGCTGCAGCGCCTGCGGGGCCGCTGACAACACCTGCAGCACGGCACATCTCAAACATCCATGTCTCGGCACCCCTCAAAATAAAAGGGCAGGTTATGAGCAAGGGATTGAATGTCCCGAATAAGGCTGAACCTGGTAAATAACATAATGCCCGTGTTTGTTCTGAAACCATCCATATTCTGCCAAGCAGAAAGGTAACGGGAGTTGTGCGGCAATAACAGATCATCAGGTGATGGGAGCTTTCAAGGTTTGTCTCCTCTCTCAGTGCACGTTATAAAAATTACCCCCCAGAGTCTTTTCCTTCTCTTTCGTTTTCCTCTTGACATACTGTCGACATAAACTTTCTCCCTGCAAGGAGATTTCTTCTTCCGTGAGTTCCAAGCTCAGTGACATTCTTCGCAGTGCCCTGGAGCGCACGGCCTCTGTGTGTATCTGTCTCTTTGGTGTGAACTTAAAGATCAAGAGCCATTCATTTACAAAAACTGTGAGGACACGTTTCCTCCTTCTTGCTGGAGCCTCTTTCGATGTGTAAAGAAATGGGGATCTTCTCAGAACAGGAGCAAACGGGCAGCACGCCCGCCTGGTGACGGCGCAGTCATTGCAATGCAGAGGAGGCAGACGCTGACAATGAGCACAAATCCCCCCTGTCTGTAAGCTGTCTTCTTCACCCTACAGTTTCAATGTTTTGTTTCAACCTTTGGATTGTATTAAAATATTAATGCTAACGTTTTATTATAATTTTATACTCCGTGTTTAATATTTTAATACAATCAAAAGCCCAAATGAAATCCTTTAACGTTATCGGGTGAAATGATTATGTGCAATCGGAACAAAGCAATCCCCCAGAGCCAGCAGGATGTTTTCCTGAAGTTTTCTTTCCCTGGGTATTTATCAAATGTCACTCCCTTGCTCTGCCAGGAAGGCCCCTCCTGACCTCGAATGCATTAGGAATTCAGTTGAGCATTCAAGTGTCTCCAATTGGACCCATGGATGGTTGGTGCGGATGGGACTCAAGGATTGCCTTCCTGCTGTGTGTGAATGTGCATGGCAGTGCTCCTCAGTGAGGAGCTGCTCCGGGCAGCCCTGCAGACAGCCAGAGCACAGCTGCTCCGTGCTGATGTCCCCCAGGTTCTGACCCTCTGAGATCCCTTTGAGTCCCATGTGTCTCTCACACCCCGTTTTGTAGCATGTGAAAACTATGAAGACTTCCAAACAATTTTTCAATTTGAGGCAGATTAAGAGCAAAATTCTAGTGGGACTAATAGTGTGTAATCTTCTTTACATTTCTCCTCTTGCTTTATGAAGAACAGTTCACTGCAATGGCGTATTTCACACTCCGTTGCTGATATTTCAATTTCCTGCTTAAGTTACAATAAAAACTGCCCACACTGCTGATGCTCCCATGAAGAATAATTTATGTTGATTGACGTTATTTAATTCCCTCTGGATGCAGCTAATGATTAAGTGATGCCAGGAAATTTAAAAGCACATCCTACCTGCGGACTCCTCTAAGCTCCTTTGGAAGGCTTTGAAAAGCTTCCAATTTCCAGCATAAAACACTGCCACTGATCTCTAAGCACCTTCCTTGTCTTCCTCCCCTACTTCTTCCCCACCCCAAAGGAAGACAATTACATTACTGAGCTCAATCAAGGCCCGGAGGCTGGGTTTCCAGCAGCAGGATGTGCTGGGAGGATGCTGCCCACCAGCAGCTCATGGCAGGGCAGCAGGCAGCAGGACACCCCAAGCAGGGCTGTGGGACAGAGGATAGTCCAGTGGAGTTGAAAAACCCATGACTGGGATTTGTATCGATTTCAAGACCCAAACAGCATCGTTGTGCAAATCAAGACCTACCGGACTGCGGAGTAACACAAGTTTGGTGTGAGCAGAAAGGGGCAGAAGCACCAAGCCCTGGGCATCAGTTGTGTGCCAGGAACCATCCTCCATGCCCCCAGGTCTGCCAGGCAACTTCAGCCACTGGGGAACACTGCTGCAGAGGGAATGTTAAGGGAGAAGGCATCTGGGTGTGAAATTAGGCTGCAAACCTGCTCCAAACCCAGTCCCTGCACTGACACTCTCAAGCTGATGTTGCTGGCATCTTTCCATTAATCAGAGCACGCGCTGCTCCTCCAGCACGCACAGCCCAGAGGCCCGGCTGCCCCTCACGCACCTCTGCCCCTGCCATGAAGAAGCAATTTATATTGGATCCTTTTGCCAAGAGAGTAAACATTTTGCTTTTATTTGTCAAAGGAGTTGTCTTCCTATCTTCTGCAGACAGGCACTGTGTCTCAGGGAGGATTTGCCTGTATGGCAGAGATTTACTCTTATTCCAAACTAAATTCAACTCCACAGGCTGCTAATCCAGCATATCTGCAGCAGAATAACCCATCCAGTGTAACCACGTGGGCAAAATCTCACCAGCAGTTTGCGGGGCTATAAGTGAAGAGGAAAAGGGGATTTTCCCCTGGGAGCTCCCCAGATTTTGGCAGATTCCCCAGGCAGCTGCAAACCACTGAGGGTTAAAAAGGAACCCCAAGCAAGGGAAGAGTGAGCATCGTTTCAAAACGCTGAGAAATCTTCTCATCAAAATAGTGTCAGAGCCTGTCACGGCAGAGGGAAAACAAATGCGCGAGACATGATGGTTCTGCATGAAATGTAAAATGCTCTTTAGCTAAAACAAAACTCCTTGAAAGCACCCAGACGGGGAAAGGGAGTGGGGGGAATAGGTAAAGGCACTCTACTCTCAAAGCATAGAAGACATTTAAAGGGAGAAATCCAGGGAGGGATGCACAGCCCTGCCTCGGTTTCCCCGTGCAGCGAGCAGATTTACTGGCATTCAGGGGATGGGGCCCTTTGCCCAGCTGCTCCACTGCTCCAAAGCGCCTCTTCTTCTGCCACAGCTGCTGCAGAATGGAGGCAAAGCCAAAGTTAAGCAGACAGAAGAAGAAAGAAGAGATGGTGCCAAACAGGACCGTGATGAACTGCTGCCAATGAGGTCTGGATCCTGTGAGCGCAGTGCATGTGCCAATGGTATTTCGTCCTTTCCCTGGGACTTGCTTCCTGTGCCATGGAATCTTTTCCCAGGGAATGCACAAAAGATGCTGGGGAACACAGGCATCAACACTGCTGTACCCTGACTCTGGCTGTGCTTCCAGCTCTCTGGGAAGATCTTCGGTAGACCCAGCTCTGAGCCCAGGAGAGGACCATCGCAAGGATGCAGACAACAGAGCTGCACTGCATAGTAAGGATGCTACAAA
The DNA here is from genome assembly GCA_035772895.1 of Perdix hodgsoniae. Taxonomy (NCBI): domain Eukaryota; kingdom Metazoa; phylum Chordata; class Aves; order Galliformes; family Phasianidae; genus Perdix; species Perdix hodgsoniae. Next base: position 2,817,732 of record JAPSGF010000082.1, read on the forward strand.
CCTTGAGTTTTGTTGTCAGCTCCTCCAGCTTGCTGCCACAAAGACCTCATCATCTACACACAGCCGAAACAATCTCCTCCTCCCTGCCCAGCTGTGAAGCGGATCCTTCTAATGAGCAGTAGTTAATAATTGCCACAAAGGACACCAACTTGGAAGACAATGACAGAAACCACAGCTAAGGAAGGAAAAAAGATCCATTTAAAATTCCAGAAGATCAGCATACCTGCAGAAAGAGACTTTCATGGATATGTCTTTAATCTTTCCCACTTCCAGCCCTTAATAGCAGAACCTGATTCGAAGACTTGGTGATGGATTTCCAACACAGACACAAAGTGACAGGCTCATTTTCAAGTATTGCACAGCTATAATTCCGTGTTTTATTTGTTATTATTCTAACCTGCTGATGGAGTGGGGCTGCATTCAAGGCAGCGGTAACAACTCTGGCTCGAGGCGTTATTTAGAGTTCGGTGTTTAGAGCCAGAGCCTCGTGCCTCCTGATATTTATGAAGAAGATGTGCCTGTAGCTGCAGTGCTCGTATCTTATTTGTTTGTTGTTCAAACAAAGGATCAGGAAATTGGATGCTGTTTCCAGCGAGCGATACCATCTCAGCAGTTGAGGGAAGGGCCACTGGTCTTTATGTGCTTCTCCAGTGGAGCAGCGAGGAAAGCTGTCTCCAGGTCAAGGTGATAAAGTCACCTTGCAAAGTCTTCCAGGGAAAAGTCCCACTCCGTAAAGGCTGGGTGGGGACAGACTCCCAGGAACCAGGGCTGAGCTGCGTCCAACCCCACTGCTGAACCTGGCCAGTACACTCATCTTCTCATTTGCATGATGCTCTCCCCATGGCATGCCTTAATTTCTCATCTTCTTAGTTAAGCTTAAATTAAGAAATCTTGTCTTTACAACCACAGAGAACAGTGCACAGCATTTTTTTCATCCAGAATGAGATTCTTGAAAGGAAAACCTTGCAGTCAGATTCAGTGAGAGCCCCATTTCACCGCAGAGCTGTGTGACAAATCCTGCTGTGGCTGATGGGACTTTTGTGGAATTAGAGCACGTTTATGTAGCCAGAACAAAGCCACGCTGGGTCTCCCTTTCTTTGTGTCCCCTTTCCTTTGTGGGCCAGTGATGAGCCTTTGCCCCAGTTCAGCAGCTCTGGAGGTCTGCCTGGGTAGCTTTGAGCCTCAGCTAACTTACCTTGTCTTACAGCACAAAGGAGAGAATACATAACCTTTTGCATTCTTTTGCAGCCTGTGAGCTCCTAAGTCACTTTGGCAGCTTTGAAAAGTTGATTCTGCCTGAGAAATGACACTGGCAGTAGCAACAGAAGCTGAGGAACAGGCTGTTCACTCAACCAAGGAAGTTTAACCTCTGCCATGCTTCTGTACAGCAGAGAGCAGTGAGTGTTCACAGCAGAAAATGAGTTACAAGCAGCAATGTCTGGACGTTGCTCAGATACCCTTGAGACAGTGATGCACCAGGTGCAAAATAAGAGTTCTTAACACAGCCCGACAATTTACGCTGAGATTCTGGCTCTCCTCAGAGCATTAGGCATTATTATCCCAGTTTCTCGTTAGCTGTGTAGATGACCAAACTCTGTCTGTCCACAAAAAGCCATGAGCTCTGTAGGACTTTGCAGGACGGACCAACACATTACAGCCCGGTGGACTACGGAAAGGCAGCCTGCAGCTCACCCAGCGCTGTTTCCTGACAGTCTCTCGTTTGCTATCCATCACACTGGTCAGCAGTGCCTGGTGTGCCAGGAGCCCACGACACGTGTGGTGTGAGAGGCCTGAGCCTGTCCCCATGTCACCTGTGACGGTGCACAGCGCTGCAGCCCTGGACACGTGCTGGGTGCCCCGAGTGCTGGTGGCACTCAGTCACACTGTGAGAGACACAGCCAGTCCGCCGCCTGCCGGCGTGCCAATCTGAGAATGAAAGGGGACGAATTAAATATAAATCCCACCCAAGCTGCTACCAGTTCTATTCTGCCAGGGTGTTATTCATAAAAACAATCTCTGGTGCCAGCTCTGGTTCCCAGCCAGGGCTGCAAACTAATGAAATTGCCTTTTATACTGAGCGTGCGAATGAGCCTCCTCCGACTGCAGGCGTGGGCCGTCCTCCTCACCATCATCCTTCTGGGGGCGGTGGCAGCCGGGTCCTTATGGACTTGACTGAAATGAGAGCTGAGCTGAAGCTGCTGGAGTAACTCTGAATCCTTTTCAAAGTGAAGGCTGCAACAAAGAGGGTCGTGGCGAGGCAGCAGGTCCTTCAACACAGGTGGAAAGGCAGGGGAGAAGCAGGCAGTTAGCTAAGTGCTTAGAAAAGGAAAGCCTAGAAGAAAGACAGCAATCCTTGGAGGACAACAACCCTCGCTGCTGCTCAAAGGCACTTGGATCTGCTTTATTCTCTGTGGGCTTTCTTCCATGCCCAGCCCCACTGGCTTCCCAGCACTGTGACATGTCTTATGCTAACACAAGTGTTAACAGGTGAGTAGGTGTACGGTGAAGCCCTGCTCCCCTGTGACATTCCCTTCATGTCAGCACACACAGGGAAGTAAGGAGTGCTCCAGAAAGCACGGGAGAGCGGATGAACAAACGCAGCAGCTCACCAGTGAGCTTCCTCCTGGCAGCAGCAGGCAGACACTAACAGAGCAGAGCAGAGGGTGGCGGATCTCCCAGCACAGCGTTCTCCCCACGCACTGCAGGTGCCTCGTTACGTGGTGAGGAGGTGCATGGTGACCTGCAGAAGGTGAATGCCCCCAGTATGAGTCAGTCACAACCACAGTGTCTTCGGTGTTCCAATTTCAGGGGCCAGGCAGGTACTGTAAGAAGCGGGGATATCCCTGGAACAGACACTAAAATCCTGCCATGGCTTGAACCTGAGAGCTGAGGCACTTCATTCCTGCAGCAAAGTGCTGAGGCTGACTTTGAAGCAATATATCCTATAAAGGATCAAATCCGCAACCTGCCCGTGCTTCAGTTTCCCAGTGCAGAGAAAGGAAATGACAGCCCTGGGAGAATAAGTTTGTTAAACCCACAACGACAGAACAACGGGGCTAAGAGGTAGAATAGCAGAAGGGAAGCAGGAGCTAATGCTGATGTGATGGAGAAGGCTGGGAGGAATCTGACCAGTGCTGCTCAGTATGTGAGGGGCGGGGGTCAGGAGGATGGGGCCGGGCTGCGTTCTGTGCTGCTCAGCGCCAGGACGAGGGGCTCCGCGCACAGACTGGGGCCCAGGGAGCTCCATAGGACATGAGGAAGAACTGCTGTGCTGTGAGGGTGGCACAGAGAGGTGGGGTCTCCTTCCCTGGAGATGTTCAAACCCACCTTGATGTGTTTCTGTGAACCTGTCATAGAGAATTGGTCCGGGGGCAGCTGGACTGGAGGATGTCCAGAGGTCCCTTCCAATCCCTACGGTGATTCTGTGGCTGAGGAGCAGCTAATGGCCAGCAGGGCACTGCATCCTGCCAGGCTTGGGGCTGCACACAACTCCACCAGCAGGGTGGGTGCCAGGGATGCCTCCCACACCCGTGTCCCCACTTCCCTTTGCAGAGCCACTTTCTGCCCGTTTTCCCACCACACGTGGCCCTCTTGTGTTCATAAACAAAACCTGGAGAAACCAGTAACAAATGCTCTTGAATACAAAAGGGTTATTAGATAAGTGGCTTTTCCATACCCTGAACTCCATTGGCAAGGCTCAGAGAGCCAAGCAGCACCCTGCAGGCACTCGCCCCAGCCCCTGTGGGCACGGACTGCACATCCATATGAGCACTGCAGAGGGCTCTGGCTCCCCTCCAGCCCAACCCCCCTTCAGTTCAGACAAAGACTCCTTGGAGGCTTGCAGAGCTCATCACACAGAGCTTGGAAGAAATAAAACCCAAGTGCTATGATCTGAAAGGCAGAGAAAAAGATCAGCAGCAGAGAATACAGATCAGGCTGGTGGCACTGTGTGTGTGTACACATGTGTATGAATGGGCAAAGCGCAGAGGGAGCCTGCAGCGCAGCTCGGATGTACAGAAATGAAAGGAGCAGTCGTTTATATCAGAGTTTCCATAGAGACCAAGTTTTGAAAGAATTAAGGTGGAACGATTATGTATGTTCTGAAAGAGATAAAAATAACCGTGCTAAGCGTCGCATGGGCTAATTAGATGACGATCCTTGACTTGGAGCTCTCCTCGCAGTGCAGCACGCTGGGCTCCTGGGCTTGGCCGCACATCACCCGTCCCTGCTGGTGTGCAATGAAGAGTGAAGCGCCTGTGAGCGGCAGCGATGCGGACCCCCAGCACCCATTTCCCTGGCAGGCTGCCGTGCTCTTCAAGGCAGCATCACCCGCTCCCACTCTGCTACTTCAAGCAGAAGCAGTGTGTGCTCCTCCAGCCCTGCTGTCAAACCTGCCATCACCAACATCAGGCAGAACACGCCGGGTCACAGCTCTGGGCTTCTGCTGTGGTTTCGCAAAAGCAAAAAAGCAGAAAAGTGAGGAGGAGCAGTGATGAGCAGCGGTGATTCCCACTAGCCGTGGAAAGGAGATGTCGCTCCAGAGCTCAACCAATTGGCTGAAACCACCCAGGAGCATCTCCCCAGTTGCAGCACATGCCCTGCAGCTTTGCAAAAAGCTGCCTGAGCTCGCAGGGTTTTTGGGAGCCCCAGGGGCTTCCAGGGAAAGTCATACACAGAGCAGGGAGAGGCAGAAGGGGCATGGTTAGTCTGTGCCCTCTGCAAGAAATGCCCTGGCACTGCTGCAGCACTGCTTTCACACCAGGTGGAACAGAGAAAACAGAATACAAGGCAAGGAAAGACAATCCAAAGAAAGAACAGGAAGACCTCTGACAGCATCTCTCACTCAGCATTGCAATAGAGCAACTGCTCTGTCTTGGCCAAGCTTTTAATCCCTTACAGACCGAGTGTTCTTTTTTTTCCTACATTTTGCTGCAAAATGCAGTTTGGGTCAAACTGGTGCTATGGGAAAAATCCTCTTTTGGGGAAGCCAGAACAAAATCTTCTCAATGCTTCATTTTGAAGAAAAAAAAAAAGAAAAAAAAAAGGCATTTTGTTTAGAACTGCAATAACAGAATGTATGGGAACTGCTGAATCACAGCCTGAACCTCTGATTGACCACCTGAGGCAAGTAAATGAGTCGGCCACAGGAGCACAGGTGAATTACCTGCACCTACTGAAGGGGTGGAGCCTGGCTGCACCCCTCCTGGACCCCATTTAAGTGCTGACTGCTCCTTGTGGAGAATATCGTGAGCCTACAACATCAGTGAGCATTTTCCATTTATTATCCTCCTGTTGCAATAGTCCTACTTAGCCTAACTTTCCTGGATATTTCTTGATTATAATATCTGTGTGTTCATTGATTATACACTGAATAAATGCATCCAAGAAAGCAACGGAAAGTTTTGCTTTGCTGTGGAACAAATAGAACTCTTTGAGAGCAATTACTTAAACTTCTGTTCCAGCAAAGCATAATAGACAAATTTTGTTTCAGGTGGCCTTCCCTCAAATCCTCTGCTCCCCTGTTTCCTCTAGTTAAAGCCATGAAACGAATCAGACATCTCTCAGCTTCAGTCCTTAGCCAGAAGAGCAATTTCAGTGCTGCCCTCAGCCCAGCTGTCTCACAGTCTGGCTATCTAACAAGGCACAGTAACTCTCAATATATTTTTCCTAAAGCAAATTCCTAATGATGGTTATGAAAACCTCCTTATGGCTTCCCAGCTGATGCAAATGTAGCCATTCGCACACAGAACATTTCCCAAAGCAGGCTCTGATTTCTGTGCCTGTGTGAGGGCCTCTTTTGAACAGCCCCACATGGGCTTTGGGGTCGGGGGACACCACACCTCTGTGAGTGCACCGCCTGCTCCCCACCTGAGTGCTGCTCCACCCAAGCAGGCTGTGCCACCGGCGCTGCCTCCTTCACCTTCTGAAGGCTCTCACCCAGGGGCTGAGGGAAAAAATTCCCTGCTCTCTTTAGCTTCTGAAGCCTGACAGATAGCAATAGGTCATATTAAAGATGGAGAGCTCCAGATCCATTGCAGTTTAAAAAAGGGGGAATAAAAATGGACAGCTTTGATTGCTAGGGTGGCTCCTGGAAGGAGCTCTTCACACAGGATGGAGGTTTCTGCCTCTGCATCCCAGTGCAAGAGCTCGGGAAGTGAACTATTAAGGGAACAGTTTTTCCCTTGTGCTGAATAATTCCGTGCAACTTCACCTCTCCAGAGGACTGCAGAGAATCCTTAAGTGTCTTTGTGGCCAGCTACAGTTCCTGGCAATGGTAATATAAGCCTGGGTAGCATCATCAGTTTCTGAGTGTGACTTGTGCTTTCCTCAGGTGCAAATGATAAGAGACTGAAGCATCTATTTCTGCTTCCCATGGTACCCCCTACAAAAGATCAATCCTGCCTGAGTAAAGTGGAGAGCTGCAATAGCTTGAATTTAATTCAAGCAGACAGCATGCTCCTCTCTGCAAACAGTGCCAGGGCTCTGGCATCTGCAAAGGTTCAATGTGACGCAGTAAACTTGAGTCAAGCCCACAAAGACACAATCAGTGGGGGCAGGAACTGGGAGGCAGGACATGGCTGGCACACAGCACAGGCCCAGTGCTGCTCCCTGTGTCAACACGAGCAGGGTCGGATGTGATGTGATTTGACATGAGCAGTAGGAATAAAACTTTTCTCCTTCCAAAAGCAACTTTCCAACTCATCGCCTATTTCAGTTCAGCCATCAAATTACCCGATATATTTATTTTTAGCTTGGGCTCCTACCTAACCAGGTTTACATGACTGGTATATGTGCATACTCACATGTGCACCTACATCCCTTCCCTTTTTCCTTTCCCCTGTAATTTTGAGCTTGCTGGCAATCCATTAAGTCCTTACTGGCCTCATAAATGGTTTTCCCGACCTGTGGTAGAGCTAGTGGCACATGACAAACATGCCAATTAAAGACGTACCTGAATTTGGCAGGACTTGCACTGATATCTGAGTGCAGCCCACCAGCCTGCTCTGCAGTACAGGTGGGGCTGAGTTTCCAGCTGCTCCTCCCATGCCAGACCTCAGCCTCACCTTCTCATCGCCTCTTCATCCCTTTGCAGGGCCTCTGAGCCGCAGCACAGGCAGCCCCCCGCTGCTGGGCGCTGTACAGGGACAACCTCAGCGGGCTGCCTCAACTTGCTCACCATCAGCTCAGGCCACGGCCTCGGCAGGAATTTGCCTGACCCCCCTGACTAAGCCAGGACGTGGCCTTTCCTCAGCAATTGTCTCCTGCAATGGGAAAAGCAGCGTGGTGTTCAGCTGTCAATACACGTGTAAGAGCCCTGACCCCCCCGCTTCCTTCCCACTCCAGGAAGACTCACACCAGCTGCTGCAGGTGTTGCCAGGGCTCCTGGGGAAAGAGTACAACAAAAATCCTCTGCTTGAAGGTCACCAGCCACAAAGTACCATGTGAAAGAACTGGCAGAGCACACCAAAGATTAATGGCACTTCAGGGTTTAGATCTGACTGTGCTGGGAGGGTCTGTGGAGAGAACCAATAAAAGCTAATATGATTTTACATACAAATGAATCATTTCAAGGAATGAAAAGCCCTGAACAAGCCTGTACGTGGCCCTGCTCCTGTCTTAAGGAGCAGCAGAAGGTATTCCCTATCGATGGGCAGCGCATAATTAAAGGAGAGGAATCGCTCTTCTGGCAGGCTGAGCCTGTGGCTTTCTGCAGCCGCGGTTCAGGCAGTGAGGACACAGCCAGGGCAGCGCAGCCCTAGAGAATTCCTGCCTCCTCTCAGAGCCCCTTTTAAAACAAGAATACTGATGGCTGCCTTCCTTTGTAAAATGCCTTCAGAGGCAGCGAAGAGCAGCACTGCACCACAGCGTTATTGCTCCACCTGGCTCCTTCCCCTGCCCTCCTCAAGGGAATCTCTCAGCATCTTCTAGAGCCGCACAAAGCGGTCTGACTTACGTCTGTCATACGCGACTCCTCTATGATCCCCGAAGGGAAAATCAGATACGGGGCAGCGTGTTGTGTTTTGGCAGAGTTGTTTCATGTCTGGGTTCTGCTTCTGGACCCAGGTCTCCCTGCACTGCTTTTTTTAGCCAGCTACAGCGCTCTGCACCTCTGCGAGAGAAGTGCGTGTGATAAGCTGCTCGGAAACCAGGCAACAGGCAGCCATTTCGGGGGGCATTCAGAGCTGGCGTTTAAAGGCAAAACGGGCCTGGAAGAGGCAGCTTCACTGACCCCAGAGATGCTCGGCTAGGGAAAGCTGGGTCAGGGCTGGCTTCCTTCCCCTTTAGTCCCCCTGGACTCTTATTTCCATCTCACGTTTTATCACCTCCCTTGGCAATGGCAGATGTCCCTGCACCAACCCCAGGCCCTGCCTGTCGAAGGGCGGTGGGGTGGCGGTGCTGCCCTCGGCCCGCTGCGAGACACGGGCAGGTGGGACCAGGCGGGAAACCACCTTCCGCTGACGGCTTCACCTGAGAGCACAGGCGGGTCCTCCCAGCCACAAGGTGGGCCCACCAGAGCGGCAGGAGCTGCTGAAGGCAGGAGAGCTGGGCGCATCCTGAGGCTGCGCAGCGCTTCCCGCACAGCCAGCGCCGCTGTGGAGCTGGGATGGAGACCCGCGCAGTGCGGGCTGAGGGGACGCGGGGCTTCTTCCTCAAGACCCGGCTGCGACTTTGACATCGATTTTCCGAAAAAGCCAATTTTTTTCTTTTATTTTCCCAAAAGCACTTCTGTAAAAAGTACCACAGAAGGAGAAGTTTTTCATTTCAGGAACATTTGATTTTAGGATCTTTTTGAAAGCCCCCGAAAAGTTGAATGCTCTGGACCCAACTTTTCAATACTGTGAACTGTGAATTTCCCCCAGCCCTCATTCTCCCTGTCATAAAAGATCTATTTCATGGCCCATTTGGAAAGCACTATTTCTTTTTCTGCCGTCAGATTCAAAACAAAGCCCACATTTCCAAACCCTCCCTGCCTCCTCTCCTCAGTGTGGGCTGTGCTGAGGAAGCACCAGGTTGGGGGGGGTGGGGGGGCTGCGATGCAACAGTTAACGTGGTAATACTGCAAGGATTTTGTTTGGAGTTTTATAGCATTACATACCAGCCTTATTGGATTTAAATGGCTTAAATTAACTGGGTTATTTAATGGGTTGTCCAGATTAGGCAGGAATCTGCAGAGGCTGTTACTTCAAGAAGAGCAGCTGCATTGGAAGAAAAGATCTCGAAGTAACATTAATATCCTGGAGGCTCACGAGTCCTGACAGGCCACTCCTGTCCTTTATTGACATTCTCTCATATGCATTTAGCCAGGTTTGTGTTTAGTTTAATAATCTCCTGAAAGTTTAATTGTTGCTTTATTCATCCATGACCTTTCCTTCTCATCTGGAGACATATTATTGCTAATCTACAAATTTCAAGAACCAGATTTATTTGCAAAACCAATTATTCTGCTATGCAAATCTCCCCTCTTCCTACAGCCCACTTGAACAGGGCTTTTTTTCAGCCACCATAAGATATAGACACTATTCAAACATTTAAATGTAAAATTTATCTATATTTCTTTTCAAGCGTGCCCAGGTTCTACATGGTGCAAAGTTAATTAAAATCTTTAGAATCAAACGCAGGTTTGCTGACCTTGATCCAGGCCTGACAGCCTTCAACCTCCCTCAGCCACGGGGGAGCTGGAGCCACCAGCAGAGCAGAAATCACTATCAGTAAACTTCTAATGGAGAAACACGTCCTCTCCATTAGTGTCAGACATGACAGTGCCGGTTCAGACTCACAGACACAGACACAGGTTTCCTGAGCTGTCTGCAGATGCCTGACCTGAAAGAGGTGCAGACAAATGCTCTGAATTTCACGTTTTTGCTACAGATCCCTACCCCAGGCTTTCCTTAGTGGCACTTTGAATGTGGGGGCCCAGGGATTGAGCCCTCATCCCAAATAATCAGCTGTCCCCTGCCTCAGTCTCTCCATCCCCAAAGCGGCAGCACGCCCTGCTGGGTTTGCTCAGATTTCAGACACCAAGTGCTCCCTGCTGCAACCCTCCTGCCCAGCAGCACGGCCAACGTCCTGCCACTACAGAGCAGCAGCCCCGCAATTACCAGCAACCAAGACATCAACATTTTATACTAAGCCTCATGTCAGTGAACGGCATTATCAGGAAAGCTCGTGCAATTAAACCATAATTCCGTGGATGGATGTTAAGTACTTTACAGATGAGCAAATTAAGAAAGCATTAGCCAAGGGATCCGAGGGGGAGGTGACAAAGGGGCCGGTGAGCAGTGCAGCTCTGCATGAGCCTCCTCTGCTGCAGCCATCTCGGGGCTGCCCCTACCAACAGCTGACGTGGAGAAGGCGTAGGGACTGAGGGGGGCACCTGGAGTCAGAGGGGATGCAGGCAATGCAGGGTGATTTTGATGCAGATGTGTTATTCCTGCTCCAGCATGTCAAATGTTTGCAACCGGAGCAGCACCGCCTGCAGACGGGTCCCACAGGTACAGAGAGGAGCCAGGCTGTCAGGAGATGCCCCTCCTGATTGTTTTGCCTCATGCTGGTAAGATAGAAGTTGTTCCATATCTCACCAACAAATCCACACCGTCAGACTGACAGACAGAGGACAACTTCAGCAGTCTTCCATTGAGACAGAACTGCTTGTGCACATGAAGAACAGAGTGGAAACGTGTGTTGTTGGAACATTCACATCTCGTTCATGTGCTGAAGCAGGGGGGACGAGCACAGCTTGTTTCCTGGAGAGCTCAGCTCCAACACACTTGCAGCAGATCAGCTCCTCGTCCCAGATCCCGGCACGGCTCGGGGATGGAGCTGGTCGCCTCCTGGCAGCTGCAGCAGGCAGACGCGCCACCGGCCTCAGTACGCCCTGGCTCCAGCTTTATATATTTCAGATATGGGTGGCTTTAAGCTGTTTTCCGCAGTCTGTGGATTGTTTCTCTTGCTCAAATAATTTAGCTTTAACCTGAGGCCGTGGGCTCAATCCTTGCTGTCAAAACCCAGTGTGTAGCTTCGCATGCGGCTCCTGAGGGTATGGGGAATACAGCATGAATCTTCTCTGACTCCTTCAAAGTCTGGCAGAACAGCTTTATGTTTGTAGAAATAGACATGAATAAAAATAAATCTGACAGGCTTTAGTCTATGTTTCTCCAGTATATCCTCCTCTGCACTGGATTTACCTGACTTGGTTTATATCTAACAGCTTCTATGTGGATATGTTTACAGTTAGACAGACCCCAGTAAATATTAGCAGGGATCAGGGCTCCCTCACGGGAACACCCAAGCAAAGCAGACTGTAACACCGCAGTCCCATGGTGGGAGCCAGCCGGCCTGCGCCCTGCACGATCAGTGCTCCAATTAGTGCTACGAGGCTGTTATCACCCAAATTGCTTTGTTTTCAATGCTCTTAAGAACTACTTTTTGTTCTTAGCGCAGGCAAATCAGGTTCATAAAACACTGTAATAGTGTCCAATTACACTTGGGGTTGGAAACCTTAAAGGTTCCAGCGAAAAGAGGCCACGTTCCCTGCTGCTGCATGTACCATGTCATAGGTATAAGTGAAATGTGAATTACACCACTTTCAGCAGCGTAAATGATTACAGAGGAGCTGCAATCCAAGGTGAAGCTGTGCTGTTAGTAGGTTTATTTTAAGCTCAGACATCATTAGATATGACAGAAACATGGAAGAGATTTCCTCTCAGTGACACCTGGATGAAAACGTGACTGATTTTCGGGTGCCCTGCTGGACCCCAGCTGCTGGCTGGGCAGCGCCCGGCACTCGCTCCTGCAGTCTGTGTCCCTTGAAGGGCTCGACTTCGGTTGTGCCAACAGGCTGCGGTTGCCTTGCCTGAGCTGTTTGATATTTTTATGTTTTTGTCACAGACTGACTCTCACCTGGCCTTGCAAAGCTGCTGGTGAGGCAGAACGCCATCACAACCCAACTTCTAATCTGCGTATGTCTAATCCATTGACAGCAAACCTACTGAAAACCAGCGGGCAGCAGAGCTCTGATCTGAGGCACACTCCATCGGGCTCAAGGCAGTGCAAGAACTGAGCTGAGGTTTCACTACATGAAATTTTCTGGGGCAATTGCAGCTGCCTGCACCACAGCCACCCCCTTGCGTTCTCGTGCCACCCCTGGCTGTGCTGACCCACAGGTGTGTGGCCCCATCGCTTCCAAAGCTGCAGCAAGGGGCAGAAGCCATTAACTGGCATCAGCAGCTCAGCTTCTGTGCCAAAATCTGGGGACATAGGATTCTTTAGCTCCAGCTTACACTCCTTTCCACTTCTCCTTCAAACAAGATGGATCTTACAGCTGGTAACACAAGTTTCCAAACATCACTTTCACAACAGAGCTGCAGTGGGGATGCCACTCCTCAGGTCCGTTTGGAGGCATTTGCCTTGCCAGTCAACCAAGTTTCCCTTTCTTGGGGACAATATTTCTGAGCCATAAACCTCAGCCTGGAAACATAACTCACCAAATGTAGTGAGTAGCCTGTCATCGCTGAGAGCAACGATCCTTAACCCTTATCTAGCTCCAGGGAATCATTATCTGCAGTTGTTAATTTAAGCTTGTTTTAAGTAATGAAAAAAATATTTCTTTCTGCTAAAAATGGGTCACTACTTCTACCACTGCTTCATTATTCAATTTCAAACTAATAGTTATTTCTATTGATTTCTCATCCAATAACAATCACAGCAGCCAATTAATATATTTACCGGCCAACTTTCAAAACGTTTTCACTAGCCAGGAAAGGGCAATGAAGCAGAGGTCAGCCTACAAGACAGGGAAAGCCAGGCTGCACGGGACTTGGAATAGAGACTGCATTGTCCTCACCTCATCCACAGACATTGTCTTCTTCCTTTCAGCAGCACCTCTCAAATACCATCCTTCAATGGCTCTGTTTTGCACCAATCTTTGTACATTTATGTACAAAATAAAATGACCACGCAGTGCAACAAGGTCCAACTGGTTTCACCTCCTGTTTGGGAGGACTGCAGCACAGCAAGGTAGATGATGGCACTAAGCAGTGTCAGCTGGAAGGGGCCTGAATGTGCCACTCACAACTCTAAGATGAGGCAGCCGTATTCCCTCCCATACAGTGGTGGGAGAGCAGTCAGACCAGGCATCAGTCACTGATATTTACAGCAGAAAAAGAGAAAACAAGAAAATCTAGCTGACTAGGTTGGGCTTACAGTCATCCACAAACTTCTGAGGGCAGCACAATGACCACAACACCCTTGAGCAATCCGTCTGTCAGCTGGGAAGATGTAATTCAGACACTGAATGGAGTCACACTGGTGGACGGCTCTATGGGAACCAATTTACTTGAAGAAGGAAGAGAGTTTAATCATTCAGGGCTCAAAAGGCATGTAACTCATGTCAGAGGAGAGCAAAACTGATTGTACACTCATCACAGGTGAACAAAAGATCAGGGAAGACAAAACAATTACAAGCGGATAATGAAATGGAAAGTCAGTAGCACAGACAGTGCCTCACAAGATGTAAATCCCTGCTCCAAGAAGAGCCCACCCCAGCAGTGGGGTCTGGCAGCCAGCACCTCTCCAAAACCTCCCTTGTGCTGTAACACCAAAAAGCAGAGGAAACTTGAATCCATTTGCAATTCCAGAGATAGCAATCAGTTTTATGATGGGTGCTCCTGCTCTACCTGAGATTGGACATCATAGAATCACAGAATTGCTTGGGCTGGCAGGGTTGGACCATCCAGTCCCAGCCCCTGCCGTGGGTTGGTTGCCACCCACGAGATCAGGCTGCCCAGGGCCTCAGCGGTGGGGCATCCACAGCTTCCATTGCACCACCATAACATCAACTCTAAAGACGTGTTTGCCACAGGGAGCCCTGAGACACAGCTGGGAGGAGAGGGGGATTAGAGGGAACAGCTGGGGATGTGCATCTCCACGTGGGTGGCTGCAACTCAGTGAGGAGGGCTGCCAGCAGCCCATGGGAGGGAGCTTCAAAGAAGCCCATGGCCTGAGGCGGCCCTGCAGAGGCCAGCAGGACGTCTCCCAGCACCTCACAGAGCAGAGGAAAATAGGGGTGGCTTTTCCATCTCCCTTTTTACCAGGGGGCTGACGATGCCAAATATCCTTCGTACACGGTGGGTGTTCTCCAAGCCCTTGCAGTGCTTGGGATCCTGGAGCCAGAGCTGTGGGGCTGTGCGGAGCCGCGAGCAGCGTCAGCTGCCACCTGCACACTGAGCCTGGGCTTCACAGCTCCCTGCAGGGCTTGAGGGGCACCCAGTGCTCTGCTGAAACCCCAGCAAATGGCAGCAGGAGGGCCGCTGGGATGCGCCGTGCGAGAGAGGAGATCATTATCTCCTTGGAAGCAACCCGCTGGGTTTCTGAGAGAACAATGCTGATCTTCTCATCTCATCTGATGATCCCTTATCATTACCCAATCCTCCTGGGCTTTGCAGACATTAGGTAATCTTGCGATAAGAGATTAAGAGAAAAGCCAAGACACGTCCACAGCCATTCATGGTGATTCTCCCAAAGCCTGGGTACGTGATGCAGAGACCCAAAGATGCCTCGCTCTGCTGGAAAGATGCAGGCAGAAACCTGATTATTCCCAGCTGACCCGCGGGGTAGTTAGTCATGGTTGTTGAAGTTGTTTTAATAGGGAAAAATATCATTAGGAGGAGCTGTGCTAGAGCAAGATAGCAACAATGGGTAGCACTTTGATAATGCCTGCAGGGAGGCAAGTGTGCCACAGGGTAAGAGCAGCATTGTGGCAAAGTTCTTGCATGCAAAGCGGAGCCATCTCTAATGGGAAGGTCAGGCTCTTACCTGAGGTTGGGAAAAACCACACAGAAAGTTTTCAGCTCCTGCCCCTCAATAAAACAGCTGCAGTTAATCAAATGCATATTCTGAAAACAGAAAGGAAATGCGAAGGACCTGAACGTGAATGCTTTGAGAAGGGGAAGGGAGAAGGGAATTCACTGTTTAACTTAGAGAGGGAGTGAGAAGGGCAGCTGAGCACACACGTGGTTCAAGATAGGGAACAAGCTTCACATCTGTGCTTAAATACAAAAGCTTCAGAGCTGCAGTTTCAGGCTGCTGGGCTTCTCCTCTGCTCCACAAACCAGGCCTTTTGTGCAGCCACGTAAAGCTTTCTTGACTTCAGCATCAGCTTCTCTCCCAGCAAGAGGAGCCCACAGTACCTGACACGATGGCTGGAGGCAGAGCTCAGAGCATTGATGAGAGTGAAGTGCTTTCTGGACTCCTGGTGGCAGAAGTGCCCACCCTGGGAGCTCCCAAACTTTGCTGCCTCGGGAAGCTGCTCTGTGCTCAGAACTTGTTGCACTGCATCAGCGTAAGCAGAGGATCCCAACAACACCTCCAGTCTCTAATACCTGCAGTGCACAAACAGCACGTTCCATTAGCACAAATTACTTTTGTTTTCAAAAGAAGGTATGCCAAAGAAGAAAGAACAAAAATAACATCTCTTACCCAGAACAACGTGATTTATGTTTTCTGGCTTAGATTCCACAGTGGCAAAGGTTTTGAAGACAAAAATACCCCAGAAATGGTCTACAGTGCAGAGACCTAAATTCAGTGCAGGGACCACAAAGCAGACCGTGCCTTTGCTGGAGAATCAGAGGGCATTAGAGAGAAAGTCTTTCTGAGACGCGTCCTGCTTCACTGACCGCAAAAATTGCAAAGAAAACCTTTCTCCTAGAACACATTTCATTCTGCATTAAACGTTATGGTTTCTGAGAGCTGCTCCCGTGCAAAACCAGTGCTCTTACTTACGAAACAATGCAACAAACCCACAGATGGGAATTGGCTCTCCTCACAGCACAGCTAAAAAAAGTCCCTTCCTCTTTTCCCCCTCCTGTAAGAAATGGCCTCTTTCCTCAGTCATCTGTGTAACATTTAAAGATTAATGTCTTATGTGGCACGTAGAGACCAGGTTCTACTTTCAGAGTTATCTGTTCACAGAGTGAACACATTCTGGAGGTGCAGCCAGTTTCTTCTAAGAACAGGTTAGCTAAATGAAGGGTTACTGAGAGTGATCTTCATGGTCAGTGGTTTGCTCCTGATTGGCTTTCATCTGTTTTATCGTGTCTTCTTTAAATTTGCAAATGACTTGGACTGCGAGCAGAGCCTTGGACTGGAATTCAATGTGCAGGCAGTGAGGAGGGCTGAGCAAGGAGCCGGCCTGCGATGGCGGCGCTCCCCAGCCTGCTGGCTGCACCTCTCCAGCTGTGACCTGAGGACAGCCCTCCCTCCCAGCTCCCAGGGACCCCCGTACTGAGCTGCCCTGAGGAAGAAGCATCAGCGTTTATCCTACTCAACTCCAGGTGACCACCTGCTCTCTTGTCCCCACACCACTGTTGTCCCCCACGACGCATCTCTGCCCTGGGACTTTTGTTTCTCTCACCTTTGCTGACAAGGAAAGCCTGGACAGGAGCTCACTTCTGATCACCTTCAGCATTTGCCCTTCCTCCATCCCCCCTCCCTGCTGGGATGGTGCACAGCTGCCAGTTATGCTGGTGAAGCGCTGCAGGAGTCCCAGGCAGAAGCTGCTTCTGGGAAACATGAAGAATTATTCCGATTATTCAGTGAGAGTGACAGGATGGGCAGGATAACAAAGTCAAGCCATACACTGCATGTCACAGAGTCACTCTGCAGAGACCTGCAGTGAAGCAGAGCAAATGTATCAGGAAATTCCTTGGAGACTTTCGGATGCTAAGCAAAAAAAAATAAAAAATAGCAGAGGAGGCCGCCAGGCTCTGGGTGGTTTTAAATGAAAGAGTCTGATTGCTTCAGAACCTTTTTCTGGCTGCTGATGGTACTTTCCTTTCCACAGGATGTTTTGAAATGTATACCTTTGTTTTGAAGGAGACCACAGCGCATCCCCTCGGGACTCCCCAAGGACTCAGCAACCTGAGCAAGGGGAGCTGGCAGGGGACGCTTTCCAGTCCTTTCAAGACCTCTGTAGGCTGCCAGAGTGAAGTGGAGAGGCCTGGGTGTAATGGAAACCCTGTCCCCAGAGAGGAAATGAGAACAGAATCCTTGAGGCCCTGGACTTCTTGGGGGGAAAGAGGTGACTTACCGTGTTTGCACAGTTGCAGTCAGAGAAATGGCTTAGCAAAAGGAAAAAATAACAGCAAAAGCACTTTGCCTCCCAGCTCCCTCTTTGTCTTGTGAGTCTTATTTGCTGACAGGGGTTTTGCTGATAGTGCTGTGAAATGGCTGTATCTCCCAGAGGGGGAGAAGGGGCCTGGTCTGCGTTACAAGCTGCAGGACAAGCTGGGGGCTGAGGCCCTGTGCAGAACCTCTGGCCCGCCTGGTTTGGTTTGCACTTACCCAGTCTCATATCTCAGTCTAATTCCGCTGGTTTCAGAGCACAACAGCCTGGCCTTTCTCCTGCCACAGCTTTGTCACTCACTACAGCAGAGGCCAAATGAGACTCTAACTAAGGGAAAAATAAGGTCTTCTGAGGCTCTAGGTGTAAGTTGCAGGATTTGGCCTTTTCATCAGCACTTCGGACAGTGTTGGAGATGCCTTTTTTTTTTACTGCCTCTTTCCAGCTGGGAAAACAACACTTTGGCGAGTCAATGATAAAGCGGTTTAATGTAATAAACATGAATCTGTCAGACTCAAGTGCCCTAAAATATTCCAGGCTGCAAATGCAGGACCAACAGTGTGCTTGTTGATACAGCCTCAAGCCAGAACTAATCAGACATAGGCACCATTTGCTTTCAATAGAAATTACATTCAAGAGGGGCTGCTTCCTGCTTGCAGGGAAAGATGGGAGGTGAAGCAGAGCGATGTGGCACATTGAAAGCAAAGTTCTCTCCCGTCAGGCTAAACATCTTGGGGTTTCTCCATCGCACAGGGAAAGAGGCTCACTGTTTGAGTAGACATCCTGCTGACTCAGCTCACAGCTGAAGATCTTCCTGGGAAGCAAAACATACAAATAAATAAAATAGACCTTTTTGTGTGCAGGGCTGTAAATAACAGCGAATGAAAGCCGAATCAGCAGCCAACAGGCTGGGGCTGTAAAAACTGCACATGTTGGTGCTGCATCAGGACAAGGCAACAGTCGTTTACTTCCTGATCTGGCACAGAGATAACATTAATTAGCCTTTCAAGTGGCCCTTTGATGCCGAGGAAAGCCAATGTCACTCGGTTCTGGAGTCTCCGCAGGCAGACTTGGAGAAGAACTGGCAGCAATTCAGTGCAGATGCTCTCCAGCCCCTTACGCTGGGTGTAAATCCAGCTCAGCTCCACCGACGGGAGAGGAGTTTTGATTTACATCAGTGAAAACGAGAACAAAATTCATTGAAATTAGCCCTCTGAGATAATTTGATCTGATCACTGGGGATGGGTAATTAGAAGCACTTAAGCCTGCAGCCACACATGCACTCGCAGAACAATCCCTGAGTTCAGCAGAAGTCTAAGTTCAGCTCACCATTTTCACAGCATTCCTATTTCCCAGCTTTGCTTTCCTGGACTCCTCTCAGGACCCCTCAGCACCGCACTCATCACAGCCTTTCCTCTGAGAGCTGTCCGTCCCGGGAGCCGCTCCCAAGGGAGCAGCTGCTCTGTGGGGACTTCAGAGAATTTGGAGTGGATCCAGGTTCAAGAGAGCTTAACATAAACGTGACAGGGGCTCCCTGGTGCTGCAGTAGTAAATAATAATTAATCACTTAGTGACAAGGTTCCCTGATCAGTCATGATCACAATTTCATGGCTGATATCACCATGCTTTGAGACAGATATGGTGGGCTTGACCTTTTCTCCTCACCAGCTTTATGCTGTTATAATTTTGTTAAGCCAAACCTTCAGCTTGTGTAAATCAGCACGGCTAGTGACTTCTGATTTATGCTGGTACAGGAAGGGAACCACATCCTCTACATATTTTACCAACCTAACAGCATAACGCGTAGCAAGGCACAGAGTCAAACACAGAGTAGGACTCTGTTCCTTCAACTGCTGTCTCTCCCCTGCAGAGAAGAAAATAAAATCAGCTCTCAGGCTTCTAGGAAAAGGAGGAATGGTTTTAAACTAAAAGAGGGGGGCTTTAGATTGGATGTTAGTGGGAAACTCTTCACTCAGAGGTGCTGAGGCCCCGGCACTGTGGGTACCCAGAGCTGTGGGTGCCCCGTCCTGGAGGTGCCCACGAGGGGCCCTGGGCAGCCTGAGCTGTGGGCACACAGCCACGGCGGGGCTGAGGCTGGGGGCTGTGAGGTCCCTTCCAAACTGACCGCGATACGACTGCTTCAGAGTCAGCATGAGGAAGCTTGTTCTGTCTCCCTGCCCACGCCGTTGCTGTTGCCCTCCTTCAATATATCACACGGCAGCTCAATTAGTGCTATGCCACCCAATCGCATGTGATCACCTCTGAAACATCAGACTTTCGCCCATGAAAAAGGAACCACGTGTTTGTAACCACAGCTCAAATTCTGTTGAAGGGGGAAAGGAGCAGGGTGGAAACGCCTCTCACCCCCAGAGAGCTTCCACTATTCCCTGTTTTCTCCTCCTGTGGCTCTTTTCACCTTTTCAGAGGCTGCAGAACATCGCCTCTCTGACTGTAGGAACTCCTTCTTAAGGCTTTATCTCTTTAGCAGACTCGAGATGTTCTGGCCCAGCGCTCTGCTGCAGGAGCACCTCCCTGCTGCTGATGGCCTTATTATCCTCACTGTCATCAGCCTGAGTCACTCTGTGCCCCTTTGTTACGCTCCCTGGAACGGCCTGTGATAAAGACACTTCCAACATTGCTATTGCTTTTGTAGAAGTCTCCCTGTTTCTTCTATAGCCAAGCAATATGAGGAGTCATACTGGAGGTATTAGGAAGTGCGTACTTTATTACCAGCACAATGCGGGCCTGTAATCTGATAATGATAAAAATCTGCCCCTTTGCTTCGGCTCTTATCATTTAATTGGAGCAAAGAAACACATTCGTTTGCTAATAATTTTATAATTGGTGCTATCTGCTGCGACCCATCAAAGGAGCCACACACAACAGCCACCTTCAGAACAAACCACCTTCCTGAGAAATGAACTTTCCGGCATGTAGTCCTCCTGCTGCTGGTGGGGGTGCAGGGCTGGGTGCCTTTGGGCAGCTGCAGAATCCCGGCAGCTCTCACCAACCCCTCCTTCACGCACTCCCCAGCTCTCGGCCCACGCACGGCCCTGTCTGCTGTTACCAGGGGAGCTGGTGGCTTTTGTGATCCCTTCTGTTCTGGCTTAACTAGACATCCCAATATTTTGACAACGCAACGATGTGTCTCTTCACACTTTGTCTCCCAGCCCGACTCACCTGAGGCATCTCCTCTCTCACTCCGCCATCTGCTCGCGAGCGGAGAGAAAGCAGAGACAGCTGGATCTGCGAAGGCGAGCACACACCAAAGGGTTTGTTTCCCCCAGCAATGAAAGCACTAAGGATGTGTCTACACTGACAGCCAAGTAGGAGCCAAGTCTGTACTCGAATCCAGTCCTGCTCTGCTCATACCGCCTCAGCACCACCGCTGGGCTGCGCGGAGCTGAGAAGCAGTCAAGTTCAGGGCAGTGGGCCGGCCGTGAGTCGCAGCAGCCCATCACCCAGGGTTGGCCTCTGCTTGGCAGCTGTTCCCCACAGCACCTATTCATACAGCAATTTAAATGAAACAGGCCAAAGGACATTGGCACAGCTTGGCAAGTTTCCACATAGCAGAACTCCCCCCTTTCTCCCAAGAACCCCTCGCCGCAGCCAGAGCCCCGCTGGGATGAGTCCCTGTGTCCCACTCATGTGCCACCTGCGAAGGTTCTATTAGGATGAGCTGAAATGAGGCCAGGGAGCATGCTAACAAGGCAGCACTGTGCCAGGCACTGCCCACCCCACAGCGCCCACACGCAGGTGGCTCCCCGTGCCCCCAGAGCTCCGGAGCCATTGCAGCTCCAGCAAGGTGACACATGGCAGCCAGCCACTGCCACAGCCCTGCCACAAACAGGGCCCATAAGCCGTTGCTCTCGGGGTGCTGTTTGCATTAAGGCACAGGGAATCCGTGCTTTAACAATCACATGTTTATTTAAATTATCAACACGCCTCTGGAAATCGCTCAGAAAGAGAAACCCATCATCCTTCCGTGCCGGGACTTCTCTTTACCCAGCAGAAGAACAGAGGCAAGCAGAAATCAGGGCTAATCCTTTTAAAAGGGGTCACTGACACCAGGCACCTGCATTCCTGGAAGGTCCTGCTTGAGACAGCTCCGTTTGCCTCCCAGCAGAGAACAGCACAGTGCAGCTGCAGAGCTGACAGCAGGGTGCACAAAGCCTGGTGATATTTTTCAGACCTGTTTTAGAGCAAGTTCTGATGCTGTGCTATGAAAGATTTGTATGAATTTTCTGGTGCTTTCTAGGGATTCCTGGGTCTAAAAGCTCAAGAGGATTTCCCCAAATGAAATTTTCCAACACCTTCCACAAATTTTCTACTGATTTATTGGTGTTTCTTGATATAAAAAGTTTCCATGTCCAAAATTTCATCCGGAAAACTTTAGAACCCCACAGCAGCCCATCATTTAAATGATTTGGGCAGAAGCAGAGAGCAAAACTTATCGCAGGCACTGCCTGCACCTGCCCAGCACTGGTGTGTTATTCATCACCCAGGAATTAAAAAACAATAATGAAAAAAACTGATTAAATTTAAATTTGACCGTATCACATCTGGAGGGATCCATTAAGGCATCAGTCAAAGGGAGAGGGAAAAAAAAAATATCTTTAATAACCCTTAGCAACAGCTCTGCATCTAGCACCTGTGCTCGCACGGCTGGCAGCATGAAGGGAAACAAACCGAAGGCTTCCTCCTCTGGGTGCCGTGTGGCTGCCAGCACTGGGGGGGCACGGCAGCTCCTCGTGCTCCCCTCGGCTGGGCCCAGCTTGGGGCCTGCTGCACAGCTCACGTCCAGGAATACAGGTGCCATTAGAGGTACCAACAGAGGTGCCACCCAGCTGTGCTAGAAAGCCCCAGGCAAACCCTGTGCCAGGGGAAGCACAGCACAGGACCCCTTCAGGCCCATAAGGCTCCACATCTCCCTCCTCCACCTTTATGTGAGGGCAGTGAGGCCCCAGCACGGCTCCCTGGTGCCCCATCCCTGGAGGTGCCCGAGGCCATGGATGGGGGCCTGGGCAGCCTGAGCTGATGGGGACGCCCAGCCCACGGCAGGGGTTGGGAGGGGCTGCAACATCCCTACAGCCCGGCCCTGCTGTGATTCTGCCATGCATTTCTCAGCCCTGTCAGGAGAGTCAGACTTTTTTTTTTTAATATCCCATAATAAGTGCAGGTTTGACATGAGCAACGATGATCGTTTGATATAACAAGGGTGAGAGACTAATTAAAACCAGAACTTTATGATTTCACTCGGCTGCTGCAGGATCTGGCTGCCTAGGCTTATTTATGTAAGTTTTAAGTGTTTTATGCAAATTTAGTGCTCGTGAAAGGCCCTGAATTTCCAGGCATGGAGAGGAAAGCACTCTGTTTATTCACAGCAGTGCTGCAGTCAGCACAGGTCTGCCCAAAGCCCAGAGTGTGGGCCAGACCCGGGAGGGATTCCTGCGGATTCAGCTGGGCTGTTTAAGGTGCTGCTGTTTTGACATCAATTTCCATCCACATCAATGTACTGTGGCTACACATGGTGACAAATGGGGGCCCTGGAACTTGTTCATATTTAGCCAAAGCAGCTCAAAAGTTTATTGCTCCCAGCTGCAGGGACCAGAAGGTCTTTGCCAGGAACTCTCGGAGCTGGCAGGGTGCACAATGTGATGCCCTTCCTGCATGCGGGGTGCAGAGCTATGTCTGCACCAGAGGTTTCCACTGGCTTTACTGCAGCAATCAAAAGCCTAATTAAAATTAAAACGAAGGCTCAGATTTTGCAATTTCATCTGCTTTTCCAGTGATGCGATGCAAATGGGAGAGAAAACAATACCTGGAATGAAGCAGAGAGGCTGTGCACAAGGCAGCAGCATTTAGAGGCAGAGGGTCTGCGGGGGCACGTCGGGCCCCCGGGGCACAGAGCAGACTGAGCAGGATTTCCCCATCCTTCAGCTGTTGTGCTTGCCTTCGCTGTCTGAAGCTATAGCCCCAGCTCTTGTCCTTAGGTCCCCAGGCCTTGCAGACAGCTTGGTCCTACACCAGCAGCCTTCTTGCTTCTGCGTGGCCCTGAATGCACCCTGCTGCAGCTGCTGGCTGGTACGAGGCACCTGGTGGGGTCAGCTAACTTCCCAGCAGGGACAACTCCCCACTCGAAGGGCAGACCCAGCAGCAGGGAATTCCTTAACAATTCAACAGGGTCTCACTGTGAACCAAGTCACTTCTCAGAGCTCAGCCAGAGCCTGCAGCCCTCTCCCTAGGTTTGAGCACTGCACAGCCTTGGAAGCTGTGTTCTGCACGCCAAAGCTCCCTACAGACATCCAAGACAAACAGAGAAACAGAAATAACCTACAAGCTCCAAGCACCGCCTAATTACTCCCAACAGCTTCCTTTCTTTAGGAATAGACACAATATTTCCCTTCCTCCTTACTTCCCAGGGCAGTTTGGAGGATTAATTAATATTGGATGCACGTTTCGGTCTGACACAGTTCATAAACAGTTAGTATTAATCATATTGGAGTTGATCAGCTCTGGTTTAGCACAGCCTTGTCAGCCACTCTCACGTCTCAGTGCTGATCAGGTGCACTGCACCTCAGCCCAGGACCAGCCATCAGGGTCTGCCCTCTGGGGCCAACAAACTTGCCCCGAGACCAGTGTTTAGGGTGGAAGGACACTCACTGATTGCTCTCCACTACCTCTGGAGGGACCTTGATGAGATTTTGCTTGCACAGGACAGATGCCACTATGCCCCATGACAGGGATTGGGTGAAAAAATGGTATTTGCTTGGCAGTTCGGTTACATGGTTCATCTTGCAAAAAACTAGTAATAGGAAAAAGTAAAACTGAGTGAGGTACACAACAGATGAGGTAAAACTGTGACACGTTTACCCCACTCTTCCCCTGCAGTGAGATAGAATAAGCTGACTTTCCCCAGCTATAGATAGACCAAGGCATGTCCTATATCCTGCCTGCAGAGCCAAGCAATGCTGGCTCAGCATTAGGCTGGCAACCCTCCAGAATTGGATTTCCAATTAATAGCGTCGACTCATCACGGAGAAGAGGCAGATCAGGTCTCAGTTGAAGGTCAGGGAAATTCAGGCAGCGCGGGACAGATTTACACCAAATCACCTGCAGCACACAAGAGAGAAGCTGGGCCTGACGTGTGATCCTCCTGCCCAGGAGGGGAATGGTGGCTTCAGAACTCGGTGTGACTGATCCCAAACCTAGCGCCCACCAGTGCTGCAGGGACAAAGCGCTCTTTCCCCACACCACAATGGGATGGAGGGGCAGTTTTACCCTCCACAACAAAAGCATACACCAGCAGGACTGAAGGTGAAAAGAGCCACAGAGGCATTTAGACAAGCTTTAGGAGACTCAGCTCGCACCAAACCTCTCTCCATGATGTAGGGCTAAGATCACCGATGCCCTTAAAACATTTCCCATATGGGGTGGGGTCCTAGGAAATGAGGGCACAACACGAACCACCCACCATTTGCATTACAGCATTTCCCATTCTCCTGTTTGGGCAAAGGTTCAAGATTTGAAGTTGGAGGGGAGAAGGGGGAGGAGGAGGTATTTTATTTATAACTGCACATTCATTTGATTAAGAGCCGTTTCTGAAAGATATGCCTGAAACAATGCTTAGGGAAGGGGTGGGGCAGCGAGGGGCAGAAATCATGCAGCACAGTTTAATCCTCAGAGCACTGGGGAGGGCTGGGAACTGCCTGGCACCCCCCAGCCCCTGCTGCAGCAGTTGGGCAGGGCGCATTTCCAACCAGAAGTGTCAGCAGTGCCCAGAGGATGCTTTCTTTTCACACGCCCTCTGAAGTCAGGAGCCATTGCTCTGGAAAGGTGGGATCCCTCAGACGCTGGTTTCACTCCGTGGTTGGAGAATGGCTAGATTTCCCAACGAAATGACCCAAAATCCAGCTGCTGAGGCTGCCCAGACTTCTCCCTCTCCCCAGGGCTGCTGCAGCCTTGCAGGACAGCGTGATCACCTTATGGATACTTTTCCATCATAAATTCACACATCAAAAAAATCAATTAGATACCAGTGTTGTTGATTATAAATTAGCTATTTACATAATTAATTATTATATCTTTAATAAATGGTATGCAGGAGAGGAAGCTGGCAAAATATAGCCATTCTTCTGGCATCATCAATTATTTGGAAGGGAAGGCAATTACACTAAATCTTCCTTCCTCCTACCTCTCTTGTCGAGGGAAATACCTCCCCCTCCTTCTTCCGATTCAGAGCCTGGAACCGGGCCTCCAACATCACATTACTAAATTGCTTAAGCAGCATTTTAAATAACAAAAAGGGATATCATTTAATTTTTTTTTGAAACATGAAAATCAATAAGCTGTCCTTCAGCTTCCCTGAGTGATTGGCCAGGGCTGCCTCTCTCAGAGTTAATTCAATTTTCAGTCTTACTTGGAGCAACCGAGGCTTCAAAAAATAATCAGGCTGATCTCCCAGGCCCATGCGAGGCTTCATCGAGGAATTCCTTTCATTGAATTAGATATCCTGCCCTTTTTGAAGGAAGGTACATTTCTGTCATTATTTGGAGACAGACCCTGATCGATAGATCCTTGCTGATACTTACAGCTGTGCTGCGTAGCTTTGAGTCTCTGCATGAATGTGTACAGCGACCTGGAAACCAACTGCTGGATGGAGAATCCATTGACTTGGGCTGCATGGGTGAATTGAACAGACCATCCTTTCTGATGGCTACGCTTCAAGTGTTCCTCTGATGGGGGACCAGCCTGTGTGCCTTTCCTCCTGCCACGGAGGAGCTGCAAGGGATCCAGGTGTGACACTGGCAGGAGCTACACCAACATCTCAGAGAGGAGCAGGTGGAAAACAGGTCGTTTCTTTACAACAGCTTATAAAATCCAGTGGGAAATGATCACTCCTTTGAAGTTTTGTAGGAGAATTAGACAAATATAAATCAGCTGTGGACACACTGACGTCAGCTACCACACTGGGTCATATAGCACAGAGGGAGATTCCTGTTCCACTCACTGAGATGATAGGTTAATTCATCAGAATCCTACTAGTTTCATCTCATTACAGCCATCCACCCCAGAGCATGAAAGATACCGTGGCTATTAACTGGATGGCTAGCACTGCCCCAGTTTCCAGATAAGACGGAACAGAAGTGAGGTGGCTTCCCACAGGGGCAGGTGCTGGGAACAGCAAGGCAGTGGCCTAGTTACTAGCTGCTTTATCCCCATGGGAGACTTCTCCCTCAATACACATCTGTGTGTTTTCAAAAGGCTCTGCGTTTATACAGAGCCCAGTCATAACAGAGCAAATTTGAACATCCACTGTACCACCATAAACAACACTCGGTTTGAAACATTTTCTCCATCTTTCAAGATTATTGCAGCATCTGTTGATCACATTAAGTTGTAAGTGTGCTGTCTCCATGGAGACTGCAGAGTCTCCCTGGGTTTCCAGTTACTGTATGTGGTTTCAACTGAAAGCAGAGTCACCCAATGAGTCAATCTCTATTCCATATAATGAAAGCAAAGGAAGTCACTGGGCTGACTGTTAGTTATGTTAGATAAAGAAGCTAGATTTATCACTAGAATTTCTTAAAGAGACACTGGTATGGAAGTGATGTTTCAGATGGGGACTGGTGTAAGGTTTTGTGGAAAGGCTGTCCTTAAGAACAGCAGGCATACTTCTTCCTTAAAGAAACGTCCACTCGTCCATTGGAAAACTCCCCAAGAATCTGCAGAACAACCATGAAATAACTAGAAACTATCTCGTGAAACAGCCGCAGATAAAAGCCACTCTTCAAGTGGAAGAAAGATCACAGCTAAAACCTCTCTCACTTTTAATCAGCCTTGGGGCTCCTTGCAAGAAAGGTAAGAAATATGTTTTTTGTAAAGGAACAGGGCTGAATTCAAGAGCTCTCAGCCAGCATGCAAAGTGACAACAGCAATGGGGAAACTCAGTTAATTTGGCTCGCAGGCTTCATTCTGTCAAATGATTGGAAGAGCTTTTAATTCTTGTAAAGGAGCAAAACCATCATAACATCTGAATTCATATCCTACAGAAGGCAAATTAAACACCAAGTAATGACAACAAATGAATCACCTCTTCTGTAGCTACGTTATAAATGAATAAACACTCTTTTCTCCCGAGCTATGAAGGCAACAGAAGCTGACCAGTCTTCACAACCTCTACACACAGAGGTTTGTTTCATGCAGCTTTCCTGCAGAGACAGGGGAATCTGAACTGATGGAAGAAGAATCTCTGTTCCTTACTGCATTCATGTTTCCAGACAACTCATCATCTTTTTCCCTTCTTTTCCCCATTCTTGCCAAACCTTTCTCTGCAGCCTCTGTATGAATTGGACAATTGGACCCATGAGGTCACCACTGCCCAAGTATGAATGCAGCCAGAAAAGCCATGATCCAAACGATCACACCCTTTCCAGGTGACTGCTGCCACACTCTCCTGGTTGGTGGTGTTGCACAGATGTTGCAGGAAACAGGAGCACTGATTGCTTCGGAGAAACAGAGGGAGCACACAATCCCGCCTTGTAAGAAAATTTCAGCTTGGTACCCTCATGCTTGTGGACAAAGCAAGCAGACTCTGTGTCCTCATCTGAAGCCACACGACACAGCACTCTCATTTCCATCCCTCCATATGGTCCCAGCAGGCCATCTGGCTTCATCTTCCCTTCGCAGAGACCGCCCTTCCCCTCATCCCTCCCATTCTGAAGGCACGGAAATGGAGGTGCTGCACAGCCTTGACTGGTGCAAGCAGAAGTGCCACTACCCTGCATCTATTTAGAAGGGGGCACAGCAGCTGTGCGATTCATCAGTCTGAGACATCTTGCCCTTGAACTGGTGTGAATGTCAACAGCGGTCACTGGACTCATCTGAAACTATGCTCTCTATAATAACAGTATTTCATACTTTCCACTCATTTATACCCAACTCTTTCCAAAATAACACCAAGCGAAGAACTCAACAGCATTGCTTGCCATAAGATGAGGGGCCCTTTAAGGGGTGCTGAGATTTGCTGTGGTTACAGGCAGGCCAAACCCCTGAGATGATTGAGTGTGGCATCCCAAAAGGAGAGGAGGGAACACAAATAAACACACTGTTCTGCTCCAAATGAAAGAGCTGCTGGATTTAATGTGACAGGGCCTGGGATGCTTCATTTGACACAGACTGGCAGCAGTCTGGTGATTGGCAAGCACTTGGAATAACCGCTCTCTGTACTGTCATAACATCGCAAGATCATCTGCAGAGCAGCCCAGCCAGCCCCAAGCAAAGTGTGGGATCTGCTGGGTTGTGGATAGAAATGAAATAAGTTCAGTGTCTCGGGACTCTCCATTGACAAGAACTGGAAGGAGGCAACCCACAGTTTCCAGATCACACGCACCTGTCTGAGCTCCTGAACACCGTCAAGGTTTTCCCATCTCTGGGAAGAGCAATTCCTAGGCCATTCAGAACAACGGGCTTGTTGCTTCTCGTGTTTATCCATGAACAGAAAATCCTAGAGGATGCAACAAAAGAAGTTTAACCAAAACACCCTCAATATTATGCTGCAGAGAACTGACTCTGCCCTACCAGCCTGCAGTTGGGTTTTCACAGCCCTGTGCTGCAGCCTCGCTTTGTTTCTAGTACCAGGTACCACCAGCAAAGCTAACAGCACTTCACTGCCCAGGAGGGTCCTGAAAGAAGGCAGGTTCTACAGCAAAGAGCCAGCCCAAGGCTAGAGTGCTTGGCAGAAGGATTTGATCGAGGACAGGGAGATGAGAAGACAGGAGCAGGCTGGAGGACAGGGCCTGCTGCTCCTACAGGCACACAGGGAATGTAGGGCCCTCTCCCTGACTGCGGTAGCCACATAGTCCCAAGCTCTCCCTTAGCAGCCTGTGGCCAGCAAGTCAGAGGTGCTGCAGAGAAGAGGGTCAGGGCTTTCTCATCTTGGCAGCCTACAGGCACAGTCCTAGTTAGGTACAAGCGAGGAGTTGGACTTTGCTGCAAAAGCTGTTCTACCGCAAGAACACGAGCAAGAAAGAAGCTCTGCTATGGGAGTTTCCAATCATGGGCTCACGTGGGCAACACAGCCACCAGCAGAAGTCCCAACCCTGCCATGAGCTGCGCATTCCTTTCTCACTGAGGAGTAGGGCAAAGGCAAACCTTCCCCCAAATGCCATTACAGCATCCCTATTCAAACCTAGCAACACCTCAGTGATCTTATCTGATGGGACTCAGAGGCAGACCAGCTATTACTTCTGGGAATAACAGATGTACCTTCTTCTAAAGCACTCATCTATCAGAGGGCAGCAAACAGCTCATGTTTCTATAAAAAATGCCACCCTTACATTGTGCAGTGCAATACCGAAGCTGTTCTGCCTATGCTGCTGGGCTTCAGATGGGATGTCTGCACACACTTTCACATAGATGTGTCTGTTGCTGAAACTAAAACACAGCTATATTCCTCACTGCCTGTTAGCAAAACACCATACCTTCCATTCTTAATTACACTGTAGTTGCTGAGCCGAGTTGGTTGTGGGGAGTGTGATGTTAGAGCTGTTCTGAGCCTGGGCACTGCCTCCTGCTGCAGCTCTGCTGGGCGTTGCTTTCCTCTTCCTCTGGCTGCGACAGCAGAGCAGCTGTTTGGGTGGGAGAGCATTTGTGCCTGAGCAGCGGTGTGGTTCAGTTGTTGCCCAAGCTGTATTTATGGTTTTAAAGGCTCTAAGCTGGCAGCAGCAGAACAGGGTGGTTTAAAAAGCTGTCTGGTTCCCGAATCACATTCAGTTTGCAGTGTTGGGAAATTATGTTTCAAAACAAGCCAGGCACTGGCTTCCTCCTAGGTTAATCCACACTGCTCCTGCCTTGTGTGTTTTGGAATATTAACAACGCTGCAGCAGCAATGCAGTGGCTGCGAATCCTTCTTGCTAACTGCTCTTACAGAAGGAAAATTATGGGGCCCTTCTGCTTTGGTTACCTATGGCTACACCAGCTCTGCATCTTACTGAAATTAAAAGGAAAAAAAAAAAAGTGCAACATATCCAAAAAAGAGGACTTGACGATTTGCCTATGGATTATTTTCTTTGCCCATGAGATGCCTTCATTTCCTCTGACTGAAGTCTTCCAAGCCAATGGTGTTAAGAGTACTAGGAAAAACACTGGTTCCTGTTACTTAAAGATAACTAATTTTTTTTTAAAGGGCAGCTGGTGAAACCTACAACCCCAGTTGCTAAAATCAGCATCATCTGTTATTTCCCATACCATCACAAAATGTTCCATTTTATCTGAGCTAAAAACAGCTTTTCTCTGCTGGAAGCATGCAAATATCATTCCTTCATAAAGAAGCCACCAGATGGGAACCTAATAACTGTAGACTCTAATTCTCATTGCCTGGAGTTGCTAAAAGCACCAAAGTTTGAAAATCCTTGCTTATACCCTGCTTATTCAGTGGTTTAAATATGTTTCCATGCTCAAGCATCTGGTCTGCAGCCAGGCTGTTTCCCTACTCGGGACACGGGACAAAATGCCCAGTTCTTTTTTGGCTCTCTTTGGATCTTTCTGCAAAAAGGAGATTTACATGGCATAATTGCTCTGAAGGTGAGCTGGTGGGAGTGCATCAACTCCACAAAAGCTGCCCTTTCTCCCTGTGCTTATTTGACTTGCTGTTCCCTTTTTTTGGAATATGAAGTCCATCCCCCCACATCAAAATGCCTGTGAAGCGAAGCAGACATTTTTCTGCTCTTGTGAAAGTATGTGGGAGAGAAAATTTTATTGGAGTTTTATGGATGCCTAAATGGCTCTGCTGTAGGAGGGAAAGAAAAAGAGCACAGGAAGGAGATGGACAGCAAAACACAAAGCAAGAATGATGCCCCTCTGTGTTCAAAAATGTAAACAGGGGAATACAGAACCCAGAAACAGCAGAAGAAATAAATTCTTCACGGATCCATTTATAACTAGAACAAGTGTTTGCTGTGCAGGGAATAAAAGCAGGCACTGACGGGGAAGCTTTCACTTGTTAACTCTAACTAACCTAATGCTCTCAGAGAGCATTCTGGTACAGGCTGGGCATTTTTGTGTGCAAGCAGCTTTCCGCAGCCTGCTGCTGTGCCAGACTTCACTTCGTGCCGAGCTCCTGGCCATGAAAGCCTCACCTTTGTTCCACTGCATCCTTTAGGTAAGGATGGTCTTCTCCAGGCCTGCACAGAACTCGGCACAGACCCCTGCAAAGGTGCACAGCTGGCTTTCAGGAACATTGCTCAGCATGCTCAATGCAAGCAAAGAGAGCTTTCCTCCTGCCAGGACCGCTCTGCATGTCCATAGTGCTGCTGGCCCTAAGTTCCACTGACGAGGCCTCGCTGACAGTAGGATTTCAGCCTGCCACCATCTCCTCTTCAGCTACCTGCTGCCTCCTCACTCCCCAAGATCCTGATTTAGATCTTTAGGAGATTAATCCAGAAAGAGAGGCTTGAGACTACATCTAGCCAGTAAATGATAATTAAAACCTGCTAAATCTATCATCAGCCTCAGCATCCTGGGGGTACAGAGAAGAAAGAAGGGGAAGCAGGGAGGGAGGGAGGAAAGCATTTCAGACTCACATCTAACCTGTTTTCCAGATGAGTTTTTCAATGATCAGATTCAATCTACTGTAAAAACTTCCCAGGGAGAGAAACCCTCAGTGCATGAACCAAAAATGTAATGATCTGGGAAATGTATTCCTCTTAAGGGGGAAGAAAACGGTGGTTTCACCTTTGTGCTCCCACTTTTATTGATCACGAACTGCACAGACTTCTGTGCTAGAGAGGGGGGAGGCTCAGTGACAGAGCTGTACACTGAGGCAGCTGATGGCATCAAACGCTGCCCTTGGAGTGGCTGCCAGCTGCACCAGTCCCGATGTCTGCCTGCTCCACTCCCCTCTGAAATTAAGCACCATTACGGACTGTACCAGAAAAAGACTGGCTTAAAGGCATGGCTTAATAAACCCGCAGCAAATTCTGTCATCATTAGCTAACACATTTTTACATATTTTTGCCATTCATAGAAGTGTCCACTTCTTCGGTGACTTTTGTGAAGTGCCTGTGGTCAGTGGCTTCTTGCGGCAATCAGTTTCACAGTAATTACTCCGTATTTTAAGAAGCACTTCTCTTTTTATCAGTTTTTGCAGTTCGGGCTACATCTGTGCTTCCAACTTTTGTTACAAGGTCCGGACCCTGACCAAAGCAGCTGTGCCACCAAGAATTCCCACGTGGCCACACCAGCCCCTGGAAGTCCCTGCCCCCATTAGCAGAGGGCTTCCCTGGGGCTGGCAGAGCTCGGCGTCAGTACATGGAAATGCTGCCCACAGGGTAAATGCTGCAGCTGCAGTGACCAGACTCACACGCTGGAGGTCTAGATTTCATAGGAGCATTGCAAGCAGAGCTCATCATTGATGCCCTGGACTGGAACAGCTACCAGCTCAAACAGCAGGAGCTCACAGGCACGTGAGCTGCCATGCAGGGAGGACAGTAAAGGGAACAGAGGCACGATGACCCAGCTGGTGTCTGGGCCCTAGGGTAACTGCTGGTGCACAAAAGCAAATCGCACAGCCACCTCGGTCAGTTTTGAACACCACTCAAGAAGTGACTCCTTTGTAACTTCACAACTACATTGTAGAAAACATCTTCACCGCTGCAATGACGAAATGCAGCGCGCTGACCACGTTAGATTCACCTGTTCCTAACTGCCAGAACAGGCAGCAGAGAAGGGTCACACTCATTCTACCAAATGCTTCTGGTGTAACAGAGTGAGAGAAGTCTTCAGTCTCTACACTGAAGATCTGAAAACACGCAGGGAGCAGGCTGGTGGGGAGGTGAGGGGTTTTCACATAATTCCCAGCAAATCCCTAATCTGATTCTGTGACTGCTGATACACTCTCCCTACTGCTCCTCCCCTACCTGGTCCCAAAGTCTTGTGCTCGGGTTACTCTAATCTCACACAGCATTTGACATCAGAGCAAAGAGGACTGCATGCTGCAGCTCAGGACTACACAAATACAACCAGGATTTAAGGAGATTCTCTACCCTCCTGAGGGGGTGGCGTGCTGAGAACTGGGGCTTCAGTGCCCAATCCCACTTAGCCTCAGTCCTCTCCCAATGATGGAGCTGATCCACTTCATAAATGATGTACTCCTCCTTCTGCATCCAAATGCCACTGTATCATTTAGCACTCCTGACGGGCTAATTTTCTCCCCCAGGGACAGTAGATGAGATCCCACAATTTCTCCCTCCCCCTGAGTTTTCAAAAGGTCTTTCAACTGTAATAAACTCAGGTATTTATATATCAATCTGCCTTACCTGGAGCACATGATATGAGAGGCCTGGGTCACAGCAACATCATTATAGTGAATTTTAAAAGAGAGCAATGGGAATAGACAGATAAATAGTTCTTCCTGTGCGGTGCCCTTTCTATTTGTATGCTGAAGCTCAGAACAGCTCCTCGCCTTGGACACACCTTCAGAAATACAGTATTTCTCACCAGAGCTGAAAACATCAAGGTAAGCAGCAACTGATCCTCTGGAGCTAAACAAACTCTTTTCCCCTTTAAATTACAGACACTTGCACACCACCTTGGCTCCTGTCTTCTGCCACTTCCTCCTGCTCCTTAATCCCTTGTTGCACATCTGCAGTCGCTGCTTTTCAGAGTATTTGTGCTGCATTCTATATTGCCAAGGACAGTATAATGTGAGGGAAAAAAGAGGGCACAGCCCGGCTGCCCTTGGGAGCAGCACCAGCCCCCTTCCACATTCTGCACTGTAGCACCTCAGCTCCAAGCAATTGGCTCAAAGACACTGAGGCAGATTATTTTATTTATTCATTTGCTTAACATTTTGCTGGACTGGTTGCTTGAACCGGGCCAAAAAAGAACTCCAAACACTTGCAGAACTCTTTGCTACAACATCTGATATCCATTTACCCGGTTCCTGAACAGAACAGTACAAGCAGTACATGCTTCTGACTGAAGAGAACACCAGACCACATAAAAGGACCTCAGAAGGGCTCGCTCAGCAGCAAGCAGGTCAGGTCACTTACTGCAATAAGGGTATTTTACTGCTGTATTCACAGGCTAATCTAAAATTCCTCTCGCATTAGGTGATGTACAAACATGCTCCAAAAGGCTTATGATAAAGGATACAAACGCACACACAAATGTCTTGAGGCCTCCAGCACACATCACGGCTTAGGCAGCCTGACACCCTGCCCAGGGCTCTGGCCACACTTTCCACGTGTATTACAGACCAGCTGTGTGGTGACCAGCTTTCACCGCAAAATTCCTACTCACCACAGATTTCATACTGGTTTATAAAGGCATTTTAATGCAGCGACTTGCCTCTGAGGAAGAAAGTGCCTGGCGTTTGTTTAAGTGTCTTTATTAGACCTGAAACAAATACTGCATCATTTAACTTTGAGGCTTTTGTTGCTGGTATCAGTTGTGTTCTGCAAATCACAGACTCAAGACTGCATCTAACCCCTAATAAGCAAGCAAACTGCTATTCGTCCACCTCCCTGCTTTCCCCTAGCTGCTGTTATCTCTGTGTGAGACTGGGAATTGAAGGAAAGAATGACCCAGTGATTGTCTAAATCAGCCCAGCTCTAATTTACTGGAATATGGTTTGAGCAGCTAATGTAACACCTACTGTGAGCAAGATGGAGCTATCTCCAGGACTTCTGTAGGCTAGGAACATTCACTTAAATGGCATTGTCTGGCTGCACTCACTGGAGGGCCCGCCATACCGCAGAGAGCAGTTAACCCTTGGAATGGGAAATTAGGTCAAAAGAACCAAGCTTTCAATTGCAATTGGAAAAGTTAACTTTCTGCAGAAAATTGGGTGTCCTGTTTGCCTCTGACACTTTCCCCACTCCTCATGTAGCAAATAGCTGGAGCAATTACAGCAGGCAGGTAAACAGACAGTAGCAAAGCGTCCTCGGGATGCCCTCCGTCTGGCAGCAGCTTTCCCCACTGCCCCAGCCCTTGCTGATCCAGTTGCACAGTGTTTCCCTGGGCTGGATTAAGCAGTTGGTCTCTTCCTAGATAGAAGGGGTTTCTTTTTTCCCCTTCAAAATACTGGATTGAGTCACAACAGAAGTCAGCACTTCCCCCAGCCCTGGTACAGAATTGGGCTCCCCCAGAAACCACCTTCGCCTCTGTCCTTCAGCTCCTCACAATGAGGTGCAAATAGCAGCTCCTCCCTCACCCCTTGTCCAGAAGTATTTCAAGGAAAATTCTGTGTTTTGTCCTGAGAAGTGCCAAGGACCTCATGGCAGCAGCACCTGAGGGGACAGAGAGACACTCAGCACAAATGCTTCAGATTCAAGGTCAGTTTGGATTGTTAAGTCACCATTCACATAATTCCATGAGACAAATAATGTTTTGGCTTTTTTTTTTTTTAATAAATAAAATGTATTTGAAAAGTAGGTTTAAATAAATACAAGGATATGTTTACAAGCAGCAGTGCATTTCAATCAGATCCTATGGCATACTACATAAGAGGACATTTGTCTCACAGCTGAGGCACAGAAGAGTGGGGTGCTGGATCACAGTTGCCAACTGCACCAGCTCAGCACCTAACCCTGCACGTCACCCAGCTGAATTCCCCCTACAAGACTAAGGAGGGGGTTATCCAAGAGCCCTGGAGCAGCCCTTCTCCCACGGACCCCACTCAGCTCCCTTCAGCAGGAGCTTTGCAGATGACTTGGATATCTTCCCAAGCAGCACAACGCCACCGAGGCTGGCTTCTGCTACGTTCACATTCCTTTTCATTGACAAAAGGCAGAACTGTAACATGAGCAGGAACATAACGCTTTCAGCATGAACTTTCATAGCTGTTGAATCACTGGCTTTTAATTGCTCATAGAGCCAGACTTTCAGATTAAGCTGTGTGTAATCCCTTTACCTTGCAATGCATGGGGTCATATGCAGGTACCATGTAACCTGGTTTAAAATCTGCCTTCCAGCAAGCTCAAGCACATTCCCATCAGTCAGCAGTTTAAGAGCAGACAAGCTCCCACAACCTGGAAAGTTCCATCAGTAGAGAGCATCCTTGTTCTGCTCTGCTTCTCATGTCAGGAGACACCTCCAGTCCCTTTGTAACTCACACAGGCTGTACATTCTGCAGGCCACTTGCAGGAGCTGACTCACCCCCCATGGAGAAACCAACAGGCGCACAGGGCTCCGCCATGGTCACATCCAGGAGGTACAGATGGGCTGCAGGCTGAGGGGAAGCAGCCTGGGTGCAAGTAACACCCTGCTTATGGCTCCTGCACGTGTCGCTCTGTTCTCCCAGAGCAATGATGCTGGCTTACTCTGTGCCAGTGAAATTAACAGAGGATCCCCTGGCCAGCCTCAGATGAAGGCCCCCTTGTACTCCTTTAGTAGTACAGGTGTAAGTGGTTTGCCTGGCCAGGAATAAGGCATCCTGCTTTCTTCTGGGGACACCTTCCCAGGACAAGACAGTCCTTTCCTAAGGCTGGCCTGGAAGCAAACTGCAAGATTTAAAAGCCACTTCTGAAGGAACAATGTTAATGAGTATAGCACTCTCAGGAAACAGAGAGAAGGCAAGAAAGACTGAAGTACAGGAGACAGATATGAGGTCAGCTCAAAGACAGCAAAGGAATTTCAGAGGCAGAAGCCCATGTCTGGCAGAGGTGCCTGGGTGTCTGGACTGCAGAGCCAGCCTCTGCCCCTCCTTGCCCCCAGCTCTCCCTCAGCTCACACTGACCATCTAGCAGCCACAACAGGGATGTAACAGCAACGGAGCCTCCTCCTCCCCACCCAAGGGACAACTAAAGCCAACTGCTGAGTGTAGCTGCTGCAAGACCTACTAGGAAGCATTTCCAGATGCTCTCCCACAGTACCACTGCTCCCTGCCCTCCATCACCTGAAGCAGGCAGCCACCTCCACAGCCCAGCGGGTTCA
This sequence comes from Perdix hodgsoniae, assembly GCA_035772895.1. Taxonomy (NCBI): domain Eukaryota; kingdom Metazoa; phylum Chordata; class Aves; order Galliformes; family Phasianidae; genus Perdix; species Perdix hodgsoniae. The sequence goes on from JAPSGF010000082.1 coordinate 2,854,786, forward strand.
TCCCTCCCAGGCACCTGTAGAGCACAGCACTCGTGACTGATAAGGGTTAAAACATCTCCCACACAGCTCACGAGTTACCTTTTCATTTTAAAAAAACAAAAACCACACAAAACTCCTCAATGGGCTTTATCCTAATTTTCCTGGGAAATAATGACTTTCTGTTATTAAATAATGGAAAGTGATTGAGGTGAGTCATAAAGCATTTGTATTAACACTAATGGATCCACGATTAATTTTTTTCTCTATTTTATTATTATAAAACTTGTCAGTATCTAACCCCCTCTGCTTCCTCTGTCCTCCCCATCACATTTTCTTCTCAGGGGAGGTAATCAAGACTTCACTTGAATTCCTCATTACTTGAAAGGCTCTGCATCACAATACGATAATGGGACAGTTTCATAATTACGATAAAAATCAGGGCAAGAGAAAACTAGAGAGTTTTTCAGTCACCCAGAAATGAAAGAATTACTTCAAAATATGTTTTTAAATAAGGTAGTTCTGACTTTCTGCTAGGCAAACCCACAGAAGTTGTGCACCAGTTTCACTTTGGGATGCCCACCCTCCTTCCTCACAGCACTGCTTCCTCCTCTGCCCCCCGGCACAGCGCTGCACAACCACAGCTGCACCCCTGCAGTGAGTGCTCTGCTTTTAAACGTTCTCTACAAAGCAATGAAATGATTAGAGGTGCTGTGTCTTCCTTTGAATGGCTGTTATGTAGTTTCAGGAGGCAGACATGGTTTGTCTTTGTTTCTGGGCACAAAGCCAGGCTGGGTGGGAGTTGGAGCACCCTGGTGTAGAGGGAGGCGTCCCTCCTTATCGCAGGGGGGTTGGAACTAGATGATCTTGGGGGTCCCCTCCAACCATTCTATGATTCTATGCTTTACAGGATGCAGAATGAGACCCGTGACCCTGCATCTTACCCCTGATGTGCCTGGAGGCAAGCCACCTATTTAGGACAGCAGTTTCCCACTTGCTGTGGAAAACACCACAGGAGCTCAAGGTTTCTTACTATTTTTACCCAAAGATCCGCAGGCTTACATGGCACATTTAAACCCCTGCCTCCAGGAGAGGGACGCAGGTGGTGGTGATGAGGAGAATTAGCCCTGCTCACAGCTCCGAGATCCCACAGGATGCGAGGCTGGGTTAGACCTGACAAACATTAATGATTACTCTTATTATTCCTCCTAGAACCAGTCCAAGGCACCAGCAGCTAAAGATACGTCAAAGTCACCAGACGTCACACATTGTGCAAGACTGACGAAGCTGGAACGTGCATCTGAAAGCAAGAGCAGTGCTGTCGAGCAAAGGGGGGCCGGCAGGCGCGCGCTGCTGGGCTGCGGGATGGAGGCTCTGCTCTGCATCTCCACACAGACAGCAGTGCTGAGGCCTGGGGACGCCGGCAGCCCCAGCTCCAGCCTGCACGGGAGGGAGCGCAGGCGCTGAGGCAGCGTGAAAGGAGCTGGAAGGGGCCCTTGGTCCGCTTTCAAAAACAGAGCACCCAGCCCAAACCTCATTGCAGCCTTTCAGCACCTAAAGGGAGCCTACAAACAGGAGGGGAATCAACTTTTTGAAGGTGTAGGTAACTGCAGGACAAGAGGAAATGGTTTGAAGTTGAGGGAGGGCAGATTTCAGTTGAGTGTCAGGGGGAAGTTCTTCACAGAGAGAGCGGTGAGGTGCTGGAACAGCCGCCCAGAGGCTGTGGATGCCCCATCCATCCCCGGAGGCCAGGCTGGATGGGGCGTTGGGCAGCCTGGGCAGGTACTAAACGTGGAAGTTGGTGGCCCTGCGTGCGCAGGGGGCTTGGAGCGCCCCGACCCCTGAGGTCCCTTCCAGCACCGCCCACCCCTCACTCCGCGCCCAAACCGCCACAGAGCCCCGCCGCCTCGCACAGCTGGCATTTATAACCCCGCCGTGAGGTAGGGCGGGACGCGATTGGTGGGTGTGAAGAGGTGGCGGCAGCTGATTGGCTGAGCCGTGCTGCGGCTGCTTTGCCGTCGTGCCTCGCTGCTTCCCGGCCGCGGGCGGCTCGGTCAGTGCCGGCGGTGCGGCCGTGCGGCCGGAGGTGCTGCGGTGCTCCTGCCAGGGGCCGGGGCCCGCTGAGGTGTTTCTGTCGAGCAAATGATGACAAAACGCAAACGGGGGCAATAAAGTTCTTGTTTAGACGCGAACCAGCGCGTGAATCCCTGAGGCCGCCCATCCCGCTCCTGCCCGCCCTCCAGCTGCCCGCTGCCCACGGGGTCCTGTAGGAGAGCTGAATAACGGCACAGCTTCCTTCCGACGAGGAGGAAATAAAACTGTGGGATTGCTGGCTTTGATAAATGCTTTCCCTGACACATTGGTGACTTTGTCTCAGCAAAGGATAATGGTATAGAGAGAGATTGTCTTTTTTGTGTGTGTGTGATTTAAATCCAGTGAAATGACAATGTGATACCAACATAAAGTGGTTAAAAGAATAACCTGACGGTGCACCTTCCTTCTTGAGTCTCTGGAGTGGAATCAGTTTAGATTGATGCACGATAAAGGAACAAACTGTTGCCGGAGTGGGGCGGCTCTTGGTGCAATAGGCAGAGCTGTTATCAGACCTGTTAAACAAATAAAACTGTGAAGTGCAGACATTTTGTCTGAAGTGCACACGCAGCTGAGATCTTCTTAAGGAATCCTTGATAAAGGAACAAGCCTGCTCACATGAATGGATATCATCAGGTGACGTTCTGAACGGAGGTGTGAAGTGAATGGGGATCTTTGTTCCCTGCACAAACACACCGAGGTTCACAGCAGCGCTGCCTTCTCCAGGATAAGAGCAGAGGAGGTCAGGGCAGCCCCCGGAGCCGTAGGTTCTGCAGAGGATCCCACTGACCAGCTCCACCCTTAGCCCACGCTGCGGAGTCCGTCCAGCAGAGCCCCGACCTTGAGACTGAGACAAGGAGAATCGCACGCCAAAGTCATCCCTCAGCCGCTCTCCTTCACTTCTCCTTCATGCCATGTGCGTCTTTTGCATGAATTTGCCTGAGCTTGAGTGAGAAGAGAGCTGGGCTCCCCTCGCCCAGGTTTCTGGCAACATCAGGCGACGTTCACTGCAATGTTTTTCTGAGAAAAGGACAGCAGCAGCACTGCTATTTGTTTGTCTGCCTATGACAGGGAGAATTTTTCATATTACCATCAGCCCTGGAGTTCAAACATTCACCTATTGGAAAGATGTCCGGCTTTGAAGGATATTTAATCTTATTTGAAAAGAGATAATTAGGAAAACACACACAAACACATGTGCCACATGCTCACAATCTCATTAGAGGCTGCTTTCTTCTTCGGCTGGGAAAAAGGGGTTATTTTTATGGTGGGGATGGATGGCGTTGTGCTCGGCGAAGGTGTTTGCGTGCATCAGCATCCAGCTGTGTGCATTCATGTGCATATGTAGGTGCACATTTCTGTGTCTGAAGGGGAGAGGTTTTTAAGTTGTTGAAACCTGTGAGATTCCTCATCTTGCTTCTGTTTTTGGAAGCAGATTTTGATGAGGTCTCTCCCATCACTGCGCACAGAGCATCTAATCACGCCGCACAAAGACAGCCACAAGTGACAATGCATCTCCCTCTTCCAGGAGAAAGGAAGAGGAGGACAAAATGAATAATTCAAATGATAATTAGCTGTGCAATTATTCCTGTTTTTAAAGTAACCTACAGGACAGAATATCAACATATGAGTCACTGGCAAAGTATAAACAGAAACAATTTGGAAGATGCTGTCCTGACGCTTTAGAAAAGGACTTGTCAGAGACTTTATCTTCTGATCTCACTTTGGCAACAGGAGCCTGTGATGCAGTGACAGGCAGTGAGGGCATGCGGAGAGGACACAGGAGTCTCAGAGCTGAGGTCTTCAGCTGAAGACTGGTGCTTTGGGGAAGGAAAACCCTCTTTCCAGACAGAGCTGTAGTGTGCTGGACCCAGCCCCGACCCTTCCTGGTAGGGATGCATGCAGTAAGTCTGGACTTCAGCTGTGCCTCAGACCATCTCTTAACCAACAGCCTTCCAAGCTACAGTCACCTCTGATTTTTAAAACCTGGAGCGTGTCTCTGTAACAGGAAACATGAAACCTGTGTGGCTGGAGCAGCTCCCATCCAAGGAGACTCTGGGGCAGCAGCAGCAGCTGCCCGTAAAAGCAAACAGTGGGATGCCTCTTGGCACTGTAACACAAGAAGAGAAGAAAGATGTCTTTAATTTGCCTGGCAATGATCAATAAAGAATCAAATCTGACCTTGAATTTTAATGGCTCTGTACTAACAGAAAGCCACCTGCAGATGGATAGGGGAGAATCAGAGCCGCCAGGAGGACGGAGGCAGGGTGGTCCTGGGGGCAGCAGGCTGACATGCTGTGCAGCCACTCCTCTGCCACCACGGGTGGGATTTTCTGGGGCTGGCAGAGGAAGAATTGCTCCAGGGTGGCAGTGGCTGGGGACAGCCCCTTGTTGGTGCGGGAGGCAGCATGACTCTGTGCTTCCTGGGCTTTCCCAGTGCTGTTTTACCCAGCAACTTTCGTGTGCTGCTTTAAAAGCAAAGACATCTTGATAGAACTGGCTCAAGGGGCAGGCGATCCCTAGGGTCAGTGCAACATGGCAGCCCCCAGGGCAGGAGGCCTCCCTGGTCCCCATGGCATCCTCCTGTGGGACCGTGGCCTCCTCATTGCTCCAGCTCTGTGATGTGTATCAGACCTGCACAGCCAGACAGATGACTCCATGCCTAATCCACGGCCCTAACATCACTTACAATTGGCAGAGGATCCTTAAAACGTATCCACATACAATTTTTATACATATAAATAAATTCAGATGAGATTGACCCGTTGAAATTATATAGCAGTTGTTAACATTGGCATCTTTATTTGCTGCATCAATTGTATTTGGTTTAATCTTGTTCCCACAACGCTGAAAACATTTGACTCATCTTCTCCTTTTTTGGTTGATATAGAATCATTTTGACAGTTATCCTGTTGGCTGTTTATAAATATCTGCACTTTCTATAATCAATCATAACACAAATCCAATCACCTTTTCACTTTTTATTTGACCTTAATCCTAACAAATCTCCCACCATTTTATTGAATTTGAGCTCGGGAGCCAACAAATGAAAGAGAATGAGGGGGCATCCATGGCTGCCCGTCTGTCAGTCTGTGGAAAGGACAGCCTTGGGGAGCTGAGATGGAGCCAGGAAAGTGGTGCGTCCTGTGTCTGAGCCTGGGGTCCCATACAGGAGGATGTGGAGCTCTTGGCCTGGCTCCAGAGAAGAGCCACAAAGGTGATCAAAGGGCTGAAGCACCTCTGCTGTGAAGAAAGGTGGAGGGAGCTGAGGGTGCACAGCATGGAGGAGGCTCCAGAGAGACCTCGCTGCAGCCTTGCAGAAGGTGGAGCTACATACAGGCGGGAGGCCGACTGCTTAGACAGCCTGATAGTGATAGGATGAGGGGTGTCTTTAAGCTAAAAGAAGGGAGATGCAGTTGGATGTTAGGAAGAAATGTTTCAGTCAGAGGATGACGAGGCGCTGGCGCTGCTGCCCAGAGAGCTGTGGGTGCCCCATCCCTGCAGGCACTCGAGGCCGGGCGGGATGGGATGGTTGGCAGCTTGAGCTGGAGGCTGGCAGCCCTGCCCATGGCAGCGGGGTTGGGATTAAAATGATCTCTTAAGGTCCCTTCCAAGCTGAGCCATTCTATGAATCTATGAAAGTCTTCATCTGTTATCTGCTGCTGTGTGTTCAACCATCTGGCCAGATCCTTTTGCTTTTTGTTTCTTTCTGTCCATAAAAACCAATGCACTGAGCACTGGGGCACTGAGATGAGGATCACCTCTGGCCGCAAATCCCGTATCGTGCGGCAGGGATGCTTTAGGAGCCATTCTGGTACCACTTCTTTGCAAGTCCTTCCCTTCTTCTGTTCCCAAGAGTTCAGGATTTGAGGTTCACACAAAAACAAAGAAACAAAAACCAATCCTGCAGTTAAAGGAGAGGGGAAAAACAAACAAACAAAAAAAAGGATAAAAGCAGAAGAAGCAACTTTGTCCTTTGGTGCCAGCAGCACTGGACTCCTGTGGTTGGAACCCCAATGAGAACCGAAGTATCTTCATCATTATCTAGCTGCAAATGGCAGCTGCTTTGCCAGCCACTGCTCGGGCAGGACGGTCTCTTTTACGAGAGCAGGAAGGGAACAGTGGGACAGGGAATTAAAATATGGGCTACAAATTGGAAACAGCAGGGGGCAGAGGGGGATTCAGCTTAGCCGGCAGACACCCAGCGTGCTCCCTATTTATGCTATGCCAATGACTTTGCTCTCAAGCAGCTTGCAGGAGAGAGAGAGGAAAAAATAAAAAGTATATAAATATATATCTTACAGCTTGCCTTGGCCCAGGAAATCCCTTTGGAAACCAAAAAGCAGGAGAGATGGTGCTGTCAGGGGTGGGTGATGCAAAAGCCCACCTGGAACTGCGGTTCGTCTGCCCTTGTGCAGGTTGCTCTGTCCAGAGAACGAACTGGTGGGTACAGAACAGGGGGGGAAGGGATGGAGACAGAATGGTTACGGTGGTGGCTGTGTCATCTTCCTGGGGACATGGAGCCCCATGTGAGTTCAGGCTCAGGCTGAAAACAGTTTTGGACCTAACCCAAAGCTCATCCCCAGCCTTAGCTCACATTCAGGGGAGCTGAGCTAAATGTAGGCTCCTGCGTGACCTCCACACCTCTGTGTCTCAGCTCCCTGCTTTTAGGATGAGAGGCAGAGCCCTGCAGTGAGCAGCAGTGAGGTGAACTCGCAGAGGTGCTCAGCACTCCGTCAGGTCTCTGGGGGCCCAGCAGCCCCTCTGCTGCCCCACGCATCCCCTGGGGCCGCCCAGCAGCACCAGCTTGGCACACGCTGCCGGCGGAGATGCACGCAAAGGAGAAGGGAAAGAGTGCCTGAGAGGTGCAGCCCCGGTACGGCGAGGCTGGGAGCTACCAGAAATAGAATCCTGAGGCCATGAATTAAACACGCGGCAATCTCTCATCTGTCTCCAGCAGGAGTTCAGCTCAGGGCAGATCGCTCCTCCCTTGCTTGAGTGCAGGGGCACTTCCCCAGCAAGGCGGAGCAGGGAGCAGCAGCTTGACCAGAAGTGGTTCCTAAAGAGACCCTGATGGGTCTCCCTGAGCAGTGCTGATGGGGCCGGGCACTGCCCAGCTCCTGGCTGGAACAGAGGAGGGACGAAGCCCCTCCCAGGGGTGGCAGCAGGTGATGAGCTGCATCCAGCGGCTGCGATGATGGTGGTTCCTCAGCCAGCCCAGCACTAAGAGCCTGGCACGGGACTCTGAAAGCCAGCAGAGCTCTGAAGGATTTGCCCTGTGCCCGCCTGCAGCCCCACGGCTTGAGACAAATCCAGGAGCAATAGAGAAAAGGAAGGAAGTAATTTAGAGCCTAATGAGGGGAAATCTACAAAGCCCCGCTGAGAGCTGCTTGAGGAGGGGTTTGATTTTCCTCTGGCTTTGCAGATGTTCCCAGCAAGTTTTCCTAGCTCACAAAGGAAAAAACAGAGGGATTAGGCAGCAGGATGGCTCTTTCCTTCCACCTCTAACATCGCCTCATCAAATGACCTCACGCAAAATGCACAACATTTGCAGTTCGCAGCTAAAACCACGTTTGCTGCATGGCTCACACATGCACACACCAGATGGCACGTGGGGACACAGGCAGTCCTGTGTGTTGGCTCCCAATGCGGCCTGCGCATGGAGGGGCTGCAGGGAGCTCACAGCTCTCAGCCCTGCACGCAGCAGAGCACGTTCCTCCATCCTTGGCCCACGCTCCCGTTCCAGCCCCTCTCCTCCCACTGCTGCCTGCAGACAGCCTGAGCCCCGCTCTGCGCTGTGCCGCCCGCAGCACTGCTGGGCGCACATCCGTCGTGGTGAAATGCGAGCACAGTGCTGGTGCAAATCAGAGCCCACATCCATGGGATGCTCTCCCGTGGATCAAAGCATGGGATCGCTGGGCTGGAATTCACAGCTCGGATGCACGCTGTGTGGGTACTGAGGATAAGAACCCCGAGGGCAGCAGTGCCGCTCACTGCTCTGCATGGGGATATCAGGGGAGAGGGAGCCTGCAGACAAGCCGAGACAAAGCAGGGCTTTCAGGATCTTCACATTCTTCACTTCTCTCTGCCCGTTCCTCTCCCTCACCGAGGAGCCCTGCCTGCTCCTGCAGGAGCCCTGTCAGCTGTCTCCCTCCTTTTCATCAGGTTAATTGGCCGCTGCCTTACCGGGGGGAAATCTGGGCCCGGCTGTCAGCCCTGAGCCGAGCTGAGCAGCCTCCAAAAGCTGCCGGGGACGCGCTGGTGCTGGGAAGGGTTTTTAACCTGTCACAGACAGCTGGGAAGGAGCAGGGCTCGGTGCCTCTAATTGCTCCTCACACGGAGGTGCCTTGTTTATTCGATTAATTTGGAGCCATCAAATGCCAGTGCTCAACAAGCAGCTGCTGGGCGGGGGATGCTTCCTCTGCCGAGGATGAGGTGTGCAGACCCCCTTCTGCCTTCAGACAGCTCCAGCTCTCCGGCTTTAGAGCCATTAATGCTTGCTGTGCCCGCAGTGGGGACTGAATTGAAACAGCTGCGATGTTTTTTCCCCAAAGTCACTGGGAAGGTCTGTGTCAGAACAGGATGGAAAGTGCTGGTCTGGACCCAGTAGTGGCTCATTGCCACTGGTAAATGAGCAGATATTTAGAAAGTAACGGATATTCCCTCATCCCCAAAGCTGCAAATCCCGCCCCCAAAGCGTCCCACTTGTTAGCAAGCAAACTCCCCTCTGCTCTGATCTCTGGATGTTGCACAGCAGCCCTGGGAAACGCAGCAAGCACAGCAGCCAGGAGGGCGGAGAAGCACTGCTCATCCCCAGCACAGACCTTGAGCCACAGCAGAGCACAGTCCCTCCGCCTGCACTCCACAGCTCTGTGTGGGGATTTGGCTGGTCGCATCCTGCGTGCACCGCACTGAGGGCTCCTTTCGGAAAGGCCCCAGGTTTGGCTTTTTAGAGGGGGATAAAGTAATGATAAAAAAAGCCTTGTTTCAGCTTGCCCATTCGCAGTCCCATTTCCCTGAGCATGGGCAGCAGCCCTCCGAGCCACTGCTGTTTGATAGCTCAGCTTCTATTCGTGTAGATAATGAGTTTGGCAGGAGGTTAATAAGTGTCAACTGAAAGATAATTTAAGAGTTGTAAAGATAAATTTGTTGTGCGCTATTTTTCGGTGTGAGTGGCTCTATCTCGGTGCCCATGCGCACACAGCAGCTCAGGCTGCTTTCTAAGTCCATAATCTATATGGTTTTGCATTATTCCGTGAGGTATTGTAAATATCTGAAAGTCCCAGAAAAAAAATCCTGCTGCATGTAAAATCCCATCTGCCTATTTTTCTCCTTTCCTGGGCAAAGCGATTAGATTAACACAAGTGGGGAAAGAGAAGAAAAAAGAAAGGAAGAGAAATAAAGCTTCAGCAGTGTGGCTGGTCCTCCCTTGCAATGCTCAAGCTGAGAATTTTCTTGCAGGCAAGACAAGGATGCGGCCTTTATGCAGATTTTGGGGATAGAAAGGGAGGCTTTGAAAAGGTTTGTCTGGCAGCTGCTTTTTCTTCTCTTTTTCTTTTCTATGGAACTTTAAAATGTTTTTTTTTCCCCTTAAGAATTCCCAGCCTGCTGCCCATAAGGCCGGACCTGCTAATGACACCTTCCCACCTGTCTGGAAGCTCTGCCGGAGCTGAGTCCCCATCTTTTCAACCTTAGGGTCAACACAACGCCTTGTGAAAGCTCCTGTGCCTCCCGCAGCGCTGGGTGGGATTTGCCCCACAGCCCACCCTGCTGCTGGGCGCTGCCTTCCCCGCTGCCACCCCTCCTGATCCCCTTCCCAGCAGCAGGGCTGTGCCACCAGCATCAATGCAGTGCAGTTCCAACCCCCCCGAAGTTACAGATTATTTACATGTTAGATATGGGTAACAACCATGATCTATTTGATTAGGCGAGGCTTGAATTAAGTACCAAATTTATCTCTTTACATTGTCAAAGTTAATAGTAGTTTAAAGATAAACCTCATTGAAACTCTGCCTTCCCTGCTGGGCTAATTAACACCCATTTAGGCTCTTAAACCTCTGATGGGTGTTTCAGTTCCAGGGCTGTGGTACGAGGGGAAGCTGCTTTAATAAATCAGAGAATCCCAGCTGAGGAGCAGGCACTGACCAGGTGCAAAGGGCTCCCAGTGCGGCGAGGGAGAGAAAAGCATTTCCTCAATTAAATGCTACCACCAGGTTGAACTCTGAGTTTTCGGGGCCGGTGCTGCTCACAGTGCTGACCAGAGCTGTGTTTGATGTCGAGGTTGGTGCAGGGTTGGTGGAAGTACCCACCCCAGTCACAGTGGGGTCTGCCTGGCACCCAGCAGGGCCAGGGCTGGCCGGAGGGATGCGGCAGCGCGTGGAGACCACGAGAGCAGAATGTCCTTGGAATGTGGGAGGCGCTGGGAGAGCAGCGCCTCCATTTGGGGGTGGTGGGATGCACTTTGGGGTGCAGTCACTCCCAGGTAAACCACGTCTGCTGGACCAGCCTCCATCCCAGCCATGGCAAATGCCTGCACGGCTCTGCTGCGAGCACGGGCTGATAGAAGGAGCAAGAGCAGGGCAAGGAGAAAGGGTGCTACATTTAATTAGCTCTCAGCAAAACCAGATTATTCTTAACATTAAACTAATCTTCAAAAAGGGAACCCTTTAAATGAAAAGAGAAAGTGCAAGGCTAGGAAACCATTAATTGATTCCTTATTCATTAACCTTTGCAAACCGCTCCAAAGATCTGAAAAACGACTTCCTTTGCAGCAAGGGCTTTATGCAGGTGCCTCTCACCCCCTGCGAGGCACAGGGCAGGACCAGGGCTGCTCCCCGGTTTGCTGATGGCAGCAATTCCTGCCGCCAGCCCTGCGCTCCTCCACGGCCGCCCTGCAGCCAGGACAGCATCTCTGGTATTGAATCTGTGAACCTTGGACTTCCCGCACCCATCGCTGAGCCTGGCAGCTCATGTCCTCCAGTATCTGTTATTCCTTTTTCAATCCAGAGCTTCATTTTCATTTAAAATGAAATTTCATTTAAAAAGTTCTTGCTTGATGAGATTGGGAAAACCAGCTTGCAAAGGGGCTCTGGGTTTAGCAAGGATGAGTGACCCTGAATTCAGATATGAACCTTTGGGTCAGCACTACTGGGAGGTGGGTGGGCAGGGGGCTGGGCTGGGCTGGTGGTGTGAGGTGCTGCCCCATCCAGCAGGCAGACTGCGGCGGTTCCCATGGCTGCTGGGGACGGGAAGAAAGAGCGAATCTGCTTGGCTGCCAAACGGCCTTTGTTGGTGCCCAGCAGTGCCCGGCTTCTCCCTGGTGTGAAATGACACTTCCCTCTCTTTCTGGGGTCTCTTATTCTGGGTATTTGGTTCTGATGCCAGGCCTTGGACAGAAACCAACAGCTAAAAGCTTCTTCCTATAAAGTCTGGAATTAACAAACTTCTTTCCCTGACCTCGTTGGCACGGAGGGACAAAACCCTGAAGCGTTTTCTCTTTTCACACAGGTTAGATAAAGGGGACCCAAGCCTCCACGGGCACGGACCAAAGTGGGTGCTCAGCATCCTTCCTCTGCTCCCAGCTCTGCCCTCACCTCCTGGTTCCTCCCCTGCTTCGCTCAGCGTTTGAAGCCCGGTGCTCTTTAAAGCAGTCCCTAATGAAACTCCATTGATCTCAATTATCCAGAGACAACTCTCAGTTATCCTGGGGCAGATTAAGCAGGTTGCAGATTAATCATAGCCCGCTAAGTGCCCCTTCATCCCCATTGCTGGCTCCTTACGTCTTGATTTTGTTCTCTGAAAGACAGCACACCAGGTGAGGTGTGCTCCTGATTGCCATACCCTGGTACAACATGAGGCCATCACCTCCAGTCCAACCTGGAGCAGAGGCTGAACTCCCCTCACCCAGCCTCCTTTCAGGAGCTGCAGATGGGTGCCTCGTGCTCTGCATTATGTTGGCCTTTTCCCAGAGAAGAGCTTTGCAGGATGCTTCTGACACAGGGAAAGGTGAGCAGAAGGAAGAAGGTCATGCTGTAATGTTCCCAACCCCCCCCAAAAGAGGGAATGAATGACAATGGCACACTGCCCTTCAAAACAATGTAGTTTTTCTATTTCCTTAAAGATCTTGGCTTCAGTTTACCTAAAAGGAAGAAGGGGAAAAAAAAAAAAAACCAACAAAAAAACACAACACAAAGCACCACAAAAGCAGAGCAGAGAGAGCAGCGAGTCCGCCTGCTCACAGCCCTGTGCTCCCAGATGGAGCAGAAGTGCTTTGTGCAGATAATTGAAAGCCCTCAGCCCTGGAATGCAGCCTGGTGCAGCGGCGCTGTCAGCTTGGAGAGGGAGCAGCTGCCTATGGAGAAAGAGATAAACAGCAGAGATGGGGCTGCTGCTCCGTCCTGAGCTGTGAGCGGGAGACAGCCTTCAAATGGGGAAACACAAAGCTACACAGCATATGTGTTTATTTATATATGATGCACCCACAGGTACTGCTCTGCACGCAGTAAATGCTGCGACATGGGTGTACAGACACACAGACACACAGTGCCACGGCACCGCCTCCTGCCCCTGCTGGGCAGTGCTCCACCACGCCAGGGGGGTGGGCCGTGATGACCCCCATTAATTGTCACCTAATTAATCCTCCTGTGCAATTACCTCTGCTTCCCTCCTTTCCCATTTAGAGAGCCACAGTTCCAGAGTCCTCTTACAGCCCTCAGCAGAGGGTGGGGGCAATGGGGGGAGGGGAGCAGTGCTCTGAGGGGATGGGGAAGGGAAGGGAAGGGAAGGGAAGGGAAGGGAAGGGAAGGGAAGGGAGGGGAAGGGAAGGGAAGGGAAGGGAAGGGAAGGGAAGGGAAGGGAAGGGAAGGGCTTCAGCTCCACCTCTGCTTTGAGAGCTGATTCAGGCAGCCAAAGGCCAACAGCAGAAATCCAACTACATCCCACCTTCCTCGTGCCCTGGTCACTTGCTGCAGTGCACCCACATCTGCACCCACCATCTCGCAGCAAAAGCGACTTTTGTTGTCACGTGAATCCATGCAGTCAGCACTTCAGTGAATGGCAGAGAACCACCGTTCTGTTCAGAGCTGCTCTGATCCCAAGAGTGGCGCTGCAGCAGGGCAGGCAGAGCAGCGTCCCGTGGCCCATCCTGTGCCCCTCCAAAGCCCTTCCCTGTGTGGGCCGAGGGGGGCAGGGAGGGGGGTGGGAGAAGAATCCATTTGCAATTACCAAAATAAACACCAGTCGAGGAGAAATGCAAATGCCTCATGTTGTGAATTACTTGACAGAAGAAGTGACAGCTTTTTATTAGGGTGATAACAGCGAGGAGTTTTAAAATAGAATAATCGGTGCAACAAAAGCAATTTTCATTCTGAATTCTCATTTTAAATGGATGATCTCGTTTTAATCAAGCGAGTCATCGCAAAATGCTTTTAATTACCAAAAGTCAAGAGCTATATTGTAATTTTAATGTCTGGTTCTGGGCTCATGATGGGGCTCACACAGAGCAGGATGGGGGGGTTATTGCCCCATTCCCACATTCTGTGTCAGAGCAGGGCTGGAATTCACCACCAGCCAATTAAAAGCCTTTTTGTTAAGTGTCCTCACCTTGCCAACAGACGCAGGATGGGCTCGGAGCAGAAGATATTTGTTAAAATCTGGGTCTGTTTATTTTCTTCCCCTATCTCCTTCTGTGCTATTTGAAGCAGCCGAGCTGCTAACACCGCGTTTGACTTTTTGTGCTTTTAAAGGCATTCTGGGAAGCTGCCGTAAGCCGGGAGGTGGAAGCGCTTCCCGCGGGCTCGGAGGATCCGCAGCCACCGCCACGCCGGCAAAAAGGCACGGCAGGCTCCGCTGCAGCCCCCGGCGCTGCGTCCTCCTGCGGTCACCTCTGACATCTCATAGGAGCGATGGCCGGGGCTGCGGGGTCCCATCCCATCCCATCCCATCCCATCCCATCCCATCCCATCCCATCCCATCCCATCCCATCCCATCCCCATCCCCATCCCCATCCCATCCCATCCCCATCCCCCTGCACACTGACAGGGGATGACAGGCGCTGGCAAATCCGTCCTCAGAAGAGAATCCTCTTCCCTCCCCCCGTTCAAAAGCGATCCCGGTTGGCGTGCAATGTTAACACGCAGGGATGAGCAGCGCCTGACCGCCCGAACCAGGGCTGAGACGTCGCACCGCTCCGTCACAGAGGTGTGAACAAAGGCAGCACAGCTCAGCGCAGCCCCTCACGCGGCAGAAACCGGCGAGAGGGAAACCCGTGCAGGCAGCGAGACCGAAAGCAGCGCGGGGAGCCGGGAGCCGGGAGCTCCCGCAGCCCCACGGCAGCAGCGCAGCGTCCCGCACAGCTGCGGGCGGACGAGCGCGGAGCAGCACGAGGTTCTGCCCCTTCTTACCCCAACCCTACCCCAACCCTAACCCTACCCTAACCCTACCCCTAACCCAACCCTACCCCTAACCCAACCCTACCCCTAACCCAACCCTAACCCTGCTCTGCAGCCCGGTGCCGCCCGGCGCTCCTCCCCCGCTCCCCGCCCGGGCTTCGCTCACGCCCGATTCCATCGACGCTCTGCGTTTCCCTGCCGCTCCGCTCAGCTCTCTGGCCGCGCTCTGCCCCCCGCACCGGGCCGTGCGCTGCCCGGCCTCGTGATGGAAGCGGTCTCCCCGGGGAGGCTTTCTTCCCTTTTGCAAAAGGGGGGGAAAATGCTGATTTTTTCTTTTCTCTTTTTTTCCCTATTTCTGCCAAAGAGCATCAACTCGAGGTGAAATATTTCCCAGTGCTGACAAAAGCTTTGATATTGTAATGCCAAATCCATCAAGCCAAAGCTTTTAACTGCGCGTTGTTCTTTTTAAAAAAACTATTGGATTTGTGACGTCTGTCCTCCCTCCTTTTGCCCACAATTGATCCTCTGTCCGATTTATCTCCTCCATCTCACCAGGCCGCGGCCTGCAGCCCGCAGAGACGCCGCATCGATTGCTCGGGATTTTGGATAAAGCCAGCCAGTTATTTTCCCTTCCCCTCCTCACCTCACCTGTTGTTTATTCTCTAACCATCCCTGCCCGAATTTCTCTTTGATTCAATTGACTCAAAAGCACACATCCTACGCTTGTGAACCAGGGTCAAGGCTGCTTACAAAATAATTTTAATATTTAAAGAGTTATTTCATGAGTCAAAATCGCTCCTCAGCACTTCCAATACCGAATGTTCCGTCTGAGATTACAAGTTTCATCTGGAAATCACTTGTGATGGCAGTTCAAAGCCTGGCCCAGGGTTACTCAGGTCGGGCAGCCGCCACATGTGGAGATTTGGTGTCAGGGATTAAAGCTTAATGAGGGCTTTTAGCACTGAAATTATTGAAAAGAAAAAGGTTCCAGGTCCATCCCCCATTCACGTGAACAGCCTCTCTCACTGTGCTGCTCAGCTGTTCAGGGTCACGTTGGGACGAGGAGCCCCACAGCCCCCATGTCTGCCTCTGCCGCCCCGCCAGCGGCAGCGTGCTGAGCACCGGCCGCTCCATCCCTGCTCACCAGCAGCGACTGGAGTTCCCCTCTGAGATGCTCAGTGAGGATTAATCACCATGAAAACAGCACTGGCTTCGATCTGATAAAGCCTTTGAGAGGCTGCAACAGGCACCTCATTACCAGGAGGTCACAGATGCTTGTCAGAACCAGCCTGAGCAGAGCAAACCCCACTGCTGTGCTGTGCTGTGCTGTGTGCTGTGCTGTGTGCTGTGTGCTGTGCTGTGTGCTGTGCTGTGTGCTGTGTGCTGTGTGCTGTGTGCTGTGCTGTGTGCTGTGCTGTGTGCTGTGTGCTGTGTGCTGTGTGCTGTGTGCTGTGTGCTGTGCTGTGTGCTGTGCTGTGTGCTGTGTGCTGTGTGCTGTGCTGCACTGGCTGCCCGCTGCCATCCTCAGCCCCCACACACGGCTCATGGAGCTGCAAACACGAGGTCTGTTTCACACAAACCTTACACAACTGGCCGCGCTCTTCCCCCCTCCAAAACTGGGAAGCTTAAACAAGATGCATCATTTATGCACCTAGAGGAGCAGAGAAAATCAGAACTGAAAACAGACTGGTGCCTCTGTCTGCATGTGTCTGCATGAAATATTCAGCACGAACTCCAAGTCCTGCTGTGTGTCAGGGCTCAGGAGTGCTGCATCTCCACGCTCCGCAATCAGAAACCATGACAGCTCACCAAAAAATAACAGCGACGTGGTGCAACAGATACCATTTCAGGTCAACTACGAGGATGAAAAGGTGTTTTGAAGCCTTTTCAATATTTAAACCGAGAATGAGGTACATCGAGACCCAATCGCTAATGTCTTCTAGCCTTGCACTGCCACAGGAAGACGAGGAAATTGGATGGCTTGCTGTGATCACTGCAGAGAGTGAGGAAGGGTGAGAGAAGCAGCACTGCCTGCTGTGATTGCTGGATGCCCAAATTGCAGGCAGGAATGGGCACAGAGAAAGATGTGGACAGCAAATAAGCACTAGCACTCTAATCTCTGAGGGTAACAGTGAGCAAAAGGGATCTGAGGGATGGAACACCTGTATGTCGATGGACTGAGAGCTGGAGCTGTGCAGCATGGAGAAAAGGCTCCAGGTGAGCTGAGAGAGGCCTCTCAGGGCCTGAAGGGGCTGTAAGGAAGAAGGGGATGGACTTCAGCAGGGTCCATGTGATAGGACAAGGGGAAATGGCTTCAGTCTAGAAGAGGAGAGATACAGAGCGGGTGTAAGGAAGGAGATTTTTACGGCACTGCAGAGTGCCCAGAGAGGTGGTGGTGCCCATCCCTGCAGACAGCCGGGCGCAGGGGATGAGCTCTGAGCACTGACGGAGCTGTGGGTGCCCTGGTTCAGTGCAGGGAGTGGGAACTGATGGCTTTAGAGGTCCCTTCCAACTCTCACCATTTGGCGATTCTGGGAGATTCAGCAGTGCCTGGGTGCTACAAAAAATAAAAGCACTGACCCTCTGCTGAACTCGTACAAGATGAACACTGACCCAGCACCTGCCCCCTGGCATAGCCTGCACTATCCACAGGTCACACGGCGTGTGGGGCACGGAGCACTGCTCAGCTCTGCTCCGCACGGGGCTTCCACGTGGATGGGGATCAGCGCAGGGCACCGACATCGGTGGATGTCTCTCCATCTCCTCCCTGTTGGTCTGTATCCGCTCCTGGTTCTCCATGCAGTTCTCGTGCCCTTGTCTCCTCCTTGCGTTCCGAGTCCTTCGGAGCGGACAGGAGCACTAAAAATAAATCCACCCGTCAGGTTTCCCAGTTATTACAAACAAAATGTCCTTTGCAAAAAATGTAACAAGTAAAATCCGCATATTGTGTGTGCTTATTCACATAAAATATTTAGAAAGCTCCTAATGTTTTTATGGCTGTAATTAATCTTGTGTCGTGTTAGGGAGAGAACAGCTCATAAAGAAGCACTCTGGCGGCAGGCCGAGCTCAGCTCCACGGGTAAAGCCACGATGTGGCCGTGCCCTGGGGGCCTTGGGTGCTCTGGGGGTCCTTCTGTGCTGCGATGGGAACACGAGGGCGGAGCTGCAGCTCTGTGTGGATTTAAATTCATCATTCAAAGCCATTGGGGCTTTGAGCTTCCCTCGAAGGGAGCAGGAGGGTGCAGGTTCTGCCCAGGTGGAGCGGCCCCGGCAGTGCGCGACACGGCCAGAACCAGCCCCAGGGACAGGACAGATTTCTGCGTGGGTTGTGTGCAGTTCAGCCCCTGCGTTGGACCCCCGGCTGTTATCCCAGCGGTTCCCCCCAGCACCTCCCCAGCTCCCGCTTTTTCCCTTCCTTTAGTTGACTTTCAGAGGAGCCGATCTGCCAAATCCGCCCATTTCGGCTGCAGATGCTCTGTGTTGGCTGCCTCCAAACCCCTTTAAATAGCCGCTGCTAAATCACCGCTCTGTCAGGCGATGCTCTATTTAACAGAAGCTGCCCGTCTCGCGCAGCAGCCGCGGCCCAGGAATCTCCTCCCGAGTCCATTTTCTCAGTGAGTGGCAGCAATAAATAAAATGCAGCCAGTTGGTCCTTGAAATGCTCCCGCGGCCTCTCGCTTGATTACTTCTGCCCAGGATTTTGCCAACCGCGGCGCAACCTCCTGCCAGCGCTGCCTCCCCCCCCGCCTCTCCCCGGTGTGGGGATGCAGGAAGCAGAGCAGTGGGGGCCCGTGTGGGGATGGGATGCCAACAGCACAGAGCAGCAGAAGCGGCTGGGGGACGTGTTTTGTGAGGGACTGCCCAAGTCAGAGCCCCCCGCCCCAAGGCTGCGCAGTGACAGTGAGGTCCTGCCCAGGAAAGCTGCCGGTTTGATTCTCACAAGAGTGAGAAATGCTTCCCCCCCCCACACACCTTGGCCGTGTTCCAGGGTAGTTAATTGCATTCCGCCTGCCCAACATTAATTAATTTGGTGTCGTGCAGAGACCGCTGTGCTGGGTGCATCTGGGAAAAAACCCCACCGCCTCCCACACCCCATAAATACGGGGGAGAGAGAGGCAGGCAGGCAGCGGGCTGCGAGGATCAGCATCCAGACACCCCATCGCAGGACTCAGCCCACACCCTGCAGCGCCAGACCCAGCTCCGTTATCTCTGGCTCTTGTTTGCTTTCAGCTCCAAGTGAATGGATCCCAGGTGCACGTGGTGGTCACCTCCACCTGGGCTGGGTGTGAGGACAAAGTTCTTCCTCTGAGGGAGGTGGGCCCTGGCACAGGATTCCCAGGGCAGCGGTCACGGCCGCAGGCTGCCAGAGTTCAAGAAGCATTTGGCCATCATTCTCAGAGAGAGAGTTTGAGCATTCCTGTGGGCAGCCAGAAGTTGGACTCGGTGATCTCCATGGATTCCTCTCACCTCGGGATGTCGTGTTGTTATGCGATCCATTCCCAGGGCGTGGGATGCTGCTGCCAGCTGAGAAAACTGCTCTGAAGACCAGTGGTTGGACAGCAGGAGCTGGGTACGAGCAGCTGCTGGGCAGTGCTGGGCTGGGCTTACAGGAAGGTCCCTGGGATGCAGTGTGGCCATGGGACTCATACAGACCTGGGGGCGAATTGGGATCCATGCACAGAGGTGGTTGTGGTGCAGGGGGAAATCCACTCTGACGATCACTGCGGCTCTGCGCTGTGCCCTCAAACAGGACGACATGCAGAGAAGGCCTGGGGAAGCAGAAGAGGTCTCTTTTCGGTTTTTGGAGGCCCACAGGGTCAGAAATGTGAGTGGAAAACAAGGCACAGTGCGCATCTCCAGCAAGGTGCTCTCAGGGAGATCAAAGCTGCATCGCTGCAGGACAATTCCCACTTTCCCACTCCTTGCAAGAGCCCTCACTACAGCGGTGCTCTGCCCCAGCTTGGGATTTCTCCAGGTAATGCTGGGGAAGGAGCTGCCAAGGGAAACCTACTCCGTCCCAGCAGCCAACCCACGAGGGCTGAGGCAGCACTGGAGCTGAGGCAGCGCCGTGCAGCCCTGAGTTGCACCTCCCCTGCAGGGCTGTTTTTGGAAGGCAGGGCTGTGGTGGGAGAGCCCCTGCTTGCACAAAGAACAGATGCTGATTATTTTAAACCCTACTGTTAACTCATTAAAGCAGCTGTCTGCCGTCCCCTGAAGACGGCCGAATTAGGATTCAACTCATCCAGGAGCACAACGCACAAGATGTGACCGCACAGAACGTTAACGAGCCCACACCCATCCCTCCGTGACTGCAGACTGGGGGCCCAGGAGAGGTGCGGGGTGGCAAAGCAGGGCATCTGCCCCTGCATGGAGGTACAGCACAGACCTGCTGCTCCCCCAAAACGAGCCAAAATCACAAGCTGCGTCCAATTAGAGCTTCTTTTCTTTCCAATTCTTCCAATGATATTTTTTCAGGTTTGTAGCTGGGATCTCCATCTCCTCCTCTCACATTTGGCCTTCATTCCCCTGCCTGTACCCTGCTCCCTGAGCAGGTCAGTGAGCAGGCAGGGGAGAAGCCCCTTCCCCACTTCCCCACCTGCAGTCATGGCCAGGGCACGCAGCAGCACTGGGGATGCAGGCAGCAGACACAGCACAGCACAGAGGTGGACATGCCTGACATGTGCATGGCTGCCCATCCCTGTGCGTTGGCAGCACGTGGGCAGAGCCCTCACATCCCCTCAGTCTCAATGCCCGGTCTGAAAACAAAGGGAAGAGCACAGGGAAATGGGCAGCCAAGATGCTCGGGTGAGGAGGACGCTGGTTCCCTGCCAGAGGTAGCAGCACAGCCATGGCGTCTCCCACTGCTGGAAGAGTGCCTTGTTCAGGATCAGTTAATAGTTAGAGGATCCAGGTGATTATTTCAGACCTCCCGTGTGTGACAGCAGACCGCATCGGAGCGATTTGTAATCTAACAGAGACATTAACCTTTTAAAGCATCTCCCCAGCTCCCTGGGGCTGCCGAGGCACTGTCTGTTGTGCAGGGGAACAAAGAGCTCTGGTTATTACTCAGGAGTGAATGGCAGGGATGAGCTTTACATAAGTGAGATCAATAAATACATATCAACAGCCCACACAGAGCATGGAGAGGTGGAGAGGAGAGGGCCAGGAGATGTGGTGCTGCCCGACGGGGTCACTGTGGCTATCGGGGAGATGAGAAGAGGCTGACTGGGCTTTAATCTCTCCGCTCAGGGTCCCCAGGACCAGCACTCTGCTCCCGCCTCCCTCACCTGCCTCCCTGCACACAGGAGAGGAGAATCCGGCCCTTCCATGCGCTCCGCCTGTATCGCTGAGCGGATCTGCAGGTGAAGCAGCTCACGAGGCACAGCGGCGGCCGGCGCCGATTTCACTGAGCGGGGCTCTTATCTAAATCAGATTAGGGATGCAAGAGAGCCGCAGCAGCAGGGACAGCAGGCGGAGGAGGCCACAGACCAGAGTGAGAATGTGATAACAGCACGGGCTCGGATGTAGCAGGGAAACGAATGCTCATTCCTCGCCTCTGGCCAGGGGCTGTCCCAGCAAACACCCACTCGCCTGCACCTGCAAACTTCCCCCAGCTGCTGCAGAAGGTGCAGCCCCAGAGCAGCAGCTGTTGGTCAGCAGTAGGAACTCAGGTGCCCCATAACCGGGCGGCTCTGTGCCGTTGCAGGGCCGTCCCAGTGCGGGGTCTCACAGCTCATGCCCTGCGGGGGAAGCTGGGGGGTTTTGGTGGGGATTTCCCTCCAGGTCTGAAATTCGGTTCATGGTGTTGGCACAGAGCAGTGGGTTTGTTCCTGATCTCCGTAGTGTCCTGAACAGCATCCAGGAGGAGCTGCTGCAGTCTCTCTGCTCCCCTCTCTCTTCGAGGGAATCACATCTGCCACACACAGTCTTTTGGGCCTTTTCCACCTTTCCTTTTTGCTCCTCACCCTGCAGATTTCCTAGGAGCTGCTGTTTGCAGCTATTGCCTGGTGGGTGTCCCCATGGTGGCACACGTCATGCTGAGATGTGATGTGACTGAAGCCATAAAGGGCTTTTTTGTAGCTGTCACTGTGGATAAGAGCACACAGAGGAAGGATTTATGTGTATTTTCTGTCCTCCTTCACCCTACTACCTCCTCCAAGCTCCAACCTCTCAAACTGGAGCTCTGACTTAATTACACCCTGCTGAGTAAAGAGGCTGGTTTAGAAATAAGGCACGGAGGGACGTGGTTTGGGGCTCTGCTGGCAGTAAGGGAAGGGGAGACAGTCTGACTTTGCAGGAGGAAGAGAGGGCAAAGCTGTGGCTGTCAGTGCACACTGGGCACACTAGCGTGGTCAAGAGCTGTAGAAACCCACAAGGCTTTTTGAAGAATCACCCAGATGGGCACTGGGCTTTGGGCTGAATGTTTGAAGTCCTCCACTTCCTCCTAGTGCGTGTGCCCGAGAAACCCAACTCCAGCTAAAGCTCCCCATGTGGCAGCTCAGGTCACCCAGTCCATCGATGGGATGAGGCCTCGCTGTGCCTCAGCTCCCAGTGGAGGCACAGGCAGGGCTCGAGGCATGCAGCTGAACCATTCCGTGTTTTCCACAGCCTTGTGGCCACGTGGAACTGAGATGGGGGAACTGAGGCACACAGATAATTCCTCCCACAGGCACAGAAGGATTCACTGTCAACGCTGAGCTGGTGGTGGTGCTGTCCTTCCTCCTGTCTCCTCCTCTGCATGAATCTGCTCAGTAAGATGACATTCTCTGGTGTCAGGCTGCCAGGGAAGGTCCTGCCTGCACAGCAGTTGGCAGTAATCAGACAAACCACCTCCAGCGGCTCCCCAGCAGGGATATCTACAGGGACAGCTCGATCTCCCCCAGCCCTGTGCTGCAGCATCTGGTGACACCCAGCAGAAGCAGCTCCCATGGCTGCATCTCGAACACGAGCACCCATGTGCTGGCAGACCCCGCGCTGCCCCCCATGCTCCGCCACCAACCCCAAGGGGCTCCTCCCAGGTTGTCATGCCGCTTTGTGCCTCCATTTCCCCATCTGCAGTACAAGTTGTCACCGTGAAGCAAATAGAAATGGAAAAACACAGAGTCTGTTAGATGTCTGTGCTTATTTCTCTGCTGCTGACACCTAGCTGCCTCTGATTCAACCAAAATTGAGACCCTAACCAGTCCATTCAGACTTCTAGAGAAGCAAGCTGTGGTTAAAGGTGATCTTTGAAATATCCCACAGGTAAAGGATCCAAAGAGACGTAATCCAATCCAATCCAATCTGCCAAAGCCATCTCCCAGACGCATAGATTTAATGGACTTTAAAGCCAGGAAGGCCCGGTATAATCTTCTCCAGCTGTGTTTCTGCACGGCGGGGTGGAAGGAGGGGGGGACTGCAAGTCCTCTGGGCTGTGAAGGATGCAGGGGAGTTTGCAGGGATGGAAGGTAAGGTAAGGGTGGTGTAATGGAGATTAGTGGGGTTTGGAAATGCCATTGAGGAGATGGGAAAGTGCAGACCGACCACACATCACTCTGCTTCCCTCAGACTGGGCTCAGTTCACAGCACAAACTGGGACCAAAGCCACGGTGGCTGGAGCACAGCCATAGGGCAGCATCTCCAAACCAGGCTCCACGTGAGCAGCAAGGCGACCTTCAGCCTCTCTCCTGCTCTAAGTACAAACAGGCTTTACGCTTTCTTCCGCCCCAATCTTCCTCCCTTTTCCCCTTCCTCGTCTCCTGCAGAGGAGGCAGCTGCCCACGGGTCCCACGCTGCCCGGAGCTGGCGGTGCACACAGGGCCTGGCTTACGTCGGCTCTGACGGAGCCGAACAGAAATGAGCTCCGGAGGATTTTAATTTTCTGAGCTTTAGACGAAAAGGATTCATTTAAAGCCTTTAAAAGATTTAGCCCACTTTGCAGTTCCTTCCAGAGATCGGTGTTGTGCTCTTTAAATAGGAGACATGTTTTAAAGCTCCTGCCATCATTTATTAAATTAGCCTCAGACTTGTAAATGCAGCTCTGCCTTATTGAATCTTGTAATATTTATTTGCCAAGTTGTGATATTTGAAATTGTGCACGCTACGCAGATTGGGGAAGGAGGGAGGTGACGGGGAAGGCGTGAGGGAACGGGGGAAGGAAACCACTTCTACTGTAAATTGTGTAAATACATCTGCACATCCCAGGAGGGGTAGGGAAAAGGTATTGTAATTAAAATGACTGCCAGGGTATTTTAAACAAGGGAGAATAAATAGATTTTTCTCTGCATGGCACAGGCTCCTTTAACATGGAAACTTCGTGACAGAAGATGATTAAAAATATCTTATGGCGTGTCTGAAATCTGCAGGCTTTGATGAGAAAAATGTTCTTGGGAATGAAAGGAGATCAAGTGAAGGAGGAACAGTCTCCTACACAATGTTTTATAGGCCCAATTCACGACTGCAGATGTCGCGGAAAATAATTTAAGAAAAGCCTTTTTAAAAATTTTCTGCTACATAACAGAATGGGGGGAAAATACCCCGAGGGCTCCTGCAGGGAGGAGCTCCCGTTCCTCCACTCTGTGCTGCCCCGGCTGCGTCCCACCCCATTCCTCCGCATCCCTCCGCATGGATGAGCAGGGCCAGGTTAGGGGCACCCACTGCCCACAGCTGCTCCCGGCTCCTTCCAGGGCTGCCCGGAGAGGGGATGACATCTGGAAGCAAACAGGCCGGCAGCTTCCCCTGCGCCCAGCCGCCTTCTCATCCCAGTGATGGCTTCAGCCATTCTGCGGGGTCCAAACCTCACAACAAAATGCCCCGAGGGGTTTTGTGCAGCGCTCCGCACAAGAACACCTGAGTTTGGAAGGGTTAAAGCAACAGAAGAGGCAGCAGGAAGGGAAGCAGCTGGGAGTGAGCGGGCTGATGAACCCACAGTGCCAGGGAAGCAGAGCTGTGCCCTCCCCGCTCAGCTGGACAGGCTGGAAGTGCTCCAAACACGTTTTCCTTCATTTTTTTGTTTCGGTTTTGTAAAATTTCCTCTGAAACCGCTTTCCCTTAAGAAAAAGATCAATTAAGCAAAAAGGAAGAAGAAAAAAGATATTGAAAAGCACCTTTGTTCAGGGCCCCTGCATCACAAACGCTCGCCCCGAGCTGGCAGCATCATCACAGCTTTGGTGCTGGGCGAAATAACCCTGAGGTGAGCAGGGATATCGCCGCAGAGAGATGTTCTCTGAAGACCTGGACCCTAAAGTTGTGAGCGCCTGATTCACAAAATGAGCTATTTCAGATCATTCTGAATAGGCTTTTTCTTCTTTTTTCTTTTTTAATGATTCTAATTTTTCTACCGCTCAGAGACCCAGACACGGTAACCACGGAAACTCACTTCACAGGCAGAGGGAGTCGAAAAATACGGGAGTACCACCAACAAACACAGAATCTAATCATCTCCCCTAAGTGTGACATTAAAAGAGCCGTGTGATGATGCATAGCTGAAATAGAGGATTTCATTAGTGTTTGCTTCATAAAACATTCTCCTCCTTATTAGGGTGTGCTCACATTGGGACCTGTGGTGCGAAGTGCTGCAGCCCAAACCTGGGAGCGTTTGGGAGCACAATGGGATGAGAGTGGCCTGGGAGGAGGGCAGGGATGTGGCACCGAGCACCCGGGGGAGAAGCATCCCTGCAAGTCCCTGACGGGATCTCTTCCTGCTCAACACACAGAACAGGAGGAAGAAGGGGAAAATCAGAGGAAAACATGCGCAAGAAGAGCTTTATCTCAGTTTCCCCAATTGCTTTATCTAAAAAGCAGCAGACAGCAGTGCTCTGCCAGGAAACCTCTGCAGGTCTCTTCCAGAGGGGCTCAGCTCTGCAGTGCCTCCATCACTGCTGGCCCTGCTGCCATTGCCTACAAGCTTCCAGACCTCAGGATAAGCCAACCCCCTCACCGCTGCTGCCCACATTTTTCTGCAGCAAATGAACATCCCCATCCCTGCCTCCACCCACTCTTGTGTTGGGAGACGACCTTCACGTTCTTGTTGTCCTCCAACCTGCCAGGGATGGCACCTTGGCAGGCCTGTAGGTCTGGCCAAGGGCGAAGCAGGGAGCAGGGAAGCAGAGAGGCAGGGGGAAGCAGAGGTGGAGCAGGAATGAGGGAGTGCGTGGGGATGGAGCAGAAGGGCTGGCAGCTCCATGGTGCCTTGAGGACCAGCCCAAGTTCTGCCCCACTGCCCCCCGCGAGCATCTCTCTAACCAGGACAGCCTTGGCACAGCCTTCAGCCAAGCTTTGTTGCAGGCCAGTGGATCCTGTTCCTTATCCAGTTCCTACACATGCTACTCCTGGAAACAGCTCAGCTCCTCACATACAGTGCTGGGAAGAAAAGAGAAAGCAAAGAGGAGGGGGCAGAGAACAGCAGGGAGGGAAGGTCAGGGAACGCTCTCTGTCAGGATGAGCCCAGGGAGGGTGGCTGCAGTGGGTTGTTGTGAGTGGCAGCACCGGGCAGGAGGAGGAAGGAGGTGACTTCATCTCATTCCAAAGAGCTGACAGATAGCAGAGGATAAAAGCTTGGGAATCCCTCAGCTCCACCGAGCAGAGCTCTCAGCTGCCAAGAACAGAGAAGGAGATGGAAGCTGGGGTTTGAATTGCAGGCTCAGCCTCCTGCCTGGGTCTTTCCCACGCCAGTGAAAAAAATCTGAAGAGTGGCACAGCCAACAGGACCAACGCTGGGAGGGAAACGGCTGCGACAGCCCTGCTGCCCCACTGCTCACCGGCTGCCAGCGGCCTGCGGGGCTCTGGGAGGAGGAAGGGGGGACATCTGCAGTCGCTGAGCTGCGCCATCCATCACACAGGGCTGCGTGGCAGCACGGTGAGCACAGCTCCCGCAGCTCTGCCTGGACGCCGGCCGCCCTCCCCTGGGCACGGTCCTCCCTTTGGTCCCCAGGACATCCCCTCCTGCTGTGGGGTGGTCCTGCAGTCACCCCGTGCTGCCCGCACTCCCCACTGCTCCTCAGCACACCGGAACGCAGCAGCCGATGGGCTGCACACAGCGTGGCAGAGCGCTGCGGGACGGCGCGGGGCCACTTGGTGCCGTGGGGGTGTGGGGTCGGCAGTCCAAACCTCCTGAGCCCCCCCCGTTCCCAGCCTGCACCCCGCAGGCGGCTCCCCGCTTCCTCCCAGGCTGCTGCAGTCCCCGCAGTGATGCCCGAAGGCCCTGACCGGAGGGTTTTGACACATCAGGTTTCAAACCCTGAAAGAAACTTCACTTCTTTCCTCCCTCGCTCTCTTTTTCAGCTGCCCTTGATTCTGCAAACCCCAGGCCTAACCTCCAGCTGCCATTTGGAAAAAAAAAACCATAATCAAAGTAATTACCACCTCCACTTCAGACATTACATTATCAAGCTAACCAGCTACCCATTGAAGACAATTAATCTGCACAGAGGCACCAAAAGAAACTGTCAGCAATTAGAAGTGGAAGCACACTTTTGTAGTTAATTGGGAATATTGCACGTCTGTTACATCTTTAATTAGTTGATGGAGTGTGTCCCTTCTCAGACATTTCTCTTTTTTAAATTATACCTGGAATCAACTTTTTTTTTCATGATTCTTTTTTTCCTGCAATGAAGCAAATAAATAAACAGTATTTGGAACTGGATTCTGGCTTTTGAGCGTTGCAGCTCAGTGTGCACACAGGACTTTATAGACTTCCAAGAGATAAGAGGGAAAAGTTCTTGCTTTCAGAGCTTCTCTGTATTTTTATTTTTTTTTTCATTCTTAATCTGATTTTAAGACCTCTCCTCTGTGTTTTCACACTTCTCCCATAAATCTCATTTTCTCCTTTTCTCTGGGGATCATCAGGTGAAGGAATGCTCAGGCCTGGCAGCTGAGCAGAGCCAGGCACACACCACCATACATTCATTTTAACACTTATTTTTGCAAAGGTTCTAAATTTTATCTTTGCATAATGACGCTGCTTTGCATATCTATAGCCGCTTTCATCCGATGATCTCAGTACATTCCACTGACTGTTAATTAATTCTCAAAGCACCCTGGCAAAGTCAATAGGAGGGCTTTATTTGAGTAGCTTTTATCTAATTAGCCCAAGGGAGGGGAAACTGAGGCAGGAGGAGACTGATGAGGCATTACAGCCACTTGGACAGTTATGGGACAGCACAAGCCAGGAAAGCCTCGTCAAAGAAAGCTCGTTAAAGGAGGCCCATCTTTGCAGCCCATGCGGGCAGGCGTGCCATGGTGAGCACGTCAGGTATAAGCAGCACAGACCCAGAACGTCTCTGCTGAAAGTGAGCACACAGACTGGCTGGAGGCAGGGATCAGCCTGGCAGCAAACGCCCGGTGCCACGAATGGAAACCAGCACGGTGCCCCTCCGACCCCAGCTCGGCGCTGCTGAGCGCTGCATGTGTGGCACACAGCAACCCGTCTGCCAGCTCCCAGGAAATGGCGCTGCCAAAATAACGTTGCTTCATGCAGGAGGATCCAGCCTGCAGGAATTCAGCGCGCCTGGGGTTCGGCTGGGACAAACCGCGACAACAAACCTGCAGAAAACCGAGCTGCAGCGCCAAGAACACCGAGGCAGCTGCTGTCCTTCCTGCTCCATTCAGAAAATCCTTCCTACGTTACCCAACGCCATCGGCTCATCTGGAGCGTTGTTGCAAGAAGTGAATTCCCTGCCTACAACTGATCTGCTTCATTCTGTCATTCTCTGGTGTGACCAACTTGCAACTGAGGTTTGAAGGGAGGAGGAAACATCTCCAACAATTGTTGGAAGAGAAAAATTCACCTTCCGCACTGCCTGAGGACAACTGCATAGTGCAAAGGGCAAGTTTGTGCGGGTGCCTCCGTGTTGCCCTGCATCCAGGACGCATTTCAGCAGCCCAGGAGGACCCTGCAGGCTGTGTCTGTGTGCGTCCCTTCTCCCATGTCTGGGCAATAGGCACAGCTCACCAAACACACCATCTTCTGGGGATGGAAGGGGATGGAAGCAGTTAGATCACAGGAACTACCAGTAACATGAGGTTATGGCAATTCTGAGCCGGCAGCAGCACAAACTATCTGGTTTAATGGTGATATCATTTAGTACTCTAGGCTGAAATTCAAGCTGCAATGAAGTCAAAGGGAACGTATCTGCTGGGCTTTGGATCAGCCTGCGAAGCACATGGAGCGCGTGGGTGCTTTCTCTTTTTGCCAGGGACAAACCAAGCAAAACTCAACCTCCTTCTTCCTTCAGCTGAAAGAAAGCATCAACAGAAGACTGAATTTTTGGCCTGAAAGTGAGCCAAATGCTGCTGAAAGCCGGCCCATGGGCCTCGCACCAGGATAATGAGAATTACTGAAGTGCCTTGAGATCATGCCATGTTCTGTCCTTCTGTAACACAGTGCTGCAGGAACAGCCGAACTGGGAGCAGGGAGAGCCTTCCGCACTGACTACAGCACTGCAGACTGGTCCTCCCTGATGCCCGGGCACCTCGTGCTGTGGCAATGCAGCACCAGGTTTTCTCCATCATGCTGGCAGAGGCAGGCAGGCTGCTCTGAGATCTGCCCTGGAGCTGTGCTGGGTACCTGCAGCCAAGGAGCAGGAGAGATGCAGTAGTAGGAGGAAGAGGGGCTCCACACCTCATGAAAACGGACCTCAAAAGGATCCCCACTGTGTGCTGCATCCATAACTGCATCCTACACAGCGTCACTGATAAACAAACCAACACAAGCCCTTTCCTCCCAGCACACTTCTCATGTGAGCAGCAGAGAGCGGATACTGGAGACATCCCTGGTCAGTCCACCTCATTTAGTCCGCAGTAACTGCTGCTGCAGGCAAAGATGCAGAGACCCACCTATCAAATCAAAAGCCTTTCTGGAAGTTACAGTCTAATCCACTCAAAGTAAAATTTCTATCTTGTCCTATCCTTTAGAGTTTAGCTTGTGCCCTAAAGCAAGAGGACTTAATCTCAATTCCAGAACTCACAGATGCTTTTAAATCCACGCTTTGTAGCTCTGGACACTCTAGTAACTTCCTCTAATAAAGGGAAATCTCTTTGCAGGAGAACTGCGCAGAACAGCTTGCCTGAAAGTCCCACATGCTGACCTGCTTTTCTCACAACCTGAAAAGACCCAACTCGTGGTGCCGGTCCCTGCAGCAGCGTGCTGGGAACGCGCCGCCAGCTGAGTTCAGCTGGCACAACTCAGCTGTGCAGAGATGAGGGGCAGCAGCCCGCGGTGCCCAGGAGGTGGGGGAGAAAAAAAACAATTCTTCAGGCTCTGATTCTGATGCTGTTTTTCTCTGCCTGCTGAATCCTCCTTCCAGTCCACCCACAGCAGGCGGCTCGACCCTGCACTGTGATGTCTTTGGGCAAACAAAACAGCTGGGGAACGTGCGCAGCTGGGCAGGTTTAATGTACCAGCGTATTTTGGGAGTTTGCCAGCTGCTGGCTGCATCCTTGTTCTCCTCTCTTTGAAGAAGAGGTTTTTCGTGGCACAGAATTGAGAGCAAGGAGACCAGATGCTCAGGGACAGCCTGAAAGACTCTGAGGCCAGGTGGCACTTGTTGCCTTGGGCACCTGTGATGCAGGGCAGGGATTTTTGGATGCAGGGTTACAGAATCATGGTCTTCCTGGAGCCTTCTCTTCCCCAGGCTGAACAGCCCCAGCTCAGGAGGCTGAGGGATCCTGAAAAGCTCATGCAGTCCAGAGATGTGAAGGTTGGGTTCAGAGCAGCTACCCCTGTTTACTTTTATCAGTGAGGGAGCTGAGGGTGGTGAAAGCTGCTGGATAGGAATAAAGGTAGGGCACATCCCTGCCTCAGAGAGCAGTCCGAGTGCTTAAGGGTCTGCACCAGGATCCCCATGACAATAAATGGGACCAAAAGCCTAAGTGCTGTAGGACAGAGCACAGTTTTTGAAAGAGGATTGTAAGGCTGAAACCTCATGACTGCGGGGGATGTGTTTGGTGACTCAGACCCTTCTGTCCCACATCATCACACAGCAGCATCTGTTTGTGTCCTGAAGCCTCAGTAAATAATTCCCTGTTCTATACATTAGCACAGCCATGTCCTGCCTTACATGCCAGTTCTGTCACAGCCACAAGGCAGGGTATTAATTCTGTCCTAAGCTGGTGTGACATTCCCATTACAGCATCCCACTGTCAGCTCCTCTGCGCCACACACGCTCTCCTTCACTGCTGCAGAGGACAGGGCTGGCCTGGGGGTGCTCCTCACCCCAGCGTGGGGAGCTGCGCTCTGCCCATGGCAACTTCTGCCTCTGGCCAAATGCAGAGAGTCAGCAAGGGGCCAGGTGTGGAGACGTGACTCTGATGGTGGGCTCTACCAAGTGAGAGGAGAAATGGAGACCATGAGAAGATGTAAGGTTTGTTGCTCTGGATACGTCCAGGATTGCCTTGCTGCAGCACAGTGATGCGATGTGGACATACCTTCATGGCAGCAGCACGTGCTGTGGGCTGCTGAGTCTGGGAGCTTCTGTGCAGCCAGCAATACCCTAGTGATAGGATCTCTGCTAGGGCTGGAGAGCCAAAGATGGGCCCACTGCAATTGCAGAGTTCTGCATGAGGAAAGAGCTGTCTCAGTCCCATCTGGAGGGAATTAGCACTGGAGCTGTTTGTCAGCTGCTTCCACATGGAGGAAGGGCAGAGATTTTACACTGCTGGTCTCATCCAGAAAAAAATTGACAGATGTGGAGATTTACTGCACACAAACCTCAGAGGACTGCAAATGGCCCATGGAAAAAAACTTGCCTGCAAGTGTTTTTAACTGGCATGCGAGACAGAGCAGCCTTGCCAAAATTACCTTGGAGCATGGAAAATGGAGCAGATCCCCAGCTGGATTAAACAATGGCATCAGCAAAAGATGAGTTTGAGAAAAGGTGAAAAGGAGGAGCGGAGGGCTCTGGGCGAGGACCACCCAGGAGATGAAAGCTGCTCGCTTGAGCTGCTGCCTGCAGCTCTGGCTGTGCCCACAGCAGTCAGACACCATGCTGAGCCCACACTGATCTGCCTGCAGATGACATCAGCAGCGCTCGAGATCTCAGGCTGTGGGGTCGGGTCCCGTTCCTCCCTTCACTAAAGATGAACTTGCATCAGAGAAGTCTGCCTGGATGCTTTCCTGTGAAACCTGGGGATCTGCTTTAGTGGCAGTTGGGCTGGAGGATCTCCAGAGGTCCCTCCAACCTCCATGATTCTGTGGTTCTGTGGGATGGTCCCCCAAGGTGCCTATAGGGAATTTCCGCGGGTTTTTATACATTTCGCTTACCTGTTGCTGAATTGCGGGAGTCATTTTTATTTCCTTGCTGTTAAGTTTTCTGCAAAGCTTTGCTAAAAGTCAAAATTGTGTCTGAAACAGATATTGAGCATGTTTTGTTTCCTGACAACCACACGTAGAGATTCAATTTGTACGTGCTTCCTGGCGAACATGGCACACTGTGACTGCTCACACGCTAAGCGACGCAGCAGAGCTGGATGGAGGAATTTTTTCCTCTTCCATGAGGATTTCAAAAAGTAATAAAAGCACCAGCGGTGTTGAAATAGATCTTAATGTTTTGTAATGTGTAAAACAAAAGGGTTCGCTATCTAATTAGCTAAAATAAAACACAATGCCAGACCAAAAAGGACACTCTGTTGTCCAGGTGGTAACAAAACTATTCTCCCAAATGAAAAGGATTTCCATGGAAAACTG
The DNA here is from genome assembly GCA_035772895.1 of Perdix hodgsoniae. Lineage (NCBI taxonomy): Eukaryota > Metazoa > Chordata > Aves > Galliformes > Phasianidae > Perdix > Perdix hodgsoniae. The sequence goes on from JAPSGF010000082.1 coordinate 2,886,904, forward strand.
CAGAAAACAATAAGAAAACTCTGTCTTATCAATAGAGTTAAATCTGGCATTTTCTGCTGGAGCCCAAATGAGGAACTGCCAAGCACAGCTCCTGCAGCCTGCATCACCCCTTTTTCCTCCTAGATAAATGCTCTCCTCTCGGCACAATTGGTTTGCACGTTTCTTGCAGAAAAACAAAGACACTGGCTGACTTTCACACCCTGTTCAGACACAGAGTAAATTTTTGATGCTCATTATCCTACATGCAGGGACATAACTTTCCCCTTGATCTTTATTAAAGAGAGAAGGGAAATTCCAGTGTATCAGAAGCTTTGTTATGATCTTGAATACTACAGCGTCAACTAGAGAAAACATCTAGCAAGACAAGACAGGGGAAGGGTTTTGCAGACAGGGCACAGCAGCTCAGACACGCACTGGGTCTGTGAAGCTGAGCTGGAGAATCCCCAGCAGCAAACCTTTCATCTGCCCATCAGCATTCCTGCAGCTGGGAATCGCAGAGTCAGAAAAGAAATGGAAAAAAAAAGAAAAGAAAAAAAAAAAAGGGAAAAGAAAAAATCAAAAACCCACACTCATTCCTGCAGAGTAAGACATGGATCTACAAGCAGCTCCTTCTGCAGCAGGGCGGTGGGAGTTACATTTGCTGCAGCAGCCGTGTCCCCTGCCCTCACTGCTCCCCTGCCCATGGCTCCCGGGGGTCTGATGCACCCACCCTCCCACTTCTTCAAAGCGATACCTGCAGGCAGGCTCTACTCATCCAACTACCCTCCCTGCTGGCTCTGCCCGTGTCTCAGCACACATATTTGGATGGGTGCACTGTCCCTGATGCACACACATGTACCCATGCACCCGTTGGCTCTGGATCACGCTCTCCCTGTCATCACTCACACATATGTACGCATCTGTGGTTCACGTATTTCTGATGCCAGCTACAGTGCTCTCCCCTCGTGTCTGTCAGCACGGGAACCTTTCTGCTCCATGCACTCACCTGCCTGACCACATTCTCTGTGCACACATCACCAGTGGCAGCCGCTCACGAGAACATCGCAGGCACTCAGCAGCTCCTTCCCTGCAGAGCAGGGACACTGATGGCTGGTGGTGGCACGCAGGTGTGGAGAGGGAGGGAAGGGGGAAGGAAATACGGATTCTGAAGTGAAGCCTGGCTGCAGGGTTAACTGGATGATGAATGATGGCAGGTGCATGCTTAGCCGCATCCCACTAGCAGAGCTCCTTTCCTTCTCTGCCCACCGCAGTGCCAGTGTAGCAGCTCCATTGCCATGAATGCTGTTTCAAGGTTACTTAAGCAATAAATTATGTTATACGCTTAACATCCCCATCAGTAACACCCACTCACGACTTGCTCATCCTCCCCATTTATTTTTCCTTTGCAGATGCATGGCTAGAAAACTGTTCCAGCTTTCACCTCATTACCAGGAAGGAAGGGCCATTTCCATTCAACAAGCCGCAGAAACAGCTACAGCTCAATACGTGAAACAGCAGCAGCAACATCCTCCACCAGCACCGTCTCTCTTTGCTCTACCAGAGCTTTGAAGCTGTGCTGACTCTCACCAGCCATGGATCTGCTCTATGTCTATATCTGTATCTATCTGCTCTATCTACCAGCAACACGCTTTGCAAACCGTTAGGAAAATCTGCACTGTTTTCAGGCAAAAGGCACAGATCCAAAGGGACAGAGGCAGAGCTGCCAAGGAATGAGCTGTTGCAGAGCAGTGCCCATGTGGGTGTGTGTGGGTGTGCTCTGCCCCCAGCCCCGCTGTGCCAGATGCCCTTACAGGCAGCTGCATGCAGGATCAAGTGCAACCTCTTCAAACTGTGTACAGTTATGTACGGCTGTTTCTCCTCTGCCAATAGGTGGAGCAGCAAGGGAGCAGCAGTCACGGTCTCGCATTAGTAATTTCCAAAGGACAGTTGTGTGGCCACTGTCAGTTACAGCCAAATGAAGATGGATAAAAGTGAGTTTGGATGCTGCATATGCCTTCAGGTCATTTACTGCAGGGAGGCACAAATTACAGGAAATATCACAAGAGAAAATTTGCAAGGGACAAACAGTTGCAATTTCTACCTGAATCCCAGAAAATAATGGTCAGCTCCAGATGAAAACAGTTCACCTGGGATTTGAATCTCGATATTCCTACCTCTCTGTTGCATTGCTGCAGTGGGTCTCAGAGCACTTATCAGCCTTAATCTCTAGCAGCCCTAGTTGGGAGATGAGCAGCAGCATCCCCAGACTGAAAGGGAACCCACTAAGAAATAAAGCCACCATGAAACAATAAACCTAAGAATACCATTACGAGCTGTTTCAGTGGAATGGAGTGCCAACAGGTCCCATCAGCTTCACCTGGTATGAGGGGAGGTGAGCGGAACATGGAGCTGTTAAGGAATTAACCCTCAGCATTTCAAATAAAGCTGCAGAAGACAGAAGGCAAAAGAACTTCAGTGGCACACCTGGAGATTTGGGCCCGGTTTCAAGGTCATGCAGCAAATTAGCAAGAACAGGATCCGTGTGTCCTGAACATGATCCCCTTCCATCCTAATCAACATGGCCTCACATAACCACTTGAGCAATTGGCTTATTGCACACAGTGACTTATAGATGCTATTGTAAGCAGATCCAGTCAATATATTTATTTTCCTTTGATATACAGCTACAATAGGAAGCCATGCATGACGTTTATTAAACCTGGCTAATTTTCTATCAGTTCTGCAAAATATTGATTGTATGCATTCACTTGTCTGGCTCAGCCTCAATCTGGAAAGAGGATCATTTAAAACCAACAAAAACACATCCAATACTTCCAAAACAAAACTAACCTGAGGCTGCAAAGTGTCGTCGTTGTCATGGGCAGAGCCCTTTGATCGACTGAGCCAAAGACAACTGTGTTATTCAGGAGCCATTTGCAAGCTGGCAAATTAAACAAGGTTTCCATATTTTTTTCAAGAAGGCGGGTAGGGGGAAGAAGCAACAGCTTTATAGTAGCAGTAAAATATCCAAATGACTTCTTTCCTTCTGATAGGGCCACATTCTGCACACTGTAGGCCAGGAAAGATCTGCCATTCTCCATCTCCCAAAACCCAAAGTAGGGGCTGAATCCCTTTATTGCACCATTATTCTCCCTGTTGAGTCAGGAGCACACCTGTGATTCTAACATGCACAGGTGAGGAGCCTTACAGAGAAGAGGTACCCCAGGGATGCTTTCACAGGGTGCAAGCTTCATGGGATTGTGAGCTCCTGAGTACCTTGGACAGACAGCATGTTAGAAACAAGGCATTTTTGCAGGTGTCTGGCTCTGGAGAGCACAACTGAAAAACCCATCCAGCAGGAACTTCTCTAGTCTAACACCTGACTCACTGCCTGAGAGCATTTGCATAGTAAAACCAAGGGCAGGGATTTTTTAATCTTTAAATCTTTGTGTTTAACTGATATTCTGCATAAGCCAACTGTTATTGTGCCCATATTGTGCTGGAAACCAGCAATAAAAGTAAAGATGCTATCTACAGCAATATGGCAACACGCTTTACCACATCAATCTCAGGATGCCTGCACTTGGATTAACATGTCAGGCCGGTATTCAGTGACTTCCTTTGGTTTAAACTTAACCTGCTGCTTCTCCAGTGCCGTAGGCTGCTGGAGACCAGCTGCGAAGCATCATTGTACAAGATGGAACATATGCACAAGTAAACAAATTAAGGCTATCTCCAAAACAACAGGCCCCTGGCTTCCTGGAAGAGCTGCAAAGAGAAACTTAATCAACAGCAGCGGGTGAAATGGTAAAGGGGAGGAGATGGACCTCTGCTAATGAAGGCGATGCTTTCAGATTGCAAATGCTGGCTCGCAGCACGCGAGGAGGGAACGGCAGGGTCAGCACCAGAGAGAGGAGGAGCACACAGTGCCTGCAACCACACCAGCTCCTAGGAAGCCCTGCTCTTCCCAACATAAAGCTGTCACTTTAAGCACAAGCAGAAAGAGAAGCAGGGAGCTGAGTGGGGCACAGCTCAGCTTTGCCCCTGCCTGTTACAGTGGGTGAGAGCTCAGCCATCGTGGCCACATTAGGGCTGCAACCATGGCCTCTCCAGGCCTCCCTGTGTCCCTCCCCAGGGGCTCATTAATGGTCTGAAGCTGCAGCAGCTAAATCAGTTGAATACCAAGACAGTTAAATCTCTGCACACCTCTGTGCAGATGCTTTGGCGTCAGTTTAAGCCTGCCTGCCTCTTGTTTCACCTTGGATCTTTAAATGAGAGAGTGACGATGTGGGAAACTAAAATAGCAGAAGCCTTCCCCTTTGCTTTTCAGCTGCAGGCAGATCCCCCTCCAGCCTCACCTTGGCAACATCTCTGCAGAGCTGGGTAGCCTTCCCTCCTAAAAATCTCTGCCTTGACCCTATGGGCCCATCTGGACTGCAGTTGCTCACAGTGCGTCCTGTTGGGAGCTTATGACCAGCAAAATTAAACCATAGCAAAACTTGCTGCAAAGTTTGATAATTTAGCATTGAAGAGAATCTTTAAAAAAAGAAAAAAAAAACCCCAACACCCTCATAAACACACCTGGCTGTTTGCTCCTCTCTAAGCTTGCTAAATCTTGTTTTCCTCTCACCCTGAAGAGCAAAGCAGTCAGCATATGTTCCCTTAGCAAACCCAGAAACCCTCTGAGATACCACAGAGCCTCTCAGGCTGCAGTTCCTCCTCACCTCCAGCTGCAGACAGGGAGCTGAAGCCTAACACAAATCCCCTGGTGTGGTAACAGGCAGTCAGGGTATCTGAAATCACATGTGCTATCACTGGGTCAGAGCTACTTTACTGCAAGAGGATGCAACAGCTGCTCACAGATACAAAACCAAAATGAGGACAATGTGACCTGTGAGGGGTCCCAGTATTCACATGCTCACAGCTTGCTGCAGGTCCCAAGCACCCTGCAAGCAACCCAACTAGGGAAAAGCACCCATCGTATGAAGTCCTATAAGATCGTCCTGATAAGAAATGAGGAGCTGCTCAAATTTAAAATGGGTGGGAAAAAACTTGCACCTAGTCAAAGGCTGAGAGGTACAAGCTGCTTCACGATGGTGTGCACACTTGCTCATATGAGCTCAGGCTGAATGGATAGGGGAGAAGTTTCCTTTGACAGGTGCATGCCAATAGACAGAACTGTCGTGGCTTATCATCACACCTCCAGGTCAAACAGATGTTTCCTTCCACATACAGATGTGCCAGTGGAAGAGATCACTGCCCCAAGACGCCTCGCTCCCTCCCTGCCAGATGTTCCTAAGCATACAGTCCTGACAGCTAACAGAGAAAAGTATTTAAAGTAACTGGCTGATTTAAGTCAACTGTCTCCTTAAGCCCAAGCAGTTAGAGCCTGTTTTATGCCTGAGACTACAAAGGTTTGTATTGCTTGTATATTACATTTTTAAAGTCACCTTAATGTAACAGTAGAGGATTTGCTATTCATCTTAGGCAAAGCAGAGGGAAAGCTAGAGTTGCATTGAGAGTGGAAGAAATAAGAAACGTATAATAACGTAGATCTTATTACTGCACAGCTGAAATTCCCTTAAAACACATGAGAAGAAATCAGGGTCTTCATGACCATAAAACTGGTGGAAGTTCATGGCTTTTTCCACCTCACAATCTCCCTCTCTAACCGGAAGGGCCCACACTGGGAACTGAAACATGAAGAAGTCCACGTGTAGGATCAGCTCCTCCATTTGAAATAAAGGCAACACAGGCCTAACCCTCTTGTTCCCCCCAGTAACGATGAAAACTACAGTTCTCTATTTCTGAGCAACTTATCTCTGTCAACACACCGGGCTCAGCAAACACTGAATCAAAAGTGACAGAAGAGCCCCTTCAGCTGAGCACCTGTGTTGCTCCCAATGGGTTCTCAGTTCCCCGTGTCAGCAGAGCACAGACACCAGCACTGGCAGTGCCAAGAGGGATGTGGGGAAATTCTTCCTTGCTGACTGCGTCTAGGAGGGAAAATCAGTGCAGATCCCTCCCTGAGTACTGCTGCCAAGCACAGCTGTGCTCCTCCCCTCTCTTAGCACCCTTTTTCTTTGTATCCCCGCTGTTTCCTCCTTTCCAACCTTCTCATTTCAAATCCCAGCTCTCTTCTGAAGCAGTTAGTTCTCTGCTGCAGTAAGAGATCTCTTTAGGCCATTCTCATCTCAGCAGGAGAGGAAATCCCAGCCCATTTTGTGATACAAAAAGCTGTGATACCTACTGGTATTTCTGCTGGCTCTTGGAGTCTGAATGAGCTGTTTTACTGCTTTTACAACTGATGTCGGTTTTCCAATTCCTCTTCCATAACAAACCAGCAAGGATGAGCAAAGCAACTTGAGCAGCACTGACCCACACAGATCTTGCAAAAGGGGCTCTGTGTAACTCAGCTGCTAAATCCTGACATGGGGATGTGCTGGCTGCAGTCTGTCACACAGCTATAGAAGTGGTGAAGGTCTCCATGTGCAGCACAGTACCACAGCTACAAAGAAAAGAGCTGCACTTGGAGAGAGTTACCGTTACAAGATGGATCTGGCTCGTGGCTGTGCCATGCTGTGATCCGGGGCTGATTCTGGCTCCTGCTGCACAATTCTGCCTCACTCCCCAAATCCAGCCATTTTCAAGTCTGGGCTTTTGCTCAGGTCTCATCACTCATCAGCGGTGGATTGCGGGAGCTAAACTTCTTTTTGTAAGACAGCGATTCCATTTTCCTCTGGTCTTAAGCAGCTCCAATCCATCTTACTGCATTACAGAGCCCGCGCTGATTGTTCTGCTGTAGTGAGTAATAACAACGTGTACTTTGCAGATTACCCCGGGGAGCTCCCGGCTCCGCCGCGCCGCCGGCGCCATGGGGTGGGCACACAACTGCCTGCAGCACCCCGAGAGAGGAGGGACGGCGTTACAGGGATGAACGCGCGGAAAGGCGGGCAGGGGTCGGTGTGCTGGCTGGGAAGATGTGGAGGAGCAAAAAAATGTGGTGGATGGACGCAGGGAGTTCAAGGTTCTGTGGGCATTGCGGGGCCCGTCGTGGCACGGGGAAAAGGTTTTGAGGGGGTGAGTGAAGAAAACTGGGACAAAAGAGAAGAGAGAGATTAGGAATAGCTGGAAGAGTGTGCATCCCCACCATTATCGTGTAGCTTTGCAAGGAGAGCAGGATGGAGAGAGCTGCTGTGAGCTGGCTGCAGCACGGAGAGAGGGCAGCGCCATGGAGAGCTGAGAGGGGACGGCGGGGGCAGCCTGGGCAGGAGGAGAACCTTCCAGAACTCAGCGTGGGCTCAGCGCTGCCTCAGCACCCACTGAGCGCAGCCCACAGCATGCGGCACCCATTCCTGCCCCTTCTCTGTGTGGCTGCTGTGCTCCTGTGCCTCCAGCAGGCCGGGGATGGCCGTGCCAACAGCTCTGGGCCAGGAGGACCGGCTCCCACCCCGCGCCCTGGGCCGCCCCTGGCCAAGGCCAACATGGCGGATCGCCCCACTGCCAGCCGTGCCTGGGCGCCTTCGGCAGCACACAGCCCTCAGTGCGGCAGGGCTGAGGCCTCTCCTCGTGCTGGGCGGTGCGGGCACATGGCCAGCACAGGCTCACAGGGCTGCAGGGACGTGGCACGAGGCGATGAGAAGGGTGAGGTGCCCTTCGTTGTGGAGGTGGGCCCCGGGTTTTGGAGGCAGGATGGGCAGACTGAGCACAGGGCCACTGTGCTGCAGGCTGGGCGCCGCTTATGGTGCCCCAGCTGCCGTACCTGCAGGTGCCTCGCCTGCTCTCTGGACCCCCCTTACCACAGCCTGATGCTGCCTGCCTGCAAGGCCACCAGCTTCCTGCTCACCATCTTAGCAGGCACCCAGCTGCTCGCAGGATGCATGGAGCGGTACCGGAGCTGGATGCGGAGCAAAAAGCAGAGCAAGGAAGGGCAGCTGGTGCCTCCCCTCAGTAGGGTCTGGGGAGCTGCCGAGCACCCCCAGTGTGCCGTCTGCCTGCAGGCCTACAAGCCCCATGAGGCACTGAAGGTGCTCCCCTGCTCCCACGCGTACCACAGCAAGTGCATCGACCTGTGGCACCGCTCCCAGCCCGGGAGTAAGACCTGCCCGCTCTGCCGGCACAGAGTGACTGCTGTAGCCCTGATCCACCTCTACGCACACAACAGTGAGCAGAGGTAGCCCAAGGAGGCTTGCCCAGCCTCCCTCCTGGAACATGGAGCCCCCCATGCACCCTCCTATCAGATCCATTTCCCACCCTCCCCACAGCTCAGGCTCCAGCCAATGCCTCTCAGGAAACATGAGCACAGCGCTGGATTAAAAACATTTGGAAATGGAGGAGTAAGGGAATAGAGACTGAGAGGACAAGTGAAATATTGAGTACATATCCTTGGCTCTGCCCATTTTGGATCTAAAAGATTTGTGAGATCGGTCCACAGCCGCAGAGCAGCCGCAGCAGCTCAGCCGGGGCCTTGGACTGCTCCACTTGAGGTTCCTTTTTCCCCTCTGCTTCTCAAGCTCTCCATCCAAACCTTGCACAGACAGGTTTATTCCAACAGAGGGTCCATTTATTGCAGTTATCGGGTAAGTTTAAGCAAAAAGTTTAGGTTGATGAAATAAGCATTTGTCTCTACATTCCCCCTCTTTTTTTTCTTCTTCTTTTTTTCTTTTTCGGTTTGCATATAGTTCAAAAAGAACAAAAAGCTGCTAAATGGAGAGGTTGTTTTTGCTTTATGTCCAAGATTTTCAGGGCGTTTTGCCAAAAATAGGGAAGGTAAGACATTGCTGCCAGCACCAGTATCTAATAGAGATGTCTCCCTTCATTGCAAAGCAAACAGCTGGAACTGGAATCCATTTCCAGACATGGGTACAAGTTGCAATGGCCTAGATTTGCTCAGCTGCCTTTTTTAATTGTGTGCATTAGCCGATTATGGGTGCTCTTGTAGCAGGTCCACAAATCACTGCTTTATAATCTTCTGTTCGCATTAGGGCCCAGATTATCATGCTTGTACTAGGTAATAACACAGAGAGATTGCCCAGACCCCTGGGAAATCCAGGGGAGACACCTGGTAGAGAATGGGTTCACATGGTGTCCAGACACGTGCAGGGAACGCTGCACACCAGTGAGGCCTGCAGAGCTCCACACACCTGCTCTCCATTCCTCTGCCATCTCATTCCCCGCAGAGCAAGGCACAAAACCTCTGCACACACACTACTCCATTTCTCATCTACCCAACAACAGTTTGGGTGGTTACTCTGGCAGCTTCAGCTACCTATTCTGTAAAGACGTGGGTCATTCTTTCCTTTGATCCTAGATGAAAGGAGGTGGTTACATGCACCAGTTTCTAAATCAGCTCCTAGCAAAAAAAAAAAAATAAAAAAAATCCTTTGCAATGGGACGCAGGTCTGCCTTCCAGCCAACTCGCTGCAGAGCTGGGGACTTGCTCAGTCAGCAGGAGGGAGGGAGCGTGTCCCACATTTCCTTCTGATAGGAACAACTGGGAGCACTGGGAGCACAAGGGTTTTCACTGGAAGGTCACTAGATGGCCCCAGATCTTCCTTCACAGCAAATCACTGGTATTTTAGTTTGGGAGCCTGGTCCTCTCTAATCCTTTAGTGTGACCCCAAAGAAGCAGCATGCCCTGATAAGAAGGGCACTGAGCTAGAACAAGAGATACTTGCCAAGATATCTTGAGCAAAGCTTTAAAACCCACCACAGCTTTTTCTGCTCCTGGCCTTTGGCTGGTCAGGGCAGGGAGAGTCTGCAGCTGTTTGTTGGTATAATGCCACTGCCTGTGGACCTCAGACGCCAGCCTAATACAGATAAAGGACAAGAAGTCTGATTATGTACAAATTCATATCATAACACTGCCAGGCTGCTCTTTTCATGCTGCAAAAACCTCAGAGGATAAAAGTCATTTAGACTTATTCTCCAAGTTAAACCAATGCCAGTCCAGGTGCCTGTTCTACATGTTTTGTTAGGAGTTGTAATTATGTCCATCCCCATCAGTTGTCCTCTGTTGGCATCTCTGCTACGGTACAAGATATTTGGGCAGGAACAGGGGTAGATTCTGCCAGCAGTTATGTGGGGTCTAAATCAACACCAAAGTCCTCTGGAGTCAGAAGGCTTTTTTTTCTGTGGAAGGAGCTGGGTTTATTATCCCTGTTCCTACACAAAGTGAAAGCCCCAAAGAAGGAATCTTAAGGGACTTTGGGAGTGGTGGGGTGAACGATGAGTTAATAGAGGTAAATGGGTTTTTCCTTTCTTCTAGCTTGGATCTTTGTTCAATTGGTAAAATGGGACCCTGTTCCCTGTAATTGCTCTGCTCTTGCACACAACTGCTGTCTCCCATGTGTGGCTTGTTGACATTTAAATAAATTGCAATTATTCCGACAAAGTAGATTGCTGGAACTCCAGAGAAAATGGGTCAAGAATATGTCCAGGAGCATCTGCAATGTATTTAACAGATGAATATAATAGGGGTAGTGCGGGATATGGGGAGTTCAGTGCTGGCTGTAACAAATGCGATTGGAGAGGCCTTCAGGACAGCCTGGCACAGCCCCACGCAGGGGTGGGAAGCGCAGCTCAGCCAGCAAAAGCCAAAGCCTTCAGGGCCCTGATAATGGAGGCAGGCAGCATCAGTGTGAATGGGCAGCATGCAGGGAAGCAACCAGAGAGGACAAGGCATCCAGCACTCAGCCCCTTAACTGAAGACCACCTTGACAGCAGCTCTTCTATGGCCCTCCTCTCCTTCCTTCTGCAAAAACACAGGGATGTTGTTTCTTATCTTGCTCTGTGGGTGGAATATGGGCATCCTGCTCCCCAGCCAGACTTCAGCTTGTTTCCTTTCATTGCTCATTCTCCTTTTCCTCACTCCCAAGCCTCTTCAGGAGGATCTTTTACCCACGTGTCCCTTTGGAGTGTTGCTTTGAATTACTGAGAAACCAACACTTGTTTTTCAGTGGTCTGCTGAGGGCCACAGCTCACACCTTGCTGGCTGTAGGAGATGCAGCATCTAGAGATGGTGGTGGAGCCTCCAGAAGATCACAGCACACAGCCAGAGCTGGAGAAAGTACAGTGTATCGTCTGCACAGAATGCAAAGGGGATCCTTCCCTGGTCCTGTATGTGTCAGAGCACGAGCACCACCAGCACATGCCTCCTTTTCTGGTCCCAGCAAAAGGCAAAGCCAAAAATGGACCCTCAAAAGATTTCCTAGTGTACCTCCATTTTCTTCTTCATCTCTCTGTTCTGGGAAGCACTCTGCTTCACCCTCCTCCCCAGACCTTTGTTTTGTTTTTAAATGCAACAAAATGTCTTCCTGTGAATGTAAAACTCTTTGGATGAGGGGAAAATAAAATCGATTTAAAATCACAGCTGCTGGGAGTCTCTGGCACACACACACACTGTCTGCTGACATTTTCTGTAGCTCTTTTCCCAGTGAAATCTGTCTCAAGCAGAGCCCAAGGGGGCAAGTAACAAATCAGTTGCGTAGTACTGGAGTGATTTTTTAACTACAGGTCCAACACAACTGCACTGGGAACCACAGGGCTACTCCCAAGTGGATCGTTAAACAAAAAGGGTTGTTTGTTAAAAGGTAGAGGTTTTTAGGGACTTGTGATTCAGAACTGACCTGGGTTCACTGCATATTCAGACCTAGTTTTCTTCGACAACCAGGAGAACTATTGCCTGCTGCTCCTCTGGGCATTGTGCAGTCGCTGTTTGAGGTGGGAATTGCCTGAAAGATGAGAGCATTGCAGGAGGAACAACACTCGTTCCTCATGCTTTCCATTCCTTTTTCTGCTTTTTCACCATAACCAGAATTTTAAATGTGTTTATGGCTAGAAGCTCCATCCATTACATTCCAGCCCAGACCAATCTGGGCTGCCATGTGCACTGCAGGCACAGATGGAGGCCAAGCCTAACAGCTCACTTCCCTGCCTGATGGGTTTCCCAGGAGCTGCTTTGGCCACCAGCACGAAGCACTCCTTTCTGTCTGCAGTGGGCACGTTGCTGGTGGGAAGTCCCATTCATCAACAGAAAGAGAAACCAGCACCATGTCAGTACCCAGAGGGAGATGAAGAAGCCACGTGATTGAAGAAGACAAAAAAAGAGGGGGAACATTGGTTTCAGGGGGGTGACAGTAATGCTACATGACCCTGCCATAGCAAACAGTCACCAGGTGATGTCACAGGCCTGCAGGAATGATGGAAGGGTGTTGCTTAGCAGCTGCAGACAACAGAACAGGGGCAAGTTGTGTCTGGGAACCTCCAAGCCTAAGGAAAACCAACCAAAACCTCCAGGGCATCCTACTGAGTCATGGCACAGTGGTAACACCCACGTGGGACAATTCCTCTGTGACTGTCCCTTACATTCCTTCTTTGGTACCAGCCTGGAAATCTGCATTCAGAGCTACTCGGCTACATTCAGCATGAGTCTTCATCTCCAGCTTCTTTGCCTTGTGGCTGCCACCTTCATCCACGAGGTTGCCATTACAGAAGCCTTTGGGCTCGTGGCTTACAACGACAGCTCTGAATGCGTAGCGTATAAAGCCCTGCCCGCGTGCTTTGGGCCGCAGCTGCCAGCAGAAGGGCTGGTGGGACGTTTGATAAGGGCAGTGCCACCCAACGCCTGCCATACAATGCTGAATCCCCCAGCACCAAGGAAGGTCTCTGAGAAATACATTGTGCTCATCCAGGGGTCTCATTGCCTTTATGCTGAGAAGGTCCTTCCTGCCCAGCAGGCTGGGTACCAGGCTGCAGTTGTGTACAACATGGATTCAGAGGAGCTGATGTCCATGATGTCCGATGACAAAGAAATCCAGCAGCAGATTGAAATACCATCACTCTTCACTGGAGAATCTGTCTCCCTTCGCTTGCAAAAGACTTCGCAGTGTGAGAAAGGGGCGTATGTCAGACTTATACCGCCCAAATACAATCTGTGTCTCCACCAAAGCGGTGGGAAAATGCTGCAGAGCACTCGCATCTTGTCGAAGTCCAGAGACATGCTGTACATCATTATTGCCACGATCTCAGCTATGGTTGGCATAAGTTGGTGGAGGAATGCTCACAAGATCAAGCTGTACACATACAGGCAGGGTGACCAACATGAGATCTGCGTGATCTGCATGTCTGAGTACGAAGGGGATCTCCTGAAGATCCTGCCCTGTTCCCACACCTACCACCACCTCTGCATTGACACCTGGTTTGACACCCAGAGCAGGAAGAAGACCTGTCCCTTCTGCAACCAGCAGGTGAACCTCTGCAGGCAAGCAGACCTCCTGCTGCAGCAGAGGAGTGAGAATGGGGCTAAGAGGAGATTGAGGAAGAGCAGGGTCACGATGATGACACATTCAGAGATGATTATGAAGATGAGTGTGTAGAAGAGGAGGGAGATAATGAAAGCATAAATGGAATGAGAAGGCTTTGATTCACTGTATGACATCACCACCTGAGCTGTGAGTGGGATAAGTTATCATTAAACCAAGCAAAGCTTTTCCTGTGCTTTCCCCAAGCTCTTGCTCCAGGCTTTTATTGGGAAGCAATTAACACTGCAGTTTTGATTCCCCTCCTCTGGTCCCCACAACAAAAAAGGTATGAATTCACAGTTGGAAATATCAGAACCTCCTTAACCGAGGGCAACAGGGAAGAAGCTGGGATTTAAGTACCTTTGGTATGGGGGCTTGTTAACATCTAGGAAATTTCCTCAATTCCTTTCCAAAATATCTGCGCATGGATACACTCTGTGCTGGCACAGAGGCTGATGTGACAGTATAGGTAGCCTACCCAGGTTGTTCCAAGGCATCATCCAAATGTTCCCCAGTGTCTTAAGGGTTGCTGGATTTAAGTAGGAATGTGACGCAAAGAGATCATCTCTGGAGATACACCAGGCACAGCAGTACGTTTTGGACAGGCTCTGAGTTTCCAGCTCTGCTTTACGTGGAGGCAGAAAGCAGCACCTGCTCCTGGGGCGCTCTGGGTGGCTCTGAGACCCCCTGCAGGTGGGCTCACAGGCAGCCACAGGCTGCACAGGGGGTGCAGAGCTGGGAACGCTCATACAACCACTGTTAGTATTTAATCTCATGTAAGAGAAAGCAATAAACCTCTCAAAGAAATGCCTAAAATTAAGGAAGTGAACAGCTCTAAGATACTGTGACCGAGGCATCAAACCTTCACAGCTGTGTAAATACCAAACACCCAAATCAAAGCCTCTCCTCCAACTTATAAAACAGCCATGGCGGTACCCAGGAAGCGGTCTGTTATCAGATCACCCTGTTAGGACCATGACCAGGACGACCACTGTGGCCAGCAAATAATTCCGCAGCCTTGAAGTATTTTCCTTTTCAGTGGCCACAGTGAGACTCAAATTTTAAAAGACCGTTGGGAAAAAATCATGCTGCAGAACCGAGCAGGACAATGTCTGCATGGAAATCATGGTGATTTTGGAAAATAAACAGCCCCGGATCACTTGAGTTCCATTCAGTTATACACATAGTGTATGAGCTGGGGAAAATCCATGAATAAAGGTGACTTCCACAGATAAGCTGGAGCCGGATCTACCGCTCCTGCCTGGGGAAAGCAGGACAGCTTCAGGTGGGAGCAGAGAGGAAACCACACTTTCAGAATGCCTTTTGCAATGGAGAAGTTTCAAATCAGTTTCTCCTGGAATGAAACATGACAGCGTTTCCAAGGACGTGATGGAAACAAGACTTTCTGCAAGTCTTCCAACTGAGCTGCTTCATTTCATTTGTGGAACAAATGGGGAAAAACGATTTTTAAGTCAGTTCATAAGAAAAGTCCCCTCTAGTGCAAGGTGTGCAGAAGCCTGGGAGCCCCACATCACTGCCAGTGCTGAACGAGGCCCCAGAGCTGCCTGGGAAAGCAAAGGCAGCTGTGTCCATCCGGGAAGGAGATGCTTCTTCTGAGGGTGATTAGCACAGGAAGTTCATTTAAGTGCTTTGAATTGCCTTCTGGAAGTAACTCTCCTGTCAGCAGCTCTTAAAGAGATGGAAATGACTTTGCTGGTCTGCACAAATGCCTTCATCCACTGCTGAGCACCTGAAGATGACCCAAATGCTCTCCTGGGCCTATAGACCCTGCTGAGATCAGTGACCCCATGCCCACAAAGGGAAGGAGTAAAAGCAAAGATGTCAGCAGCACCCCCATCTTAGCTCGCTCACTGCCCTCAGCTGAGGTCTGAAGAAGCACAGATGCTACAAACAGGCAGGGAGCAGGCTGAAAAGCCTCTATTTGCAGCTGTCTGGGGCCACAAAAGAGCCGAACCAGGCTGCTGAGTCCCCCAGCACCCATCCCAGGGTTGACGGAGGAGAGGTAGAATGACAGCCCTGAGCCAGGTGGTTCTGGATGATCTCACAAAGCCACGGTGCCATCCAGCTGCAGTGCGCTGGGCCGCAGAGAACCTCGAGGGGGAATTCTCTGGGATGGATTATTCATGAGCAGAGATGAGATGATTGCAGTGCCCTTAATATCTATGAATTTTTTTCCATCTTCAAAGTGGCACATGCTCTAGATGGGTTGAATTTTACTGAAATGGGTCAGTAGAAAAATAGATCCTTCTCACAATACAATGCTGCATTGCCTTCATTTAAAAAGGAGAGAAAAAAAGGAACAGGATCTGGGTAAGAGAGCAGTGGTTCACTCCATTTAATGTTATCAAAGCCTATCACACTGAAAATCTGAAGTGTGTGCCATAGTAAACGTGACCTCCAGCCCTACAGCTGTCAGATCCAGTGCCCTCCATCAGCATTAATGGCACTGCTAACAGCGAGGTTAGCTCATTGCCGGGGTGGGACACGCAGACCTTGGAGCCTCAATGAGGATTATTAACTTCTCCAGGAGTAGCACTATCCCTGTGTTTAAAATAAACTACAACAGAGAGCACCGGAGGGAAAAGGAGAAGGAGGGGTCTGGGTCCTGCTGGGGCTGAGCAGTTGACCGTGTGGATGTGGATGGGACCATGCATCTCCATAGGCTGGGAGTTAGGAGAGGGGAAACGTGGGGGGATGAGCTCTGAAGATGGCCATGCTGGGAGGCATGCCCTACAGGAGGATTCTCATGGAGTTTAGACAAATCCAGTACAGAAAGAGGAGGAGTGAGGGGGAAGGGGAATGCAGCCTCCTGGATCCAGCCAGGAGCAGCTTGGCAGCAGCCAAAGACATGATGGACCCTCGGGGAGCCCTAGGAAGAGAGGAGGTGATATCTGCTCTGCAGAAGCACCTATGGGAGACCCATGTGAGAGCACCCAAACACTGTGCTTAAAGGAGCTGCCAGGAGCCCTCCTACTCTCAGCAAGCTCCTGGCCCCATAAACCGAGCTCCGCTGCACATACTCTGTTAAGCAATAACCAGGTTCCGGCACAGCCGCAAAGAATGACTTACTGATCTCATTTATCAGGGGGGTCTTTGCAGTTTCTCTCACGTTTTATTGCTGGCCTTTTTCGTGCACAAACATGGTTCAGTATATTGCTGGGAGAGTCACCAGACTGTGACCCAGAGGGAAGCAGCTGACGACCCGGCGGCACTGGGAACTATTGACTTCACCACCAGAACGTCGATGCTATAGATTACCAGGAGCAATTAGGGGGGCTGACTCCCCCATGTGCAGCCATCCAGTGTAGACATTTTCCTCATGCTGAGAGCTAGCACTAAGCCTTGACAGCATTTAAAGAACTACTTTGAGGGTTTAAGTGAGATTTGAGTGATCCGTAGCTCCTGTGCAGGCCAAAGGTAGGAATTTCAACCTTGAGCACTCAAGTTTAATACCTACTGTAATTAAAAAGAGAGCACCAACTTCCCCGCAGCACAACCCAGTTGACATCAATAGTGTTGCAGCATCAGAGAGCCTTACCTTTGATCTCCATAATCCAGCTGGGGAGGACATGAAGGACAGAACATGCTTGCCCATGGGCCAGGAGCCTCTGCTACCCAAAGGCTGCAGCATGAAGCCTTCCTTCCCTCCCAGGGCCGTACTTCCCACACCATCACATTGCAGAACCCATTTCCTATGATGTCAGCACAATTTCATGTGCCGCATTTTCACCACAGGGCCATCTCACAGCCCCACCAGCACACCAGCATCCCGCAGCAGGGATGCTCCAAGGGCACATGAGGTTCCTCTGTTGCCCTTCCCCAAACATGCTGAGCACACAGGGATGTGCTGTTGGCTCTTTGTAGCTCTCGGGACCTAAGAGCTATGACAGACTCTCAGTTCTTCCTTTTCTCTTTTCATCCAATCTCCAGTTCTCCTCCTCTTGCTTTTCCAAGTGAAGTTTTCCCACCCCGAGATTCTAAAGCCCACTTCTCCCTTTCACCAACCCCGCTGCTTTTCTCTTGTGCTTATCTTATCCCCTTCTGCCTCTCTCACACCCCATGGTGTTCCCCTCTCCTGCTAGCAGAAGGTTTCGTACGTACCGTACCAAATGAGGTTACCCCGAGGTGCCTTTGCACACAGCAGCCTGGTACAGCTAAGCCAGGAATCCAGCTCTCGGGAGTAATCTGCAGGGTATGGCTGGTTATTAGTCACTACAGTAGAACAATCAACGCAGTTTCTGTGATGCAGTAAGATGGATTGAAGCTACTTAAGAATACAAGGAAATGGGATCAGCGCTCGGGAAAAAAAGTAGCTTGGCTCACTAAATCCGCTTCTGCTATAGCAGCTCTGAGCTCACGCATCACTGTTTGCACACAGCAGTGCTGCAGCATGGATGGTTACAGCTGACGTTGCTGGGCCTGGATGGGCAGAGGTCAAACCCATACAGGGAACACTCCTTATCCCAAGGGAAACACGTGCCAGCCCCGAGCTGCACAAACAAGGAGCAAGATGCAGCTCTGCTGCGTTGCTTCCATTCCTTTCTTGTTCCTAGCAGGGATCATACCTTTGGTCCATGTCTGATTTTGCAGTAGAACAATTCTGCTTTTTTGGTACTTTTTTGCTTTCAAACATACTTGGAAAATAGAGATCCAGCACTTCCCATTGCATCTGCACCAAGACCTGAGCAGACTGCAAAGTCTCCGAGGCTTCAAGCTACCTATGCTTCTGCTTAATCACAAAGATTGATTCCACACCTCCCATAAAGAGATGAGGCGTGATCTCACACGAGACTCCTTCCCTGACCCAAAAAACATTATTTCTCCACAAATCTCTTCCCTCGCCTTAAATCAGCAGAGACACTACTCCAGAAATGTGAGCATTGGTAGATCAGTGGGGTAAGAAGTCCCACAGTGCCAGACCCCACCAGGCACAGCAGTGCTGGGAAGGGCACTGGAGGCACTGGGAAGCATCGTCCACAGAGACATCTCCTACAGAAGTGCCAAAAGCAGAATGTTACAGTGATCCTAAAGGGAAGAAAAAAGTTGCCTGTGCTGACTCAGGCAAATGCCTTTTAGTCTCCCAGAAATCAGGGGGTGGCAATGGATCTGCAGAGAAAGCTGAGCCTGAAGGGAGGAACTGAGAAACTTCCAGAGAGGCTGAAGACCACAAAGCAGCTCCACAGAGGAGAAGCAGCTGGAACAGCTCCTGGAAGGCTCTTCTGCATATCTGCTGCCCATGCCCCATCCATAGGAGAGCACCCACAGGAGAGGCTGTCCTGCTGTCAGTACTGAGCACACCCAGGCAGAAGGAAAGGAGCAGGGACTTGAAAAAGTGTGGGTGGTACAGCCTAGCTGTGTGTGAATTGAGCTCAGAAATCTGAGAGAAAATGTGCAAAGTGGACAGGATGTGTAAGAAACCCTCATTTTCTAGGCAGGGAACTGAAGTGCTTGGAGAAAGGGGGCACATACAGAACTCCTGTTTACCCATTCCACAAAGCATCTCCTTATTACTTCTGCTCATTGACTAAGTGTAAACCACTGTAGCAGTCTAAGGATTGGGATCTCAGCCAAGTTTTTTTCTCCTGACCCTCGTGCCCCTCTGCCACAAGGCTGGAGGAGAGAGGGAGAACACTGACCTGGCCCTGACTGCCCTAATTAACCGGAGTCCTGATTGATTTTGATAAGTAGCTCTGGCCTCATTCATCAGCTCAGCATTTACCTAGATAAGCAGAAGAGTGGTGCATCAGTCCAGACCACCCCGAGCAGCACAGAGCTGGTGTAACTGTCACCGCAGCAAAGCTTGGATGAGCAGCAGCTGAAACACGTGGGAAAAGCTCAGCTCTGGTGAGCAGAACGGCAGGACGTGGCCCAGACCCACCCCTCCACTGTCCTGGTAATTCTTCAGCCCAGGAGGGAACAGGAGCGAGCTCTTCGTCCAGCCCTGACTCTGCAGCTCAGAGGTTTACAGCCAAAGCTTCTCGCCGAGCCTCCCCAAGGCCTTCCCTGCACGGCCCAAAGGGTGATTTAGGGCACTGTCCTGGGAGCACAGATCCAAGCCCAGACTCTCTGGGAGGAGTCTGAAATTCACACCATAGTTGGGATTTCCACTGCAGGAATCAGAGCTCCACCAAATAAATTATGTCTAATTAGAGCAGGTGCATGGTGCCCAAGGAACATCACTGTGCAAACATTTATTCAAGGCTTTAAAAAGGCCTTTGTGACAGACAAAGCAAATGGCATCTCTGCAGCCGTGGCCCAGCCCTGGCAGCCTGCAGACCACAGCCCCACAGAGCAATCTGTCAGAGTCCTTGTTTGGGTTTTCCATGCCTCTCTGGGATGGGATCCCACGACTTTGCAGCCACGAGCTCAAGCCAACCATTTCCTCCTTCCCAAGGCCTCAGTTCACTCCCTTGACTTCACCAGGCGGGTTTTGGCACGGAGGCTGCTCTCTTTTCCTTCTGTAAGTCCCTGCTGCAGCTCCAGGAGCCACCTGGCAGAACTGTTCCGCCTGGAAATCCATCCTCGGATTGTTTTATCTCTATTAGCCCTCGCAAGCAGATGACAGGGGAGCATGAACATAGACAGCGTGGGATGAGACATTCACCCAGCTGCTAGTTCAAAGGCGTGTCATCATTTATAACACTCCCAGCTATTCCAGCTCTCCCTGCTTGTTCTCAGTTAAAAGAAAAACGAAAAGCAAGCCATTTCTAGCTCTGTATATTCAGTGTTCGAGGAGATGCTGTTTATTTTGGTGCCTTTGCTCTCGCTCACACAGCTCTCCCAGCTCTGCAGGGCTTTCCTTTGGCTGTGCTGCAGCCCTCGGTGTCCCGACAGCACAGTGCAGACAGAGAAGGGAGAGATGGGGACGAGGAGCTGCTCTGGGCCCCAGTTCTGCATCCTGTCCCTGCTGTGCTCTGTCATCAAGCAGTGAGCCATCGCTTCCTTGCGCTGGGAAAGAGTTCAAAAACGATATCAAATCAATCTGCTAAAAGGGCTTTTAGCAGGGCTATTGGGCTGGCATTCCCACAGGGCCAACCCCCGGCACCTCACTGCAATTGGCTCCTTCGGGCTTCAGAAAATCCCTGCATCCAAACCTTGACCAGCTCAGGGACCCCACAGCACCCAGCAGCTGCTGTGTCCAGCCTCTTCCACCACAGCCCTTGGTTCCCAGCACCGGCCCCATCCCAGCTCCGATCCTGTTCTGGGGAGGACAGCAATAGCAGCAGGGGGTTAAGACAAAGCTCCTTGCACTGCAAAACCTCTCTGCAAATACCCCAGGTATATTTCCAGCCCATTGCTGCGACAGCTCAGAGCTGACTTATCCCCAGAGAACGCAAATGGTCTGATCCAAATTCCACTGAAGCCCATGGTGAGGCTCATTACCTCCGTCTGGCATTAGCTCTGGCTCTTTGCTCACATTAGGTCTGAGCAGGAGCTCCATCCCCAAGCAGCCCTGGTGTGATTACCCAGGGAAGCATCACCCCTCCATTCCACCCCCCCCCCCACCGAGAGCAGGGGAAAAGCCTCCAGCCCTTCCCCTTGCATCCTGGGCCTGGTAGCACCCACTGAGACGTTCAGGCTGGGTCCAATAGAGGGCAACAATATCACACAAATTGCTT
The DNA here is from genome assembly GCA_035772895.1 of Perdix hodgsoniae. Lineage (NCBI taxonomy): Eukaryota > Metazoa > Chordata > Aves > Galliformes > Phasianidae > Perdix > Perdix hodgsoniae. Next base: position 2,907,824 of record JAPSGF010000082.1, read on the forward strand.
CATTAAACTAATTGTGAGAGGCCAAGGTGAGGGCTGCTGCCCGCAGGGTTAGGTGTATCACCTCGATGCTTCCAGGACACACAGCAGCTCAAGGCCTCACTGGAGACGATGGGACACTCAGGGCCACAAACCCAACATGCTCGAGCTCTGGGTGCTCCTAGCTGCCCCACACTGTGCTGCAGAACCCATAGCTGCCAAGGCCCTGGCCTGGCCCTGCACCCAGCCAGCCACTGCCTGCCCACCTGCAGCGCATTACAGCAATAACGAGCCGCACTCCATGTAGAACCACTACCTTCTGCAGGGCTGTTTTGCATAAAGACACCTTATGCACTAGCAAACATTTGTTTAATTAACACCCTTGTTTGCCGGAGGTCTGCCCACAACCTTCCTCGCTTTGCAGGTAGAGGAGGGAGACATTCCCCACCTCAACTCAGAGCTTCAGTCCAAGCAGGGCAGCCCCCAGGAGGTGTCTGGTGCCTGCTAAGCCCCAGGAGCATAAGCTGGTGCAACTGCCTTGCAAGTGAGAAGCACCCAATGGGACACACGTGACCAGCACCAATGTGAAATGCACAGCGAGGTCTTGGCCTCGGCTGTAGAGCTGGGAAAGGGATGTTTTGGGGAAAGCAGAATTCTGAGCTGCCTCTCACCAGCTGCAGGAATCAGCATTGCAGTCGCACAGTGAGATGGATGGGTGCAGCGACTGCTGTGGGAGGTGAAGGCAATATGTCACTCTGCTCCCCCAGTGGGCAGAAAGCGTACAGACAACCCTGGTGACTGAGATTTGGGCTCCTGGTGTGGGAGGGTGGTGTGGAGAGCTGGAAGCAACAGGCAGCTCCTGGGAGCTGGGATCTCACTCCTGCACCCACTTGGGAGCCCATAGAGGATTCCCACCTGTAGCACTCAGGGCTTTGCGCAGTACCAGGGCTGGCTCATTCCTCCTCACGTCTGCTTGTGACATGGGTGGCAGCTGCATCTGGCCACGTCTGTCAGCGCTGCGTGCCGCATGGCTGCTGTCATCGACAGCAAACTGTGCAAGGAACTGGGTAGGAGCAGCAGAAGAAAAGAAACCAAGATTGCACTGAGGTTGGCAGCACAACCTTGGCCCCAGCATCCCGACGGGTTCCTTTCAAGCAGGCCCAGACAGGCAATGTGCATCAGAACACAGTGAGAGCCCACCACCCAAACCCCAGGCTCCTGCTGGACCCCCAGCCCACCTCCCTCCTGCAGCCCTTCAGCTCTGAGCCATGCTGTGAGGGGCAATGGAGAAGCTCCATAAGCCTGCATCAAAGCAGAACCACATCATGGTGGGGTTGTAAGGGACCTCAAGGCCCTACAAGCCCCAACCCCTGCCATGAGCTGCGTGCCCCCACCAGCTCAGGCTGTCCAGGGCCCCAGCTATGGTTAAGGTGCCTCCAGGGATGGGGCATCCACAGATCTCCGGGTCCAAAGAAGGCCAGACTCCAGCCACAGTGCTGAGATCAGGGACTGAGCTACCTCCCACTGCGGGGCACTGGGAGGGAAGGCTCCATCCAGCCCCGAAGCCAACAGCTGAGGCAAGCTGGGAGCTGCAGCATGACCGAAGGAATTCCTCCCACCAGCAGCTGCCGAGCTCTGTTCAAAGTCCTCACGCCGTAGGCTTGGCTGAAAGCCTGGAGGATGAGCTTGCCTCTCACTGGGTCTGTATTTGTTTTCATCTGGATTTACATGAGGAGATCAAAGCAGCTGCACAGGGCTTGCGCAGGATTTACCCGGGGGCATTTGGCTGCACCATTTTACCCCATCCCCACCTCACCAAGGGGCTTCGTGCTGCTGGAGCCAGAAGCATCCAATGGAGCTCACTGCAACCTGTGCATGCCCAGAGCTCTGCATCCCTCAGCTCTGGCTCTAAATGTGCCTCCAGACAGCAGCCTCTGGCAGAGTGCACCAAAACGAGCTCTCAGGACTGCCCAGAGTGTACTTAGAGAGGCTTTTGCTGAGGCTGCCCCTTTGGCATTCACATCTCTGCACAGGGGAGGAACAGACTGAAACCAGGGGCAGCTGCAAACCCACCGGATGGGATACAACTATGGGCACTTGTTTGCTGACACCTTCATGGAAAAGTCCCTGGCTTTGCTCCTACAAAAGGGAGGACATCGTGCATCTTTGGCTGTGCTGGCACAGAACATCACTGCATGTGCCCACAACACGCTGCAGCAAACAGCAGCTTGCAGCCCTTCTCCCAGCCCTCCTGCAAGGGCTGCAGTCACACCGGGTCCAAGGGAGCAACCTGGCTGGCACTGAAACCATTAGGGCTGAAATTCGGGGGAGGCGTTTTAAAGAACAGATGGTCGTGCTTTAGTATCGCAACACACTGCCAGTTAATTAATGCTAGCTGTAATTAAACTTTACACAAATTAGCTGTCAGCTATGCTAAAGGGAATCATTTCTCTCAAATGCCACCTTGAATCGCTGAGTTGTGAGACTTTTCTACAACATAATTAAAAGCAGGAGGATGCGTGGAAGGGGCAGGCGGAGGGGAGGGCACAGCCATGGGATGAAAGGCACCGGCCAGGAGCAGCTGGGATCCCCACCCTCAGCTGGGGACCCTGGGGCTCTGCTGGGCTTTGATCGCCTTTGAGGTTCCTCCCAATGAGTCCAAGTTTAAGGCTGAAGTTTCAGATCATTTTGGATGACGGAAGGAGAAGTTTGAGCATGACACTCAAGCAGATGCATTAAGACCTTGGCAGGATGGGGAGAAAGCTGGACGAGGAGCTGCTGGAAGAGTGGAAAACAAGACGTGTTTGCAGGGATTTGGCTGGTTTTGACAAGTCTTCTGCTCAGAAGAAAGCGGTCTGTCAAAACAGCCATGTTGATGTTTTCCAACCAGTTGCATTTGATTCAGAGAGATGACTTGGAAATTTTAGTTCATTTCTTGTTTTGTGTATTTGTTGGTCCCACCGAGCGGCACTGGGACCAACGCAGAGCAGCATGAGCAGGAGAAGGGCCCTGGGCTGAGGGATGGCAATCAGTACAACTAATTCAGCAGAAGCATTGGCTAAGAATCAAATTGGGGAAAACAGCAAATGTCTTATCATCAGATATGGCAACAGTGACTGGCAGATATTTTCAAACACATCCCTGTTTGCACACAAGAGTCAGCCTGGCTCACCTGAGCGTAGTGACAGCATCTCCAGAAGAAACTCTGGGGTCTGGATAGGCTGTAGACAAAGGACCCAGGGAAGAAATAATGCTGGAGGGGAGCACAGCCCATCCTGGGCTTTGAATAGCACTGCTGGCTGTGTGGGTGGGTCCAAGGTGAGGGTATTCAGAGATAATTAGCACAGGTGGGACACATGAAGTCAACTATAGTTTTAAGGAAGAGCTCAGTAGCCCCAGATGGCCTTAATGCCGTTAGTCCTCAGGTTCATTTCCGCACTTTCTGGCCTTGAGAGCCACCTGCAGCCCTGTCCAAGTGTTGTGCTCGGTGCATCCCAGTCTGGGATCAGGTGAGAGCTCCTGAGCCATGTGGGGCTGCACATCCCCACGAGCTCCCAGGCAGCCCGAGGCACTCCCAGTGCTCATGCCTCATGCAGTCACGGGTAATTGATATGCCCAGATGTTTTCCACTCCATGATACAGAGGAAAGCAAAAATCTCTGTGGTTCCTGCCAGATTGACATATGGAAAATTCCTTCCCGGTCCCAAATCTGCTGATGAGATCAAGTGTTTGCGGGAGGGTTGGCAGTGAGCAGGGCTGGGGAAGGAGACTCAGCCCCCACCGCCGCCCCACAGCCCCCTGAGCACAGCTGGCCAGATGTGCTCTGAGCACACACTTCTCCTTGACTGCGGATGAAGGGATGAGGCTGAGGCTAAGTTACAGCCGTGGCCTTGCTGCAGTGCTCCGAGGGCTACGGACACCTCGAGGGCAGAGCAGGACGGCCCTCTCCCTGTGGGCAGGATTGGGGATTTATGGGTTAAGGTCAGCGAGGGCTGCTGCAGCTCTCTCCCTGCTCCTCCCAAACGCTCATTCTGAGGCTATTTTTCTCCTCCAGCAGCTGAATTAGAGCCCTGGGTCTGTAGCAATACCAAATCTCATTTTGGAGACTCTGAGCACCAGTAAATCCCTGGTCTCCCGCTCTCTGCTGCCCTGCAGTGCGTCCTGCTCCAAGGTTGCCTTTAGCTCCCAGCAAGTATCTTCCCAGTGCTGTGCCTGGAGGCTGGAGAGGCTCCATTTCCAGCTGGGCTCCCTCACACCAACCTTCCCATCCTCTCCTCAAGCCCCCCAAGCCTGCACCCTCTGCTCCCCTCCCACCGTCAGAGCAGCTCCTGTCCCTCAGGCTGCCATGGGAGTGGGTATGGATCAGTGTGACGGTGTCCTGCTGTGCCCTGTGCAGCCTCAAGAGCACTTCTCAGCTTCTCTTCCCCTTCCTTTTTTCCCTTTCTCTCTGAGCTCAATCAAGAATCACATCAACTTCTCTTTTCCCCGTTGCTCTGTGCTGGGAGCTCATGATGAGGGAGTTACACACCCGTGACCCCTAAATCCTTTTCTGAGCCACTGCTGCTGCAAGCTCTGCTCTCCCATCCTGAAGGCAAACAATTCAGCTCCTTTATTCCCACCTAACCTACAGCAGCATCATACAAAGCAACACCAGCACTGCTAGCTCATACTTTATGAGTGCTTTTTTTTTTTTTTTCCCAAAGCAGCACAAAATATCCATAGTTCAACAGTACCTGGGGTTTCCAGTGCACACCAAAGGGGATCGATCTGTGTATTTACTGAGTAGGGATGACAAGGCTGAGGATGGGTGTTGATGTGAACTCGACCCAAAATGTTTGTCTGTTCTGTTTCTCAGCCTGGCAGCAGGAAAAACCCAGCCTGAACAGCAGCCGCAACCGTAGCTCTTTTATCAGCCTAAAGGGATACATAGTTTTTAACAGGGGCTTCTATGACTACAGGCCTTTTCTCCAACAGGAAAGCACCACGCATGCATGCAGGGCTCTGATTTCTCTGCTCCTTCCCCCTGCCAAAGGACACTGCCTGAAAGCCAACCAGACGCAGCTCCCAGACACTGCCGGAGCAGGGGGAGGCGGAGATCAGTCCCAGCATCAGTGCACGGTGCTGCAGGCAGTGTTGGCTGCCTTTCCCCACCTCCTCCTGTGCAATTAAGGAACAACAGGTTTCCTTCCTTGCCACCTTCCTTTTATCTCTGTCTCCTCGCGCTGCTGTTACGCTGTTCCATTCATACAGCAGCAGGATCCGGGCTCCCTGCTCAAGCAGCCCCTGGGAGCACAGCTTTGCCTGCAGGCTGCAGGGCTGGAGGAGCAGCGGGATGCAGCAACACCTGGAGCTGTGCATGTGCTGATGTGTGCACGTGTGCATGTACGCGCCTAGGGGGGCGCAGTGCCCGGGTGAAGGGTTAGCAGCAGGGAGGAGGCGGGCAAGGACGGGAGGTGGGCAAGGATGGGCGCTGGGCACGGCGGGCGCTGACGGCGGATTGGTGCCCGTCTCCCCCTCCTGCTGTGCTGTGTCACCGCCCACATCTCCTGCGGGGGGCTGCGCGCTGCTGACAGCACGGGGAGCTCGGTGGGAGGAGCGCCGCGCGCATTGCCCCAGCTCGGGTGCGAGGGGTCAGCGCTCACTGAGCGCCGCGAGGGGCTGCGATGCGGCCCCAGCCTATTTGTAGACATTGCAAATAAAGCTGACAGCACTGACAGAGAACAACCTGAGGACATTGCCTGCAGGGAGATCCCACCACAGCTGCAGGCTGTGAAGTTGTTCAATAAATTCCTGGAGGTGAGGCCGGGAGGGAGCGTTCAATCATGCTGGCTGACCTTTCCCATCGCTCCCCCAGCACACACACTTCCCTCTCCATGCATTCACTCCATGGCTGTGCAGCCCAGCAGCGGGCAGGATGAGGACTCCAGTAAATGGAGCAACACAGAGCAGGTAGCAGCCTGCCCACCCGCAGCTCTGGGGTGCGAGAAACATCTTAAACAGGGCTGCAATTCCAGGAGTCTCCGCTCTGCACTACTTGTTCTTGCTTGATGTTGGTGCTTGGAGGGCTGCGGATGACAAGGACACCATTACTGTTATGTTCTGAGCGCGTTCCCTGCATGCTGGCTCAGGTGTCGGCCGGTCGGAATAAATTACAGACAGCAAAAGGAAACGTTGCGTTTCATTGCAGCTCTGCTTTCCATTTGACGGGGAGTTTCTCTGGTTAGAAGTCAAACTGCACAGCCGCCACTGCTAATTGCACTTTTCAGAATCAAAGGCTTTAGCCAAAGGGATAAATATATAAAATTGTCAGGAAGGAAACATTTTCTTCTTGAATTCCAAGTAAAATCTGAACTAATTCTGGCTCGTTTGATAATAAAAGCAGTAGGAACATATATCTGATCTCTGTGGCTATAGGCGGCTTGAAAAAGAAGAAGAAGATTTGTGTGTCAGCCCAGGAGGGCTTTTCTAAGTGACTGAAACTACACGAGGAAGACCATGCCCCATGTCCTGCTCCGCTTCGGCTCAGCCTCCTGCCCAGGTACCCCCTGGCCACAGCCCTCACTCCTCCCCTCCGCTTGCACTGAGATGCAGCAGCCCCAGTTTGAGATCTCACGACCTCCCAGCTGCCCACATCCCTTTTTTCCCCCCTTTTTCTTCCCTCTGCAGCCAAATCACAGCCATCCCTCACTTCCTGGGCCCTGGGACAGGGAGATGGAGGGCAGAGTCATGCCTTGTTAACCCCCACTTTCCTGCGCTGCGGGTGATTGATGGTGAGCAGTGAGGCACGCGGACAGCGGGGCGAGGAATGAGGAGCATCAGCGCTCCAGCCCAGCCCAGGGCTGCTTCGTACGGCCCTGTGAAGGAGGGCAGCCCTTACTGGGTGGAAAAGCAGAGGACGTTGGGTTGTATTTATTTTATGTCTTGGTTCTTAAAGAGGAAAAATGTCTCCATTCCGGCTTGGGCTGCTCGGAAGCACAGAGCAGCAGTGCTGTGTGAGAGGCAGAGCACAGGGATGTGCCTGGGGTCGGCTGTGTGACCTCGGCTGGGTTTTGTCGTCACAGAGTCACGAAGGTTGGCACGGAGCACTCAGACCAACCTGCAGCCCACCCCCACCGCGCTGACCACGTCCCAAAGTGCCACAGCGTCACTCGGAAGGATTCCTTTTTGTTCTGAGAATCCGTTCTGTTCACTGCTTTGTTCTTAAAGAGAAAAAAAAAGAAAATTCTGTGATTAATAAATAAATAACAGGAATAAAAAGCCTACTGGAAACTCTGCAGCATTCTGCAAAAATGACTGTGAAATTTATGGAACGACAGCTAAATTGAATGAGATTAGGAAGAAAAGGGCCTGTCTATTTATGTGAAGAGTTTTCAGAGTTATCGTAATTAATTATAGCAAACATTTCGTAATGCACATTAAATGGCAGGCTGGCGGCTCGGGCAGGCTCCCAGCACTGGGCTGATCACACAGCGGGGTGAGGGCAGCAAAACGTGGCCCTGAGCACCAAAACGACCCCGAAATGATCCCAAAATGATCCGACCCAACCACGCCGTGCTTCTATGAGTGAAGGAAGGCCATTGGCCTCGGACAGGGCTGAGGAGATAACGGTGGGCCCAGCTCTGCCCCTCTGCAGGTCTGATTCATGTCCCAGGGGGTGGATGGACGTTAACAACTCCATCACTGCTCTCTAAGGTTAATTATAAGGTTAATTAGATGCTGGCAGTTGCAGATCTGGTCCCACCTGGGGCTCCTGACATGTGGAAATGTTTTCCACTTTCTCCAAGGGAAGGATTTCACCTGGTTAGAAATGTGCCGCTGGGTGCTGGAGCTGGGGAGGAACACAGAGCTGAGTGACCCCAACCCCACCAGCCCAGCGCACCATCACTCCATCACCCGTCACCCCACCACCCCACTACGTTGTCACCCCATCACCCCGTCAGCCCACCACCCATCGCCCTGCCATCCCATCACCCCACCAGCTCCTCCCTCCCAGCCCCGCCGCAGCCCCGCTCCGTGGCTGCACTCCAGGCAGTCCCTCATCCCGCTGCTGATGTGCAGCTGCCTGCAGGCATTGCTCTGATGCACCACAGGTAAATCATGGTGAGCTTTTGTGCTTTCAGCAAAAAAACAAAGAAAGACAGGAAAGAAAGGTGGAATTAAAAAAATAAACCTCCTGCCACCCCCAGCAGGGAAATAAACTGCTGCAGGGCTGTGCCTGAGCCCCGTGCGGGGTGCAGGAGCTGCTTCTCCCATGGGACGGTGATGGAGTGAATCTCAGGTGTGCAGATCTGAGGGTTTGGGTTCAAAGCTTGATTTTGGTGCAGGGTTTGGTTTTAAGCAAATCTGAGTTCAGCTGCCAGCGGTGCCCAGCTGGGCCCACAGGTCTGCAGAAAATGGAAAAGGCACAAAAATACTGAAGGCCTCCCCACACCTGGGAGAATATCAGTAATTAAGGGGAAAAAATAAAAAAGGAAATGGACAAAAAGTCAAATTATGTCAGTGTGACTCCACCGAAATTTTTTTCTTAATCCGCTGCCACGGTGGGGCCAGATGGGTGAAATTAAACCTCCCAGGGAACAGCCACACGCGCTTCTCTTCATTTGCACCCAATATATCAACTCAGTCTTCCTGCATGGATTGCAAAACACAAATCTCCATGCTTCTGGAGCCCAGAAATAAAGAAATAGTGGCATGGAATTAATATAAATATTGAGGGAAATGCGTTCCCTGTCATTTAAGGAAGAAATCTTTATACAACAGAAAGCTGACAGGTCCAGTGCAATGCTGCCGATTCCCAGCAGAAAAAAGAAATCATTACACAGGACTCTGGAATCACGAGACTGATGCAAAGTCATTAGATTTTTAAGATGGAGATTAAATGGCACCCGCCGGTACATGGGCTGGGCTCCCACACTGCGTGTCGGCAGCGATGGGGTATGGACGTCCACATGAGGGCTGAGTGGGAAAATCCAAGGTTTGTGCTGCTGTCACAGAGCTGAGGTTCTGCACTGCCACTGCAAATGATGTATTTTATGTACTTATATAAATGTATTCTGTATATACATGTATACGGAATCTCTCTCCTAGACCTTCCCACGGGCACTGAACCATCCCCACAGTCCGTGGAGGTCACCAGACCCATCCCTATCTGCTCCCCCAGGCAACAAACCCATTATGGGAACAGCCTTGGCCCCACCAGCTCAGACCTTTCATGCATAATTGATTCCTACCATAAATCAAACATTTCTCCCCACAGAACTCCAGCCATGCTTCGAACTCTGCCATTAGTGATGCTTTGGACGCCCTGTCCCTGGGGCTGGGCCTGCACCCAAACCCCCTCCCAGCTGCAGGAGGATGGGGGGGGGGGGTGTCAGTGCAGCCCCCCATGGGGTGAGCTGGGGATGGAGCAGTCTGTGTGCTGGGGGGGCTCACAGAGCCCCCGCTCTGGCACTCACACGTGGATGCCCACAGGGACACAGATCCCCAGAGGGACACATCTCCTGTCCCAAGCACTGCTTCAAGGGGCTTCTTGCCAGGTCCAAATTGACCCCCATTAGAGGCTCCTGTAGGAAAATTTCAGCCTAAGGCTCTAAAAGCACGTTAGGGATGGGAAGAAAAACGCAAATGAATTTAATAATAGCTTAATTGGATTCTCCACAGCGGAGAAAGCTGCTGCTTCCCAGCACATGCCCCCAGCAGCAGCCGGCGAGCCCGCGCTCCCCCAGTCACAGCAGTGGGATGGGGGCTGTCCCTGCGTCACCGCAGAGCAGTTTGGCCTCACGTCCCCAAATCCACGCGGGGGGGTTATGCTGGGGAGGTGACCTGTGAGCACTCAGCCCCGGGGAGACGCAATGGTGGGGGCAGTGATGGGGGGAAAGGAGAGCACGGAACAACCAGAGATGATGGGGATCAAACCCTGAGCCAAAGCTGCGCCCCAGGAAAGGACGTGGGGGGTTGTGAGCAGACCCCCCCCAGCTCCTCCCGCTCCCTGCAGCCCCTCGCAGCCCCACAGCCCTGCACGTGGCTGCGCCCCACTCCCACAGGGGTGGCTTTGCAGCCCCAGTTGACCCTTCCCGCTACAAATAAAGAATCTATGGAGCAAAGCGGCATTAAATCAATGAGCCAGTGTGCCTGCTGCTAAGATAAGCAAGGCAACCAGGGCCTCTCGCTCTGTCATTAGTGCAGGAGGATTCTCAGAGCCAGAGAACCCGGGGAGACTCATTAGGAGCTGCAGCACTTCTGGCTGGATTTACTCACCTCCCGCAGCCCCCTGTCACACCGTGGGGAGCCCTGCCCTGCTCTGATCTGTTATGCAGCATGCAGAGCCCATACAGCTTTCAAAAATAACACGCTATTAAAATAGTTTTAATCAGAATTCCTCAAGCCAAGGCTCAACAGACAGAGATCCCACTGCCCTGGGCAAAGGACTGCGCGGGGATGGAATTGATTTCAAAAAGTGTGGCAGCATCTCCGCTCCACAGGGACCAACCCGGAGCCTTTTGTGGGGTTTGGGCCCAGGAGGAGCAAACCAGCCTGTAGGAATGCACTGAGATGAAGAGGGGAGATCTGACGGCAGCTCCTGCCTCTGCCAAAGGTTTTCTCTATGATCTTGGGTTGCTCACGTCATTTCTCCGTGCTCTACATTTCCAGCAATCAAGTATGTTCTGTGTTCTCTTCCCTTCTGCCCTGGCTGAGCCCATGCTGCAACCACAGCACTTCCATCAGCATCACTCCGTGGTGCATCAAAACTCGAACAGATGCCTGCAGCTGAGAGGAACGGGCAAACGGCGAATGGATGCAGCGAGGAACAGCCGACAAAAGGCATCCAGGATTGTCGGAATAACCTCAAAATATGCTCTTTTTTTTTCCTCCCCAATTCATAATCTGCTCCGAACTGATCTCTTTCTCCATTCCTTGCAATGTGGGAGGTTGCGTTGGCTCTGCCCATTCCCACCCCAAGGAGAGGAGGAGGGTTCAGTGCTGTCCCCACCTCGTCTGGTGGAGAAAAGGGGCTGAGACCTCCAGCGCAAACCTCTGGGTGCCCATAGCCCGGTTCTCCCAGTTCAGCAGCCCCAAGGCCCCATGCTGGGCGCTGGGAAGAGCCCCATCGTATCGCTTCCAGGAGGTTGCCGACGGAGCAGCCTGGAAATGTGCAGCCGTGCCCCCAGGTTTAATTAAAATAAACCGTCCTGCACCGGACGGAGCCTTGTTGTCTTGCAGGGCTGTCTCAATAATTATAAAATAAATTGCATTTCTATTGTGCCTTTCATCATCGGATCTCAAAGTGTTTTACAAGTGTTAATTAATTTAGTTTCAAATAGCTTTTCCCTCTGATGTCGTATAAAAATTCAATAAAGAGGTGGATGGAGTGGAGGGAAACCCTGGGAAGCCGAGGTGTCAAAGGAAGAGGGAACCAAAGAGAGGAGAAGGGCGCTAAATGTGGGCGCTGCACCCAATGGCTGCAGGGAAGCCCCGGCTGTGGTTGGCACGTGGCCCATCGAGGGCACGACGGCGCTTTTAGGGAAACCTCCAAATTGTGGGTTTTTTTCTTTTTTTTTTTCTTTTTTCTTTTTCCGGCTTTAAAGAATAACAGCGGCCGTCTCAAGCTGCGGTAATGTATTCAGGCAACACAACTGAGTCAGAGCTAATTGAATTTAAAAGCAGGTATTACATCTGTGCCTTCGGAGTGAGTACATCCTGAAAATCACTCCAGTGATGAAGTGTTTTACCCAACTACTACTTAATCTTTTTACACAGAAAGCAGAATTAACCCTGCTGCGCAGCCTTCATTAAGGGAACCAAATGAAGCTACCTGGTGAGGCTCACATTTGCTGCAAGTGGTAAAACTTCAGCCGAAGTTTCTCAAATCCGGAGGGACTCCTCTTCTTGTGCTAAGATCCGCACGGCGCCGGAAAGCAGGTCAGCAATCTGGGTCCTGCTCAGCTCTCCTTAAATCCAGGAGGCAGTCAGGCACCCAGCGCGGCGCTGCTTGGTGAGCACAGAAATGGGTCACATCCACCCCGCGCCCCTCCGCTCCCCTCTCCCACCCCCGCCTTCCATCGCTCCCTTCTCCTGGAGAAAGAGAGAGCGGGCAAAGCAGACGAAGGGGAGGTGGTGCCCACAGGGAGCCCTGCAGCCGTGCTGCGCCGCGGGGCTGAGCCCCACGAGCTGCTCAGAGCTCCTCAGCATGGAGCCGATCCCACTGCTGCTCCTTCTTTGTAAGAAATAGATCAGGATTTATTTCCTGTGGTATTGCTTTGCAGACCTGGTATATTACCTCATATATATATATATATAAACAAACAGAAGTAATAACATATTTTCATACATCACCTTGGATATTTCGAATATAAGCACGCATAAATATATAAGTAATAGCGTCTATTTCCACGTGTCACTTTAGGTATCGGTGTGTCACTTCATCTATGTGGATAAGACAGTATTTACACTCAGTATATCCCTTCCCACACCGCAAAAGCCCAAAGTGAGGAGCTGAGCAGCAGAGCCCAATGTGGGATCCCAGAGCCTTCAACTGGGATCAGGGAGGGCGAAACCGCTGCCGCAGTGCCCAGCGCCAGCACCAACAGGGGAGGCAGGGCAGCACGGAGCTGTGGGGGCCCCGTCAGCACTGCGTGGGTTTGGGGTGCAGACAATTGATTCACATTGCCAGAAATCGGCACAGGATGGGGGGGGGGGGGGGGGGGGGGAAGCAAAAGAAAAATAAAAGCTCTTCACCATTCATTAATTTTCTCTACAGTTCATTCATCGAATTAGGCAGCTGAAATGGCGCGCTGTAATTTCAACACCCGGTGACGCACTGTGAGTATTGATGGTTCCTAATTCAAAGGGAATGGGAACAGAGTAAATCCCCGGCTGAGGGCTGCTCAGAACCTCATCTCCTTCTGGTTATGAACCAGGAAATCTTCCAGAGATTCAGACCCATTTGCTTTGGGTACTGGAGGGGAGCAGTTTCCTCAGTGGCTGCCAGAAGGGCTGCTCAGCTCCTTTTGGTACTTTTGGTATTTTCCAAGGAGGGAGGTGGAGTAGCAGAGCCCTCCCTCCCACAGCCATGAGTGGGTTGGGCTGGGAGGGACCTCGGAGGCCATCCATCCCGAATGCTGCGGGCAGAACGGGCAGCTGCTGAATGAGGCACAGCATTGGGCCGCTGCTGAAGAGGGAAAGTGGGGCCAAACAAAATGGCTGAGCCCCCCCAGAGGTCGGCCAAGGCCGGGTGAGGGGCTCGTGGCCCCCAGAGGGCTGTGGCACCACGCCGCTGCGCCCCGGGGCTCTGTTAGCTCACAGCACGTGTAATGCAGCCAGAAATATTCACGTCAGCTGGCTTCAACTTCATCCTTTAAGTGAATACGGAGATATATATAGACTTGTATTTAGTGAGAGAGTTGCAGCTCAGCATTGCTGCACGTGAGCACCTCCCAGGCTGAGCCCCGCGTGCCCCTCGGCTGCGGCCACACCAGCGCTGCAGCTCCTGCACTGGGCTGCTGCCATCTCTGCGCCCAGAGCCGGGCTGCTCCCCAGGCAGCACCAAAGGGCTTTGGGATCAGAGTACCCCGAGTTGGGCCCATCGAGTGCAACTCCACGCAGGAGCACCCGAAAATCAGACCACGTCATGACCTGATGCCGTGGGGCTGCCCCCACGCAGACCCATTTCTCCGTGTCAGCACCGCTGCGACTCCTGCAAGGAAGGGAACCACCACCGCCTGCCCGAAGGCAAATCCCTTTTCCCCAAAAGCTCCCGTGGAAAAAAAAAAAAAAAAAAAAAAGTAAATAAATTTCACGGAGCCTTTCAAAAACGCACTAATTGCCTTTGTGGTCTAATTGCTCCTGTTTTACAGCCTCATTTCTTGTCATAAAATTAGTCCCACTTTTTATGCCTCTTCCTTTGCCAGTGGTCTGTGATTATCAGTTGTTAATTACTGCGCTGCGTCGATGCCTCTGCAGATCCCCAGGGATGGGCTGGGGGCTGCAGCCCGGCCCTGTGGGCACAGTTGCCTCCCCTTCTGGGGCTTTCTGGGGAAAGAAGAGACGGAGATCCACAATGCAGCCATCAGGAGCATCACGAGAGCGTGTGAGGAGAGCAGAATCACCCGGAAAAACAAAAGCTGCGTCATCTGTAACCCTTTTAATAACCATCTTATTTCAAACAGCACTGACTTCTCCTCACTGTCTCTCCAAAACAGCATCTCTATTTGTTTTTCTTTTTGATATACAGCTGCAATAGGAAGCCATGCGTGAAGTTTATTAAGCCTGGGTAATTTTCTATCAGTTCTGCGTGCTATTGATTCTGTCTATACTGTTATCTGGTTCTGCCTGAACCTGAAAAGTCATTTAAAAACAACAAAAAAAACCATATGATTCTTCAAAAATGCAACTATTATGGGATGTAGAACGTTGCCATTTTGGATGCATTAACAACATGTTGAAAATGAATGTGTCAGAGATACAAATCTTATTAAGGAGACTTTGATGATACCACAACCAGAAGGGACGGAGCAGTGAGAGCTGAGCCCCAGCACAGAGCCAGATCTGAACCCCACTCTGCAAGTTTCCGTCTCAGGGGTGGAAGGAAAATTGGATTTGCTTTGGCTTTCATTCAGCCCCGCTTCATCCTGAGCCACTGTCCAACCTCTCCCACGTCCTTGGAGTTCCTCCCAGTTTGTGGCATAAGAGTGAGATCAGCCCGCGCTCTGCCCACCAGTGCTCAGTGCTGGCGTGGGTCCACCTGGGGCTCACGGTGTCACAAATGCAGATCCTCGATGCAGAACAGCAAACCTTGGAGCCGCCCCGGGCTGCAGAGGGTCTGCAAAGATCCGCACCCAAACCCAGGGCTCCCATGTGCTGCTCCATCAGATGGGGCACCTGGGGCCGCGTCCCAGCGCGAGTCCCAGCGCAGCCCTCGGTCCAGCGCAGTGCTTTGCCAAGGGTGGATCGTCAGCCTCGCGCACTGGGCTCCGCAAATCAAAGGGTGGTGATGGTGGGCTCTGGGCAAAGCCAAACCCGGTCCTTCTGGATGGGTCAGCCCCATCCACACGCATTCCATCGCCTCTCTCAGCTGAACGGCACAAACCACCCCAGGAACATTTAAAACCCACTGATTAACAAATCAAAATGCATTCCTCTAACTGAGCCTCTTTTCCCAGCACAGTCCTTGTCACTCACCCCGCCTGGCTGCAGTCCTCATCAAGGCTGCCCACCATAACCAGAAATGCCCTTTTCCTCCCAGTTTCCCGTGGTTTCAGCTGGTTTTGGTGTTGGTCAGAGCCGAGCAATGCAGGGGCATTGGCCAAACCAGACCCACAGCGCAAGGAGACTTTGTCCTGGCAGGGCTGAAAAAAAAGAAGTACGGCTGAAGGCTGCAAGATGAGTTGCGGGAATGAGAGTGCTTTGTGGGACATAATCCAACTCCTGCTGAACAGAATCCATCATCCCCTCAGTGCGCTCCTCTGCGCCAAGAGAGCGAAGGCAGCCAGCGGCTTCGGAGACCTCCAAGGCTGTGCCCTACCAGCACAGGGAAACCTGGGGGAAAGCACCACAGAATCCCATCGCGGTTGGGTTGGAAGGGACACAAAGATCACCCAGTTCCAACCCCTGCCGTGGGCTGGCTCCCCTCCCCGGCTCAGGCTGCCCAGGTCCCATCCTTGGCCGTGGGCATCTCCAGGGACGGGGCGCCCACAGCTCCGCAGCGCGGGGACCTCAGCGCCCTCTGGGTGAAGAATCTGACCCAAATCTCCCTTCTTTAACTCCATTTTCTCTTGAAGGGGAGGAGATGGGCAGAGGAAGGGCCCACCTCCACAGCACCGCTCCGCTGCCATCATGGAACCCACGGCCGTGACATTTGCGATGCATTAAGTTTAAACATTTTCAATAAGGAAAAACAATCCATTCAGACCTGCTTTATGATTCATAGTAATTGCAAATAGAAGCAGTTAATATAATTGTCCAGCTGAGACCAGCAGGCTGGGAACATGTAGCAGTGAGATGTACAATCAGGGAAGGTTGGGAGGGAATTTAAGTGCAGGTTAAGCAAATGCATTACTTTAATAACACACAGAGACAGCCCTTGTAGTTATAAAGAGGATAAAATAAATATTGTACCAGAAATCTACAGAATGGGAGGTTTTATCACCAAGAACTTCCTGCTTGCTATTTACTTTCCATTTAGATTTCACAAAAGCTGCACTCGCCATGTTTTTATGTATGGAAGAGGATGATCTGAACTGACAAACGACCTTATTTCTCTGTGAGTTTTACAAGGGAGCCTCAGTTTCTCAAAGAAAAATGATCACCTCCCAGCAGTTGTCCTGGAGAGAGAAAGATGATTTTTTTTTTTGCCTTTTCTTTTTTTTAAGGGAGAACTATAATTCAAGGCGGCTCTTCTGCTCCTCGCCCTTGGAGGCTGGCCAACATCTTCGACTTCTCCACATGGCAGGGGAGGGACAGACTGCTCTGCAGTGGGTTCCTATGGCATTTCAGAGGGCGCCGGATGGGAGCGTGGGGATGATGGAATGGGATAACTGCACCCAGGCGGAGGGCAATGGGGCTGCACCGATCCCAGTGTCTCTGCTGAGGGCTCTCCAGGGAGGAATTACAGTGCTTTATTTATTAAAAGAGATTTCAGAGGACAACGTATTAAATTAAAGTATCTTGTTCACAGCCTCCTGACTTTAACAACATACGCAGAACGAAGCAAGACAGAACGTCACCTCATTACAATGATTTATAAAATATTAAGGGTCTTAAAAATTAATTATTCATGGAAGCCTTGTTTATGGGGGGAGGATGAGGACACGTGTGCCCAAATGGGCTCCTTGCAGTGCAAGAAGAGAAATGTGGCTGGAGGGCCCCCTCAGGGCGTTGGTGGTTGTCCCAGCACCAGCATCACCAGTTGGCGAGGGGATGAGAACTGCAAAACCCAGCTGGACACCCCCAGAAAAGCCCCCAGCCGATGGAGGAGCTCTGACAGGGCACTGCGGGGTGATCTGCTGTGCTGTGCGGTCACAGACGTAGAGAAGGCTGCATCCAGAGGGCTTCAGGCAGGGGAGGGAGGCAGGGAAGGCAGTTTTAAAGTCGCAGAATTTAGCATAAGAAGGTAATGGGATTGCAGTGGCTTTCCAGTAAATGTCATTGCTGTAATTAGGACAACAATTATTGCCAACCAGTGGAATTGTCCCCTTTGTGTCATTTCAGCAGGAGCAGCACACAGCCACCCTCTGCCAGTGCCACTCAATAGGGTCGGCACAGGGCAGCACTGGAGGCTCTGGGGCTGAACCTCCCACCCCACTGCTGGCTCACAACCCCCGACCCACAGAGCTCTGCACCACGGCAGCACCTCGACCTCCAGCCCCGTGCAGCAAAGCGCTCGAACAGCGGCTTCACTTGGAGATGCTGAGCTGATTTACAGCCTGGAGCGTCGGGCGCCAGACCTGCCCCTGCCTGCAGCAGCACGGAGCTGGAGGAGCTGCAGGGAGGAGGAGGATGCCCCAGGGATGAAGCCGGCCCTGGAATGCATTATCCTCATCCTCACCTCCATCTGCTTATTTTCTTGGGGAGAAGGCAGCCGTGCACGCAGCTGGCAGCACCTGTGGGTAGGGCAAGCACTGAGATGGGCAGCCATCACCTGTTGCCAGCAGACCCGGGGATGCCTCATCCCGAGTCCCCAACGCCCCCCAGCCCAACGTGGGATGCTGCTGCAGTGCTGCCCGCACCCATCCCTGTCCTCGTGGAGGTGTCACCACCAGAGGAGCACCTGGGAAGCAAACAGCAAAGCAGCATCGCAGGCCCGGATCTCCCACCTCGGGTGGAAAAGGAGCTGCTGCTAAAAAGGAGAGGGGGGTGGAGCAGGAATGACATCCACTGAAAGCATTTTCAGCATCTCCGCAGCTCTCCGTGATTAACGCTGGCCGGAGTGCTATTAGCAGCCTGGTATGGTGATTAACAAACTCTCCTAATAGCTGTTTTTAAACCTGCTTTAAAAAAGCCGGAGCTGGGAGGGGGTGGGGAGCCCAGGAGGGATCTCCAAGGAAACCAGAAACAAAATGGGCTTTGGCACATCGCACAGCCAGGCGGGTAATCAAAGATTACAACCAGTTTTAATTTAAGGTTAATTATTGTTTACTCTCCGGAGGCCGCCCCGTCGGAAGGCAGCAGCCGCTCTGACCTTCAGCAGCGCGGGGCGGAGCCGCAGTGCGGAACGGGGGGGGGGGGAACGGGAGCTGGGAGGGGGGAAAGAGGGGGGAGGGCCGGAGGTCCGCCCCGTCCCGGCCGGGCGCTGCGGAGCTCCGCTCAGCGGTACGGCGGCGGTGCCTCCGCTGCAGGCGCTGTTAATTACCGTCGGGCTGCCATCGATTTCCCATTGTGGAACCCGCGGCGCAACGCCGGCCCCGCTTTTATCAATGAAATGCAGGATTCTGCTCCGGGCAGCGCTGTGCGGCCCCGCGCGTTGTGCCGAGCGCCCCAGAGCCCCGGGGGGTGAGAGCCGCTCCTTCCGCGTTCCTTTCCCCCAAAAGCCATTTCACCGCTGCTCTGACAGCGCTGCTGAGGAATGGCAGCCGAGATTAAGGATGGTGACAACTCCCCGAAGCTCTCCTCCCTTTGCTCGGGGACAGACATATTTAATTATGATAGAAAGGCGATCCGAGTGTGCGCTGCAAATACTTAAGGTGATTTGAAGCGTGAAGCTGCATACAGTTTTCAAGATTTGAGTTCCCAATCTGTTTGGGCTTGTTCAGGCACTTTCTGCTGTTGCTTCCCTCCCAAGCTCTGTGTGCTCTCCAGCACAGGGGGCTTCAGAGCAGACCGGTCCCGAGCATCGCTGCAGGGTTTGGACCACATCATTTCATGGGAACGGTTGACTTCGTGACCTCAGAGGACTTTTCCAGCTTTGGCGATTCTGTGATTCCATCCCACGCCTGGAACGGTCCTTTGCAGCAGCCCCTCATGGAGGAAGCTGCCCCTCATCGCAGTGCTGTGGTCCCAGCGCTGCCTTTGGTGCTGTGTTACTTTCGCTTCCTTTAAATGCAGACTCTCTGCATTCACTTCACTGACTGAGGTTTCGAGGTACTCAGATGCACTTAATTAAATCTTACAGATCCTCCGGCATTTCTGCCGATGCGTTTCCTATAGGAAATGGGCTGAGGTGCCCCGCTGTGTCATTTCTGTGGACACTCTGTGCTTTTTACCGCTATGAATCTCTATGAGCATCTCCTAGGGTTTCTGTCACCCCTCGCGGGTGGTTCCCAAGAGGGGCCCATCTCCCAAGGGGGGGAAACTTTGCCTCTTTCACCTCAGGCCCTGGCTCTGCAGGGTCAGAACTGGATGATCTTTGAGGTTCCTTGCAACCCAAGTTCTGGGTTCTGCCATCTTCCTGAGTGGAAAATAAATCCCAATACGTGTCCATCTGCCCCCATAAGAAAAAAATGGGGAAAGCAGACTGAGAAGGGTGCTCTGGGTCTGGTGGAGGGGAGGGTTTGCTTGTTTTGGGTTTTAAGCAGAGGTTTTGCATCCCACCGTTGCCATGGCAGCTGCAGAGCGGACTGCACGCTGCGTCCTTCGGAACCGTGGGAGCTCAGTGCCGGGGGTGGGGGGGTGGGCTGAGTGCAGCTGGGCCCAAAAAGGGGGTCCAGAGCTCAGCATGCAGTGAGCACGAGGCCCCGCGCTTCAGGGACAAGAGGGGATGCTGAGCACACCCAGCCCCCGTGCAGTGCTGCACCCACAGACATGGGGCTCAGAGGCCAGCGGTGGGCACAGCTCAGCCCTGCAGCAGCTCCCAAACAAGACTCCCATAGAACCCAACAACCCCTGATCCCCACCAGCAGCTGCACTACATTTAACCCAATCATGGTGGCAGCTGCAGATAACGAGCACCTTGCTCTGCCCCCCTGGGCTGAGCATCTCCCCAAGGCTTCATCCCAGCACCACTCTGTTCCTCAGTTCCCCTTGGATCAGAGGGGCTGGGAGGCTGCAGGCTGTGCCCTTTCCCCGTGTTTTCTGTCCTGGTGCTCCCACTGTCTCTGGTCCTGCCTCATCCCTACGCTGCTCCTCTCCCCATTACCCCGAGTTCTTCCCCCCTGTGTCCTGTTGGTTTCCTCACTGCAGTGTCATTTTATCTTGTTAGAGCGCTGCTGGTCCGTGTTTACTTTGTTTTACTTTTGTGGTGCTGTTTTTTTCCATGTTCTCTTCATCTTTAAGCACTCACCAGCACGGGGAAGCTGGAGCAAGAGATCTTTCATCCTTATCGAGATTCCACTCCTTTCATTATCTTCAGTGCTGCTACAGAGCATCAAAGGGGCATCTTTGTTCTTGCAATCTAACGTGATTTTGAATACAGCAATTTGAGCCTTTCGAGAAAATTATGTACGCAAACACACAGCCATTACCAGCCCTCACCCCCCGCTTCAGCTCCACATCCCCTTGCTGGGGTGCTGCTGCCTTCGCTCAGCCAGAAGCCCCAGGCATCCTTCAGCCATCCTACGTGGGGCTGCCGCCAAACCTCAGCCCTCCCTGCCCCCAGCGCAGCCCCATTGCTGCGCCCCCATCCTGTCCCAGGTGTGAAGGGGCAGAGCTGTGGGATCTCCTGGGAGGACGGGACGCGGGGGGACTCTGGTGGGTTCGGGTTAAATGGGCCATGGAAGGGCTGGGGAAAACCCATCTCAGGAAAAGAAAGAAACAGAGAGACAGTGATATATCTCGGAAGGAAAAGAGAGGAGGGAGCGGGAAGCGGCTGCCTGATTGTTCCATAAGCACCTCTTAAAAGCAAACACAATAGACATGAGCAGTTTTTAAAATGACAGACAATACAATGGGAGATAATATATTTAAAACCCATATCAGTTGTTAACAGACCATAAAAACGCCGGTACATTAATCTATGCTGTCTGTCATAGACTCATGAAGCAGCTGTGTTATTTTATAGTTTCATTCCTGCGGGCTTCTCTGACACTTCCACAAATACATCTCAATTTATTTGGATAAGAACAAATAGAAATATTGAATTCTTCTTCCTCTGCTTCTGTTGCTCTTTTATTTCTTCCTCCGGCCCCTGTGGCAGGCAGAAGGCACTCCGTGCAGCTTTGGGGCTGCGCTTTTATCCACCAAAGCGATGGTCTGACCGCGTGGTGAGCTGGCTCATCCCTCACGCTGGGCTCCGAGCTCCTCCTGTGTCCTCGCCTCGAGCCTCTGGGCACAGATCTGCTGGGGTGCTGGGGGGCCCAGTGGGGCCCAGCCAGTTCTCCCCATCCCGCATCTCTTTGGGCTCTCGGCTGAGCAGTTTGGAAATGCTGATGTGGGGTGGGATTCCTGCATCAATAAATGTCCACCCTGCACCTCTGCTTTCCCATCTCCAGCTCTCTGCTACTTCCCTGTGGGGTGGGACCACTCTGTCTCTAAATCAGGCTCTAACTCCCATTGCTCTGCCGCCTGTTTGCTTTTCTTTCTGAAGACACAGGAGGAGGAGAAATGACGTGCTCCTTTGCTCCCCAAGAGCACAAAGCATGGGTGAGGTGTTTGCTTAAGGCCATAGTGTTGTTTTCCCTCTAAATTTGCACTGAAGTTGTTAAGCATCAATCTCTGTGATCATCAGTCCATGCGCCCACCAAGCAAAGCTCACATTGGCTCCAGCAGCGGCTCCGGCCCCACGCTGTGTCCTGCAATGCACCCCCTGGGCACCCCACCCCAAACCGGCCCCAGCCACAGGCGCTGCCGAGCGCTGGGCTCTGCCATGCTGCCCCAAGCAAACGTTTAACACGAATCATTCTGCCTGATGACGCACTCTAGGTTCAAAGCTCGGAGATGGGCTTTGGTGTGGGTCCTTCAAAGCAGTTGCAGCCCTGCTTGGTCCCTCAGGACCTTGGCTGGGAGTTGCTTCAGATGCTGCAAAGCACGCGGTGTGAGGCTCTGCTGAGGGTGGGAGCAGAGCAGGGACAGCAGGAAGGGGATGCGAAGGGCTGCTGCCCACTGAGCGGGGGCTGATCCCCGTGATGCTGAATCCAGCCTCCATCACACGTCGTCTGTGAACCAAGGGAGTCCTGGTGCTGCCTGCAAGGGGAGCATCCCCAGCTGGGGCTGCACCCACCTTCCCATGGCTGCGGGGAGCCGGCAATGGGGCCTGTGGGGTGTGTGAGCACTGAGCCTGGAGCAGCCTGGGAGCAAATGGCTGCACAGCTCCGAGCTGACAAGAAGGGAGCACTGAAACCCAAAGCAAAGGTTAATGATATCCTGACAGTGTGCAGCGTCTCCTTCTCGCAGATCTGGAGTGGGAAATTGAGGCTGAGTGACAGCCCCGAGAGCTGCAGATAGTGGGGCTGGGGCTGGGCTGGGCCGGGCTGTAAAACAGAGCAGGGACAGCAGCAGTGCTTCAGCTGACAGCCTGAAAGGTTATGTGGGAATGACAGATGTTTATTTGTGCACTTTTACGATTGAAGGGAAGTAATTGTTTGGATGGCAGCGGCTCGAGGGGTTTGTGCTCTGACTGCCAGAGGGGACGTGGGAAGGGCTGGGGTGCAGCTCTGCTTCGGGCTGGGGGCTGCAGAGGAGGCATAGCGATGGTGATGGCAACGGTAATAATAAAGACTGGTTTCCTTTTGTCTCCATATTTCCAGCTTGCTTTGCAGATGATGGACCCTCGCCCACATCAGTGATGGAGATGTGCTCAGCGATTTCCTAATGGGGGAAAACCAATTAGTGCTGCAGTGGGGATGGGACAGGACCAAGAGCAGGAGTGAGACAGCACAGTGCAGCCAGGGAGGTGGGAAAGGGTAGTGCTGGGTGAGGGTTGCAGTCTATCAGCCATTGCTGTGATTTTGCAGTGGTTCCTGCCTTTTATGTTGCTTTGCACAGTCATTTTTCCCTCAACTCGAGGCACAGGAACCAGGGAACTTTGCTTTTGCACCAGAAAGGAAGTTTTGATTATTTCAGGCTTAGTTTTGTGTGTAATTCAGGAAATATGTTGCAACCAGGTGTGTCCAATGGAAAATTTCAGCTTAAATGTGAAAAATACCTACAAATGGAAAAGCAGAGGGAAGACACCGCTCTGAGCTCCCTCAGCAGACACGGATGGATGGGCCTGCCCACCTGTCCTGGATGGGGCACAGGGCAGGGAGATGGGAACGCAGCTCCATTTTGGCCCCATTTCAGCCCTATTTCAGTCTCACTGCTGCCCACGTCAGCTCCATTTCTGCCCATCTCAGCCCATTTTGGCCCATTTCAGCCCACTTCAGCCCTGTTGTGTGTGACGCTGCAGCGTGGCAACGTTCTGTTCTCACCATGCGGACACCTCCTCCCCACGGTTCCATCCTCCTAGATCATTAGAAGAAAACAATTACTATGCAAATCTTAATGAATCAAGGCCGCAGCCCACAACTGGGAGCATAAATATCAAAGTGTGGGCTCTGATTGAAGGCAGAGGAAGAAGTGTAATTAACTCCAGTGCGGAGCGCGGGGCTGCGGGGCGGGCAGGAGGGGATGGGGGGCCTCGGGTTTCCCCCACTCTGCCCCAGCGCTGCCCCATAGGACGCCGCTCCCCATCCTGGCTCTTGGCTCCCAGTTCGGAATTAAAAGGTTATTTGAGACTTTGCCAATTGCTTTTGATCTGGTGATGAAAGACAATGATAAATCTTAAGAGACCAAAATTAATAGAGAGGAAATTGATTTTGTAACGTGTGGACTTGTTTTATTAGGCTCCTGCAGGCTGAGAGAGATTGGGAAGGCAGCGGTGCTCAGCCGGGGGACGGAACTGCACGCATCCCACGTGGGCAGGCTCCTGTGCCGTGCGTTGGGAATGGGCAAAACTGAGCCGGGGTGCCTCTGTGAGCCCTGGGCTGAGGGGGCTGGAGGGTGATGGTTTTGCAGTATGGAGTTAGCAGCCAAAGGACTGGGAGCCCGTGTCTGTTTATTAATTATAATGACGCGGTATCATTCATTAAGAGCTGTAATTTATTTATCAGACAGAGCGGAGTGCCATGCGGCATTAGGGTTCCATTTTATTCCGCGAGGAGCCCAGGAATTAGGAATGACTCTGTGCATTGGGTAGGAAAGAGATGTACGTATCAAGCTAATGACATGAGAGAGGAGCAAAATTGAGATACATGGCGCATGCCCGCTCCGCTCCGGAGGAGTAAATGGACGTACATATTATTATTGCAATATAATTTGAGCAAAGTATTTTCCTAGGATCTAGAGCGTTTGCTATAGTTAATTGAGATCCCCGAGTTCGGTGCCTTTCATTATAGCGGAGCTCTGGAGCGGAATGCTCTCGGCTAATGATCAGAGCAAGATGGAAAGGGCACTGCTGGAGCTGCACGGCGCAGGGCGGGCTGGGAGCGCCGGGTGCACAGTGCTGCTCCCAGCATGGTGCAAAACCCACCAGCACTGGGATGAGCCCCACGGAGCACCGCCATCCCCACCCCTCGCTCAGTGAACAACCTGAGCTCTGGTCTTGATGCTGGTAGTGATCGCGGTGATGGCAAGGTGACACCGTGCTGCCAGCACTGCGCCCAGCTCCGTGCCACCAGGGAGCTGCGGGTGCTCCGTCCCTGGAGGTGCTCAGGGCCGTGGATGGGGCACTGGGCAGCCTGAGCTGCAGCCTGCACAGGAGTTGGAACTGGAGGATCTTGGAGGACCCTTCCAACCCAAACCATTCTATAATTCTGTGGCTATAGTGATTCTAAGATCCTATGAACTAGATGACCTTTGAGATCCCTTCCTATCCGACCACCCCAAGATTCTTTGATTCTAAGGACACTCTCTGGCTCTGTGCTGCACCCCTCTTCCCTGTTTATGCCCATTGCAGGGGGGGTCAACAAAGCCTAAAGGCTGAATTGGAGCAAAACACAGAATTTTGGAACCGGATGACCAGTAACACTCCTTCCCACCCAACCCATCCCAATCCATTCTATGATTTCCTGCCTTCTGTATCGCCTGCAAACCTGCTGAATAGTGAACAACTCCTGCCCAGGGCTCGGGGGTCTCAGCCCCCCTTAAAAAAACCAAACCTCCCTTTGGGAGCCGCAGCCCTCAGTCATTCTGACACCATCCTTCCCCCTCCACCTGCACGCAACGGGCTTCGCTTTCCATTAGAAATAAAAATAACCCTTGTCAGAAGGTTTTCCTCCCGCGGCCGAGCGCAGAGCGGCAGATGAGTGTCGGCTGAGCCGGGCCCCCAGCAGGGCCGCGAGCTGAGAATTTCTCTGGAGTTTTTCTAGGTTTAGCGAGGCGGAAAATAGACAAGGAGAATACAAAAGCAAAGGCCGTCACTCAGGGTAGCTTTATCTCAAATTAATCCTGCCAAAATGTGGCAGTGAGGAAAGGGCTGCGGAGCGGGGAGGGAGGCAGAGAATCAGGCGCAGCGCATGGGCAGCTCCAGCGCAAAGATCGTTCCTCCAGCAAAGGTCCATCCCACGGCTCGGGACCACAGCCCCACTTTGGGATTCCATTCTCATCCTCTGTGCATGTCGCAGGGATTCCCTCTCCTCGTGCCCACAGCGCCGCAAATCCCAAAGCAGTGGTGAGAAGCGACCTCAGCTTCATTTCCAAATCAAACGCTGGGATGAAGGGCACCAAACCTGCACCCTGCGTGTCCCAGCGCTGCGGAGGGTCGGGGAGGGGGCGGCCCCGGGATGCACAGCACTGGGCTGAGTGCTGCTGCTTCTCCCATCGCTGCCCTTTGGGAATTAGATTTAAAATTTGACACACACACAGAAAATCCTCCCGGGACTCCATCACTGCTGGAGCCTCTCATATCATCTCTCCGCTTTCCACCGATGCTGTTATTTTATTTATTTTCCCTCTTCCCAGCTCCATCGCCCGTTGCTATAGCACCTGCAGTGCCCTCAGTGCCCACCAAACCCGTGTGATGGCAGAGCTGGGCGGCCTCAGCCGCTGCCCAAATCCCAGAGTGGGGCAGTGGGACCGCCCAGCTGTGGGGCGTGGGGTGCAGAGGCCCCCGCTGCCATCCATCCCAGCACAGTGCAGGCATCGCTTCCCAGATAGGTTGGAGATGGGGTGGTGGGAACTGGGAGCATCCCTGCAACACAGTGTTGTTGCTCCGGTGCCGTTTCCTCCCTCTCCTCATTTAGAGCTGAACAGGTTCCCACCAGAAACAAAAAACCTCTTTGGTGTTGAAGACAACCCACACACCTGCCTGCCTTTAAGCGAGGTGTTATCTGAAGCTGGGTCTGTTGTCAGATGGTGGCAGTCTGTAAGAGGAGCACAGTGCTCACGCAGAGACCTGGGGAGCTCTGTGCCGTTATCCGCTGTTCCCCGCACAGCTCCCCTGCTCCTCTCTCACCTCCATCCCAATCTCCCCTCCCCATCCTGTGCCAATCTGCCTCCAGCAACCGTGGGGCTGCTCATCAGCCCAAAGCACCAGGTCCTGTGCCAACCACCCTCAGCCCCCAGCAGCCCTTTGTGTTCATTTTTTACACTGGTGTAAATGATCATGTAGGCACTGGGAAGGAATGAAGTCCTGGTTGGGGCCTGGAGGAGACTAAGCTCAAAATGTGGTGTCTGAGCTGGGGGTGTGGGGACACATCTGGCAGACGTGCACCCGCTTGGCACTAACACATCTGGACAGCCAGGCACACATCTGCCAGAGCTCATCAGGCAGGTCTGGGCTGCACAGCACCAGCCCTGTGGGTACCGGAGGTGGCACGGGAAAGCGCAGCTGGAAGAGAAGCCATGAATCCCAGGGCACCATCAGGGGGGAGCGGGGGGGGGGCTGTGCCTTCAGCTGCGGCAGCTGCTCCACATCCCTGCCCCACTCCCAGCCCCAGTCCTGGTGCAACCCGATGACCCCAGGGACGAGCTGGGATCCACACTCGCACTGCTGAGCGTGCCATGCAATGGGCGGAGAGTTGGGGAGCTTCTCATTCGGTATTAAAGAGTCACCCATGTACTGCAGATGAGTGGCCAGAGCGCATTCTGAGCTGCTCCAGGCACGTCTGGCACATCCAAAGGAAAACCAGCCAAGCCATTTGGCCAGCGGCCAGGTGGCAACCGGGGCTGAAAAGGGGCTTAAAACCTGAAGGATTTACAGCCTCTGAAACCTTTTTATGTGATTAGAGAGAGGACTGTGGGCTGTGTGTTGGGGTGAATGGGGACTGTGTGTACCCAGCACAGGGTACATGCAACAGGAGAAGGTTTGGGAGAGATTCACTCGGCAGAGTGAAATCGGAACGGGTGCATATGGGCTCTGATGTCACACACCCCAACAGCACCACGTCGCAGTCGGTGCCAACGTCAGCCAGGATGACGCGCACTGGCTGCAGTCCCTGCGGCTGGGGATGTGGGTGCCATGCACCTCTGCTGCAGGTTGTGTGCAGGTCAGCGCCCGCTTCTGCCTGCTCAGCAGCCAGGCTGAGCTTCCTGAGCTGCTGGAGTGAAAATTTCAGCTCATTAATTAAGCTCAGAAAATTAGAAAGTGGGCTAAATATAGCTGACCAATGAGACTGCAAAGCTAAAGGAAAACACCCTTCCATCGCCTCGCACACCCACCCACCCACTCTGGCAGGCAAAGGAAAGACAGAAATTCCCATTTAAACACCATTCCCCCATGCAGCAGTGAAGCTTAGGGGGGATCCGTGGTGCTGTGAGGGAGAAATTCAGCAAGAAAGAAGATGTGGGCAAAGGGGCTCTTACCTCTTCTGTGCCTGCAGGGATGTGGGGTCTGGGAGCTGAGCTCCTGCTTCCCTGCAGGGAATGGGGGGAAGGGAAGGGAAGGGAAGGGAAGGGAAGGGAAGGGAAGGGAAGGGAAGAAAGAAATTTTGATCTCCCACCTTGAGGGCAGGCAGAGCATTAAAACCTCATTTGTTCAGCACTGAGAGCACTGGAGTCCCATATGGAACATTTCATTCAGCCTTAGTAGACTGTTTCCCACTTTATAGTCTGGATGATTTAATGCAGTCCAAACAAAAGCTGCTCTCCCTGCCCCAAGCACAGCGGCTCCTGGTCACACACCGAGTGCTGGAGGGCTCACTTCCTTGGCAGGTCCTACGGGACACACAGCAACGTTCACATAGCTTGGGCTGCAGAATTGCCATCACTTTCAGTTTCCTTTGGAAGGACGTTTCCATAAGGAGGCCCCAGCTCCAGTGTGGGTGGGAGAACACGGGGATGGGCTCTGCTGCACCAGGAGGAGCACGGGGGACAACCACCACCAAAACACCCAGTTTTATCTCCACAGAGCAGAGGGTGAACTCCAGCACGGATGAGAAGCTAAGCAAAGAAAAACCAAACCTCTCTTGGACTCAAGGAGAGGAAGAGGGCTGCAGCCTTCCCCCTGCCATGCTGTGTGTCACAGTTGCTCCTGCACCAGGCAGGGGGATGCCCTGCCCAAGCAAAGCGGTGCATTCACACACACTGTGCTGGAGCCGGGCTGAAGCACTCAGAGCCATTTTTAAGCTTGGAAGTGAACAGGATTCATCAACATTTTATAGCTTCTGCTCTGCAGAAATGGCGACCACAAGCCAAATGCTTCTGTCCTTTACCTTCCTGCAGCACCAATGACTTTGGTGCAATCGAAAGCCAGTTCCAGCCCGTAATTTTTCATTGCAAAGACAGAATTCAGCCCGTAATGTTCTTGATAACAAAGTACCAGTGACACAGCTGAAAAACATCAGAGGAGCAAAGAGCAGCAAAAGCTTCCCTGGGCTTCCATATGGCATCGCTCCATCTTGGACCGCACTGTCGTTATATTTCATCCAGCTTTTGCTGTTTCTGTGCTGTCCGACGCGGGGGAAATGTTGATGTGAGGACGCCGTGCAGACACAGAGCTCTCCTCTCCCACCGATGTGCTCACATTGGTATTCTCCCCCGAACCGCGACGTTTTCAGAATGTTTTGTTAAGTTAATTTGTATCTGCAGCCACTTGTGAATTTTTCAGATTATTTGATCTGTAACTGAACTAACATGAAGGTAAGTCTTGTTCTGCAGGAGCAGAAGCGTGCTCGTGTGCTCAGCGTGTGCCCAAACCCAGGTCCCCAGGCACCATCAGTCCCCTTCAGGAGCCGATGCCCGCTGTGTCCTGCACGGATCCGGGGCTGCTGGGTCCGACCTGCGGGGCACCGACCCCCACTGTGCCCCAGGGTGCTCCTGCTGCCCTGGCAGCTTTCTGTAGGATACGTGGATCTGGGGGGGCCCAGCCTGCAGCCCCACGTACCCGTGAGCAGGAGAGGCTTTGCTGTAGGGCTGTCACATCCCTGCACATCCCTGTACCCATCTCTTCTATCCTGGCACATCCCTGCCCATCCCCACAGGGCTGCAGACTCAGCACCCCCCCCCCAGCGTTGGCATTTGTTGGCAGCAATGTGTGGCAGCTGCCTCTCCTGGCCACAGTCACACTGCTCTTCAGTGTTTTGTTTTACCAGAGTCAATTTAAGAACTGAATTCAAACACCATCAAGGGGGAAAGGCCCTCGTCCTGGCGCTGAGCAGCACAGAACGCAGCCCGGCCCCATCCTCCTGACCCCCGCCCCTCACATACTGAGCAGCACTGGTCAGATCCCTCCCAGCCTTCCCTTCCCCAGTGAACAGCCCCAGGGCTCTCAGCCTGTCCCCATCAGGAGGTGCTCCAGGCCCCCACCATCTCTGCAGCCGTTCCCTGTCTGCCTGGAACTGGGCAGCCCAGCTCTGGGTGCTGTGCTCCAGCTGTGCTCCAGCTGTGCCTGCCCAGGGAGGAGCCGCACTGTGCTCCAAGGAACCACTGGCCCTCATGGCCATAAGGCGCACTGCTGGCTCACAGTCAGCTGCTGGTCAGCCACTGCACGGCTGCTGGCCAACTGAGACGTCATCTTTCTTGGTCACCAGGGCGCACTGCTGGTTCACAGTCACCCCGTTGGCCACCAGGATCACAGGTCGTTCTCTGCAGAGCTCCTCTCCATGGATCAGCCCTCAGCCTGTCCAGGTGTCACTGAATGGCAGCACAGCCTTCTGGTGGCTCAGACACCGCTCTCAGCTTTGGATCCCCTCCCAGCTATCTCTCAGTCATAAAATATACATGGAGGCATCGATTGTGATCAAATATCTCCCATTTCCAACACGCAGCCTACCCAGAAACGTGAGCATCCTAATTAAAAGTATGTTTGAGAGTTGAATTGCAAATGAATCAATTCCTTCCTAACAAAATAATGAAATAAATAAAAATTATCAACGTTCCGCCAAGCAAAGACCAGCACGGGATGGTTAATAATTGATATTCACGTTTCTCCCCACGCCTGACCAAAGGATGTGATCGCATGGCAAATGGGGGATTACTGTGAAATGTGGAACAGCCATTAGGAGCACAGGTGGGGCAGATAGGGGCTGGGGGGGGGGGGGGGGGGGTTGGGGGAAAAGGAGCTTCTTTCCCTTCCCCTTTCTTTCCTTTTCCATATAATCCCTCCTCCCCCCCCTTTTTCTTTTCTTGACGTCTATTAATTATTTATTTCCCCCCTTTATGCCCATTTTCCCACCCTTAGAGCACCTCTCTGCCTCCCCCCGCACCACCAGGCTCAGTGCTCCCCCACTCTGCCCTCTGTGCTGCTCCCATTTTTGCCCCCCCCTTTTTTTTTCTTGCAATTTTTTTGCATTCCGAAATGAGAAACGTACAGAACAGGAGCAGGAGAAACAAAATACGAGAATTGAATCATGGGGGAGAATGTATTGAAAGTACAAAATGTCAGAAATGGGAAATATTGAATATTGGAAATACATTAAATATGGCAAATACGCAAAATAGGAGAAATATATTGAATAAAAAGTATTTGATGTGGGGAATACAACAGGAGAAACGCATCGAATAAGGCGTGTGATAACAGCAACGCGCCGAACGTGCAAAATACAATGAATGCCGAGCCCTCACTGAATAAAGGAAGCGCGTTACAGAGAAACGCCGACGCCGGGAGCCGCGCTCCGCACCGCGGCCCGCCGCTGCCCCCGGCCAGGACCCGCGCGGCCCCGTGACGTCACCGCCACGTGCGCGGCGCCGCCCCG
>JAPSGF010000082.1:2939176-3216558 GCA_035772895.1 Perdix hodgsoniae
GGGGGGGGGGAGGGCGTTGCGGTGCCGTAACGGGGGACGAGGGGCGGGCGGCTCCCCGGGGGCTCGTTGTGGGGACGGGGGCGGTGGCGCCGAGCGGCGGGGGGGCTGCAGCGGGGGACGGGGTGGGAGGGGGCGCGCCGGACCCCGGGACCGCGGGTAGGGATGGGAGCCCCGCCGGCGGGGAGCGGTCAGCGGCCAGCGGCACCGCGGGGGTTCCTGGGGCGCGCCCGCTCCCCGCCGGTCCCGGCGCTGCGTTCCGCGCTGCGCTCCGCTCCGCGCCGCTTCTCCGCCCCCTCGCTGCGCTCCCTCCGCCTTTCGGACGATGGAGCTCCGTTCCCCCGCCGCCCCCGATGGTGTCCATTGTCCTCGCCTCCCCTCCGCGCCGCGTCCCACCGCCCGCAGCTCGGGGCTGGCGGTGCCGGCGGGGCGATGCCGCGGCTCGGGGGGGTCCCTTCCCCTGCGGCGGGGGCGGCTGTGCCGTGGCGCTTGGTTATTTTTGCCGTTATCCGCTGCTTTTCCCCTTCCGCGAAGTGCGATCGCTGCGGGCGGACCTCGCGGACGTGGCTCGGGGGGGTCCGGGCGCGGTGCCCGCGGCCGTTTCCCACCCGCCCGGCGGCGTTGCGCTGAAATCCGCGCCGGGAGCGGCCGGTGCGGGGCGCCTGGCGGGGGCGATCCGCTGTGGTGCTGGGGAGCGATCGTGGGATAACGGGGATCGGTGCTGGTGGAGGGGCGACGTGCGCCAGGTGCGGGGACTCGGCCGCCCTCCGGGCAGCGTCTGTAGGAGCGTTTGCTGGGAGTGCATTTTTCGGTTGGGGTTCTTCCAGCAGGAGAACCCCGTGGGCTGATGCGGAGCACGGCGGGAGCCTCCGCGGTCCCTCCGGGACGGAAACTTCCGCTTCATTTGCGGGGCTTCGGTGCGCGCTCGGTGCCTGCTGTGCGCGCTGCCGCTGCCCGGCTCCGCTCGGGACAACGCGTGCAGCACGGCGGCCGGCCCCAGCAGCACGAGCGGCTCTGGCCCCGCTCTGGGCGCTGTGTGCGCGGCACAACCGCTGGGATTTGCTCCCTATGAAGCACGCTCCCGTTGTTGCCTTGCCCGAGGGTGGTGCCCCGTGGCAGCGGGGCTGGCCGGTGCTTTTTGGGGCGGTGGGGGTCTGTTCCCCCCCCTCGCCACTCATCCCTGTGTGCGTGGACCCGTGTGCTGAGCTGTGAAACACCCTCCTCCTGCAGAGCTGGCGATTGGAAGCCGTTAATTGCTCCCTGCCAGACTGACTTCTCCATTAATGAGTTTGCTGGCACTCTCCTCCTCCTTCCTGTGCGTGGTGGTAAGGGCCCATATTTCAAATGGGAAAAGTCATAAATACTTTGAGTAATGCAGAAGGAGAAGCTTCCAGCTGAAGTGATGCTGAGTGGTGGGGGCAGCGGGGAGCTCTGTGTGCCCGGGGGTGGGGAGGGGACACAGGGAGGTGATGGGCTGTGGCTGAGGGCAGTATGGCCTCCAGTCCTCATCGTCTGGTGTTGGCGTTGGCGTTGCCACCAGGAGATGTGTACGGGTCCGCCGTGCCTGGGCCCCGCGCTCACTTTCCCTGTGGTGCCCACCCTGCTACACAGGCTGCTGTGGGTGGGTGTCCTCCATCACCCCCTGCCTGCAGGAAGGCTCTGCCGGCTGCCCAAGAGCTCAAGGGCGGCCTGCGCCCCTCTGCCGCGAGGCCCGCGGTGCTGCTGTGGGGCTGGAGCCCGTGGTGGGGCTGGAGGCGCTGGGCTGCAGGGCTCAGCACAGCACCACCCTGCGAGGTGTTCCCAATGAAACGGGTGATGATGAAGGAAGTCTTAATGACCACCATGGCAGCACAGAAGAGCTGCAGCCCGAGGCAGTGGGCACGCAGTGTTTGTCCCCTTTTCCACCCGTCTGTGCTCCCAAATGAAAGTGCTCCTTTCCCTGCTCCCGGGTGGAAGTTCTTCCTCTTGTGTTGCAGAGATGACAAAGTTCTGAGTGTGGGATGCAGGGATGAACTGCAGGTGGATCTGAGCTTATGGTAATGAGGGGGGATACTCTGCTGCATTACAGAGTGCTGCTAAGAAGCTGCTAAGAAGTTTAATCCACAGTTGCTGAACTTTGAGCTTTAAATTCTTCTTATGCAGTTGTTAAGAACATGCACATTATTCATGACTCGCCCCCAAAAAAGGACAGTCTGCAAATGACTGAAGCTGGCTGCCGCTGCCCAAACAGAGCAGATGTTCCTAACTCTGTGCTGCAGGTGATGCTCAGCTGAGGGCTCTGCAGCTCTCATTGCTGCAGCGCAGAGCCAGCGGTGCGGATGGGCTGCACTGCTGCTGGCCGTAGCACTGCTCACAGCTGCCGGGTTAAAACTGGGAGCCTCGCAGTGGCAGGGCTCCATCCAGCCCCCTTCCCGCAGAGCTGGTTGTGCAGTGAGCTGGGACCACTTCAGGGCTGTCTTTGTTAGACCCTTCCTGCTCTTGTCCTCTCTATCTGATGGTTTGCTTTGTAACTTGACTGATTTTTGTCTTTTTTTCTTTTGACACCACAGCCCAGCAAACTGGAAATCGTATTTTATTTATTTTTTTCTTCTTTTCTCCTGTCCTTCACCTCATAAACCCGTGAATTCTGGGTCCGCTCTGGCATAATTCTCTTGAACTTTTCTTCCAGCTTGGCTGCCATTGGCCTGGCTCTGTAATTGATTGAGCTTGGTGCTTTGCTCTTGCAGCCTGTGCTGTCAGATTACTTGCTGCCATCTGCGCAAACCCTTGTGGAGCTGCATGCCCTACGCACAGAGCTCTTTGCAGATGGCCGTGTCCAGCGCAGCCCCAGCATCTGGAAAGGGAACGTTGCCCTTCTGATGTAACAGTTTTCTTCTAAACTCTTTTTAATCCAGGAGACCTCTTGGCTCCAGTCTCCCCATGTGGACCCCCTGCTGCTGTCCTGGGCTGTTTGGGACTCGCTGTGCTCCTGCGCTGGGATTGGGGCAGCTTTGGAGATGAGCTGTGTGCAGCATTGTGAGGTTTTGGAGCTGTGTGAGCATGGTGAGCATCTGCAGCCCCTGGCCTGAGATGTGGTTTTTAGCATTGCCTCCTTCCTAACATCGTCACCCCTCTGGCTGTGGCACTTGGAGCATCTTCACAGAAATAAGCGTCCGTGTTCCCACTCCAGTTCCCTGGCAACACTTGAACAATTAAGAGCTGCTCTAGATTAGAAAGCAGATTGTTTGTCTAAACAGGTTTAAAAACCGATCAAATTAAAGCGGGCCAGGCGGCCAATATAATGTGAACACCTCAATTGCTTTAACAGCTGCATAAATCACCAGGAGGTCGGGCTGCGGTCAGGCGGGATGGTTTGGGTTCGGAAGCCTGTGGCCATTCCTGCCCAGCTTCTGGGGGCTCTTGGCAGGGCTGGTTCTGCAAAGCAGCAGCTGAATCACTTGTTTACAGCCTTGTTTTTTAGGTTCTTGCTTTACGTGGCGCTGGCTTACATCAGACCGGTGGGCTGCAGTGTGAGCAGCCAGGATAGCGGAGCCCAAAGGTGGGGATGTGCAGCAAAGGAGGGACGTGGCGGCTGAGTGACTCCCAGCAGTGGGTGTCTGTGGGCAGCGGGCTGCGACTGCACTGCCCGGCTCAGAGGCTCTGCTGCCCCGTCTCCGTGTGGCTCTCGGAGCCCATCGGTGTTCGCATGGAGCACAGAGCCTGGCGGTGGCGGTGCTGCCGTCCGTCTGCTTCGCAGCTGGGACAGCCGTGGCGCAGCCTGCAGGAACACGGCTGGTGCCCCACTTCTGGGCTGCGAGTTTTATCCGGAGTGCCGGTTTACGAGTGCAGCAGGCAAGCTGGTCTGCTCATACTCTGGGAGTAATCCACTCCCTGAAGTGCTTGCTGCCTTGTTCCTGCAGGGTGGTGCTTTGCACATCCTGACTGAGGGATGAGTTGAGATGTGTTGGGTCCCAGCTCCAGTGATGCTCCAGTGCTGTGTGTGGGCAGCGAGCGCCCGGCGCTGTGGTGGCGTGGGGCAGCCCTGGGCTGGGGCTGAAGGCACGGAGCTGGAGGCAAAGTGCTCCCGTCTGCGGGGCTGTGCTCCCTGCGAGCTCCCATCAGGGACTGCACGCAGCTGCAGAGAACAGCGTGCGGTGTGTGCCTGCCTGGCAGAGCGCAATGATCTGTCTCAGGAAAAACAGCAGCCTTGTGTAAAATTCAGCTCGTTGTCTCTTTGTGCTGCTCTGGTCGTATCGTAGCATCTCTCCCTTTGAGCTGACAATTGTTTCTGTCTTCATGGCATCCCCATATTGAAATCAGCGCTGTTAATAATTCCACAGATGCTCCAAGCCCGAAAGGTTCTTTTCTCCAGAGTCTTGATTTATCGCTCCCTGGAGATCGTGCTTCCCTCCATTTTGCTTTTGTGAAGAGAGCAGACTGACTACCTGCAGACACGTGCGCGCATCAACGCCAAACCCACAGGAGGCGGCTCTTTTCCCACTGATCTTCAGCTCCGACGGCACCGAGCGTTTGCTGCGTTTCCATGAAGCACGGATGGGTGCTGCCTCTGCCTGGCCCTGACCACGGCGTCCCTCCCGCTGCCTTCCTTTGTTTGCAGCGCTGCCGGCCGCAGGCTCTGCCTCCACCCGCGCAGCAGCAGGGGCTGAGCGGGGCGTTGTGGGGCTTGGCGGGGCTTTGCAGCTGCCCCACGTGGTTCTGAGCGCCGCGCAGGAGCGGGGGTCGCTTCCCGCTGGGCACACAGGTGGGCCGCTTGTCCTTCGTCCCCACCGCAGGGCTGCCCGGGCTGAGCGGCGGCCATCTGTGGGCTGGCAGTGGGGAGCGTTCGGTGCCCAAGCACACGAGAGGTGTTTTCCGGCAGCCCGCTGGGTGGGCTGTGGGTTCCTACAGCAGACCATCCTCCCCTGGGAGGACTCCTGTCCCCTCCATGCGGCTCGGTGGGAGCGGGGGAAGGTGGGGACCAGATGCCTCAACCCTGCACCGAGAGCCTTGTGCAGGGCAGCGCTGGTGTGGGGCGGTGTGGAGGGCCGGGCATCCCGGCGGTACGGCCGTGTTTGGTTTGGGTTGTGTCCCCCGGTCCCCTTCCTGGGCTGGCACAGCACTGGTCCCCCCACTGTCCGCAGTGCCATCCTGGTGCCGCAGCCCCCGGTCGCCTCCTTCCCCGCAAGTCGCCATTTTATTTTTCTTAAACGTTTATGTATAACCGTACACTAACCTATAAAAATTAGTTTAGGATGGCTGCCAAGAAAATCTCTGCAGTGCCTTGTGGGTAACTCCCTGCGAATTACCATAAAAGCTGTAGTGCTGAGGCTGCTGTGGCAGTTGTGAGGATGCCAGTCATAATGCTCTGTATTTAAAATTCAGGGGAATGTGTAATGCCTTCGTGCCTGGATTGCAGCAGCTCGCGGTGTTTCTGGTGTTCTGTGTGCTGCTGCATCCTCCCTCGCTTTTTAGCGTCGTCTTGCACGCTTTTACCTGATGGCAAAGTGCAACAGGTAGCAAAAGGCGGGCTTGCCGCTCTGGGAGGGAGAGTGGTTTCTGATAGCTTCCTCCCAGGAGAGAGGAACCTCCTGCTTCCATTGAGCCAGCAGCAATATTTCACTTAAGGGAAGAGCCGCTCCGTAACCCTTCCCCTCCACATCCTGCGGCGTTGTGCACAAGAGCCCGCACGGCATCCTGCTTCCGAAGGCACTCAGTGCTGAGCATCAGCCGGCAGCGTCCCACCCCGCTCCGCTAACGGCACAGCAGTGCTGCTGCTCGCCGTGCCCTCGGTGCTGCCTTGCTGCACGCGTCGGACGTACAAAGCGCTTCTCTTCATCTGCTGCTCCTCTTCCAGTGCAGAAATCAAGGTGATGCAGATCTGCAGTACAGCTTTGGTCGTGGAGCTGCTCCGCTCAGTGCTGATCTTCTGCTTGCAGTGATGGATCTTTTCATTTAAATTTTACTGAAATGTAATATTCATCACGGTGTCAGTGTCCCACCTTCATTATAGCTAACTGATAAACATCTCTAATCGGAGAGCGATCTCCCCGCCCTGCCAGAAGCCGCCTGAGGATAATGAATACATTTTTAGAGCTAGAAGGTGTCTCAGGGCTGTGTTCCTGCTCTCCTGCTCTGCCTGTGCGTGGAGAATCGCTCGCCTGGCTGATAAATGAGGCAAGAAGCAAATGTGCTTTTCCCAGGGCTGTCGGTGGCGGTTGCACGGAGCTGCTTCTGTGCAGGGCTCCGACACGGCGGTGGCTGGGATGTAACCTGGTGTCCCTGTTGGTACATGGCAGTTTTCTGCTGTGGGATTTCTGGAGGGCCCCTCAAACACAGCCCTTCGTGCTGCATTTGGGCACAGCGTCGATGGGCTGCACCCTGCTGGGCTGCCTCCGCTCGCAGGGTTGCTCCTGGTCCCGTCTGCAGCAAAAGGCACAGCGATGCCCACACGCACAGCAGGGCTCGTGCTGCTCAGATGGAGCCTTTTACCCTCCTTCCCATGGAGTGCAGAGCAAAGCAGGCAGGAGCCGGACCCGACCGCGCTGTGGTGCCCAGAGGAGGCCGGGGCTCCTCTCCTCCTCCCAGCACCTCTCACAGTGTGATGGCTGCTGCGTCACCCGCCGCCGTGGAGCGTCGTTCAAAGTGCTGCTCGCCTCCTTCCTTCCCACTGGCTGTATGCTGAGGAAGGGCTGCTGTTCAGTGGAGGAGCTCGATGTCTGCCCTCCCCACGCCTGCGCCCGAAGCAAGGGGAGCCCTGCGGTGCCAGAGATGGATTTCTTTCATCTGTGCAGTGGTGGTCCTGAATGCACTGCTCCGCTTCCACAGGGAGAGCTGTTGGCTGATCGGCCTCTGAGCGCTGCTGGGAAGGAGCTCGGAGGCTCTGGAGTGGTTCTAGCAGTTCTGCCTTCCTGACCTGCAGCATCAGAGCCAGCACCTGCACGTCCCCAGCGGCCCTCGCTACGAACTTTTCTGCTTGTGCTGCTTTTTCTGCAAAAAAGGGCTTTTCCTCTCCTTACACCTCCGCTTCCTCATCTGTATTTGACCCAGAACAAGCTGAATCCTCTGCTTCGGGATTTCCTGTCACCCCTATTGCTCTCTTGTCCATGTCCTCACACGTGCCCTGTGTTTCTGTCCTGCTGCAAAACGTGTCAGCAGGAGGAGTGGCTGCATGACTTTGGGCCTGTGGGATCTGCGTGGCGTTTGGGTGCCGCTGGGCCGCAGCTCCCGGCAGCTCTGCGCCCTGCCCGCCTCGTGGGAGCTCTGCACACAGCTGGGCTGAGGGCAGCTGAGCTTCCTGTGCCTCCTTCCTCCGTGCAACTGAAGGGTTTGTTGTGCGATGCTGACAAGACTGATCTCTTCCAGAATGCCAGAGCACAGCTTGGCGCCCTCAGAGGGTGAGGATGGCCCTGCTGCTGTGCTCCCAGTGGGACGGAGCGGAGCTGGGCACAGCACAATGATGGCTGCATTCCATTCTGATTCCTGCACCCCCAGGGCCTGGTGTGGGGCCATGAGTGTCCCCTGTAGCTCTTCCTGTAGGGGGTGACAGCTGTGGGTGACCATGGCACGTCCCGTGGGCTGCAGCACCCTCTGGCAGCTCGGCCCTCTGGGGCACTGGCCTGACCGGAGCAGGGGGCTGCACGGAAAAGCAAAGAGGTGGGGATGATCTGAAGGGTTTCTTTGGAGTTGGGCTTGCAGCTGCTGGGGGATGGGCTGACAGCCTCCTTGTGCCCAGCGGGTCCCTTTGTGCAGAGCTGGGGTGGCTCCTGGAGGGCTTCTCCTGACCTTTCCAGCTCCGTGCCCTCAGCTGCCACCAAGTGACACGGTGACATTTCACATCTTGAATGTCTCAGTAATTTCATAAAGATAAAGCCGACGCAAATGAAACACATTGGCTTTTGTGTCCGACAAACTGGATTTGTTAACCTGGAGCTTCAGCTTTCAGCTCAGTGGACCCTTCCATGCAGGCAGCTGGTGGATGGGGCTGGAAGGTGAGGGGCTGTGGGTGGCAGTGGGGCTGCCCAGGGCGTGGGGCTGCACAGTGCCTGCTTCTGCATCACCCAGCAGTATCTACGCTGCACGTGACAGGTCGAAGATGTGCACCCCTGCCATCCCTGAGGAGTGGGAAGCAGTGTGTGTGCAGGAGGAGGTTATTTCCTCCGCTTTCGTGCTTCTGCTGCAGGGCTCTGGTTTGACTTAATGCTGTTTAACCCCGCTCTGGGGTTGGCATGGAGAGCCCTGGGTCCCTGGGGAGTGGCAAAGTTGCTTTCCCTGCCTTTTTCCTTTATTTCTAAATTAAGAGAAAAGGAAGAAAACAAACAAAGAGGCTCTCTGAGCAAGCATGGGGAGAGCCTGCTCCCCGCTTTCCTGGGGTCTCTGTGAAGGTGATGCTGGGCTGGAGGGGAGACTGAGGTCTGAATTCTGCACTCAGAGGGCAGTGAGGCCCCAACACTGCCCTGGATCTTCCCATGGCCATGGATGGGCGCTGCAGCAGAAGGTCGTCTGTGGGACCTACAGGATGAGGACATCAAAGCTCTTGGGGTTATGTGACTTGAGAAGCTCTTTCCCTGAATCTCCAGGATGCTGTTGCTCAGCAGAGCTGCACTGGCGCCATTCTGTGTGCCACTGGGCTGGATGTCTCCAACCATCCCCAGGGACATGGCCAGCACGGTCCTTGCAGCAGCAGAAAGCCCCAGCACTGTTCCAGCCAATGAGCTCTGGGTCCTTGTGCATCTGCTGCTCTGAGCTGATTTTCACTGCTGGAACAACCCTGTGGGAAGGCAGAATGGGGATCCCAAATCTTCCTGCATACCAGACTGGCAGAGTGGACAGGAGTGGATCCTCACCGCCCCAAATGTTGGGGATGTGCTGCAAAGCCCCAAGCTGGATGTTTTCTGTGAGACCAATGTCCCTCCCTGGGCTGGAAGCAGAGCAGAGCTTGGGCACAGCGACAGCAAGCCCAGCAGGGCCACCAGGAGCACAGCTGCCAGAAGGGACCCATTGGCAAAGGGGGAAATGCCTTTTGTGCTTCCTGTATCTGAATGCATGTGGGAGCCTTGGGCACGGCTCGTCACCAGCTGAGAGGAAAGGGCTGAACCTTCTGCCCAGGCTCTGGTGCCATGGTGTGTGTGTGTGGCACGTCCTCCTGGATCCGTTGCCTTGATTTAAGGATTTGATGCATCCTGCTATTTAAAAATAAATAGCTAGTTATTTTGGGCTGGGGAGGCAAACAAATCAACAGGCCGGTGATTTCTTCAATCATCCTGCACGCTGCACAGGGGAAAAATTAATAAAGTACCTGCCATCCCCAGAAGCTGTTTGTTAAAGCCAGTGATAACGATGGGCAGAATTGAGTTCTTGCTCGTGATGGGTTTGCTCACGCTCCTGTGCTCCTGCTGCAAGGCATCGCCATTCCTGCTGGCCCTGGGGGAAGCAGGCAGTGAGCTGGGCTGTGCCTGCAGCCTCCGTGGCGCCTCCCCGTGCTCCAGGAGTTGGGGCCCCGTGGGTGTCTGGGGATCCACTGAAAATCTGCACTGTCTGTGGGGCCTCCATCCTCTGTCATTGCTCCTCGGGAAGCTTTCCAGGGCTTTGCAGAAGTGCTCCTGGTGGAGCAGCCCTGCGTGGTGGCGGCTGTTGGAGAAAGAGCCGTTGGGAGCAGGATGGGGCCCTGCATGGCTGCCTGCCATAGCAGTCATGGTTTTCCATCACATCTTGGATTTTCTCGTCTGTAAAACGGGAACACACAGAGCCATCCTTCCTTAGGAGCCCAGCACTAAACCCATGTTGAGTCCAAGGGCTCCTCAGAAGGCGTCAGAGAACCCGAAGAGACCACGCTGTCCCTGGGTGAGAGCAGCCACCTGCGGCTGCTGGGCTGTCGCTGCTCTGGGTTTGCCCTCCAGAGCTTAACCAAGAGGTGTTTGGCTTCATCCTTGGCCCCGTTCAGCATCAGGGAGGATGGAGGTGGAATCTGCTGTGCTGTGTTTTGGGTTAGTTGTTCTTTTTGGTGATGGTAAATTTTCTCCTCCCCAGCAAAATACGGTGCATGGGGCTGCTGGGTGCCCACGTGGGGAGCGCGGCTCCTCCTGCTGACAAACCTTTGCTGTGTGCCCTGCTGGTGGGTGGGTGTGAAAGCAGATCTGCATTTAGCTTGCTGCTGGCAGGGTTTGGGGAGGAAGGTGGGGAAAGTCCCCCCAGAGCTCAGTGCTGGTGGAGGAGTGCAGGCGGTGTGAGTGGGGACGGGTGGGTGGGAGGTGGCTGGGAGGGGCTGTGGGGCCGATATTGAGGTACTTAAACCAAGAACCGATGGGCATTCTGGACGTTTAAATTGAGTGACAGCTGTATTTTTAAGCCTCTGGTGTTAAATTGTATGGGGTGGAAGGTTGGCCACAGGCATCTTGCTGTGATGAGGCAGCAGCAGCCCCTTCCAGGTGGGTATGTGGGGGGCTCGGGGTTCCCCTGTCCCTGTGCAGCATCTTTGTGAGCGGAGCTGCGAAAGAGCATCTGCTGAGCTGAACCCTCACTGCCCACGGAGGAACAGGGAGAGCTGGTTTGTGCCGCACGCGAGCAGCAGGTCGGATCCCAGGCCGTGTCTTTGGCTCCAGACGTCCATCTGAAGGGCATCAGCTTCAGGGCTGAGCTGTCCCCAAGGGCCTTCGCTCACTCTGGGGACTGGGAGAGGCTCCCCCCCCATGGATGGCTGCACCGCAGCTCTCAGCTGGTCCTGTGCTGATGGGGAGCGCGGGCGGATCGGGGCCTTTTCTGGCATAGAAAGGACAAATTAAATAAACATGCTCAAATGCTTAAACATTTGTTTTTTAAATTAGCAGCAGCTTTTTTATATTAAAGGATGTGGATAGGCTGCTGCAGAGCTCTTCAGCAAGTTGTTTTTTTCTTCCTGGTGCTACTTTTCCAGAGCGATTCCTGATTTAAAAACCAAATGGCAAACACAGGCCAAGTCTGAGGCTCGTTCCTCTGGGAGGTGGTGGTGGGACGTTGAGCCGTGGGCCCCGTTTG
This sequence comes from Perdix hodgsoniae, assembly GCA_035772895.1. Classification (NCBI taxonomy): domain Eukaryota; kingdom Metazoa; phylum Chordata; class Aves; order Galliformes; family Phasianidae; genus Perdix; species Perdix hodgsoniae. The sequence goes on from JAPSGF010000082.1 coordinate 2,950,163, forward strand.
GATGCACAGTGACACTTTGAAGGCAGCAGCAGCCACACGCTGTGCCCCGCGGGCGCTGCGGGAAAAGTTCTGCGTGCTGCTTACCCAGGTCTGCAAAGTGCAAAAACCTCAAAGCCTCCTGCAGGAAGGTTTGGAGCTGCTCTGTGTGGGAACGCAGCTCTGCAGCCCTGACACTGCAGGTTTGGGACCACCATCCCTTCCATGGGTGGCACACAGGGAGCCCCCCTGCTCTGTGCCTCTGCTCTGTGCTCTCTTCTTTTATAGATGTCCAAATTCAGGCGCTCAGAGTGCTCCGCTTCTTTGCCACTGCAGGATAAGGAGATTCAGGTGCTGCTCTGTTAGGAGCCAGGATTGCTAAAGAGCATCTCTGGGAAGGCCAAATGCAGATGGATAGATGCTAATGCTCCACACTGACCTTGCATTGGCACCCATGGAGCATCCCATGAGCACCGTGCAGGGGGAGGTGGGGCTGCTCCATTCCCCTGCCCTGTGCCCAGCCTAACGGTGAGCCGATCCCATTCTGTTGTTGTTTTGTTTTTCCATATTAAAGGTTTCATAAATGGAATTAAATACTGTGAAACTTAAGGTAATTAAATGTGAAAGCAGAAGGAAAAAAAATTGTAAAGCGTCCTCTCCAGGAAGCTAATAGGCTCCGTGCCTCCTTATCTTAATGATTTTCATAATCTGGCTGAATGCAGAGATAATGGATCTGATGAACCTTTATGGAGCTAACTTTAGATTTAATGGGCTCCTTGCTGGGGAGCGGGGTGGGGGAAGGTGCAATCAGAGCTTTTAGGAGGGAGAGCGGAGCGAGAGAAGCGGACCTGAACGGCCAGAAGGGGTTTTGGAGGTTTGGAAGCTGCTCTGAGTGCCGCCTCCTCCCACCTGGAATTCACCTCGGAAATCGCTGTCGGAGCCGCGTGGTTTCCTCGGCTCAGCTGCCAGCGGGTTCTGCCTTTCTGCACCACCTCTGACCCTCCCCGGGACGAGGAGCCGCAAAGCCGGGATCATCTGCGTTAATCTGGTCTCATTGAGGCGGGATCAGTGAAACCACCTCGCAGATTCACTGTATTACGGAGCAGATTGAGGGACTTAGAGAGCAAATTTAATAAATATCATTTCGATATTACTCGGTGGAAAGGAGACCAAAAAATCGGCTGAGCCGCTGTGGTTGGAGCACCCGAAGGAGGGCGGTTCGAGGTGATGCGTGGGGCTTCGGGCCCCGGCGGTGCCTTTGTGTCTCCGTGCTCCCTGCAGTTCCCAAGGGAATCTTGGGGCTTCTGACGCAGTCGCAGCCCATTAGCAGCTTTCCAGTGGAAAAAACTGAACTGCTGCAGCAAGCCGCAGGCACGGATGGGGAAGTTCTGATTACAGGGAGAGGGAGAAAGCGATGGGAAACCCCAAACCCTCCGTCCCAGGGCGAGGCGGTGAGGGAGGCTTCGCTGTGCTGCAGGCAGCGCTGGCTGTGGGCGCTGTGGGTGCTGTGCCAGGCTGTGCTGCTCGCCCAGCGCCTGTGGGGAGGGCAGCTGGGGGCTGCTTGGGCTTCGTCCCCAGCGGGACCCCCTGCCTGCTGCAGAAACACTGGGGTTAGGAGAACTGTGTGACCTCTTGCTCACCCCTTTCCACTTCTCCTCTCGCTCCGCGAGATGTTAAAAAGAGGGGAGGAAAAAATGAAAAAAAAAAACCTCTGTCTGTGGCCAATCCAAGGAGGGCGAGAGCTGGAGACGGTATCATTAAAATGCTAAAAATGAGCGTGCTGAAAACAGACACAATTGGGTATTTAAAGCTCTGAATGAAAAGAGTGTGTGTTAGCCGGCTTGCGGAGAGCTGGTCTCCCAGAGCCGCTGGAAAATATGCGGTCAAGCCCGTGCCATTAACTTTTTGTTTCTGGTTTGTAAAGTAGCTGTGAAATTTGCTGGGGGGGGGAACGTACCCCGCGTCCCCGGGCTGTGCTCAGTGCCCGCACCGAGGCTTCTGCTGTCCGGCTGCAGTCTGTCCCACGACGTGCTCGTGGACGCGGCCCCGGGTCAGCAGGGTCACCTCTGCCGCTCCGCTGCTCGCAGGGCAGCTCGGAGGGGCTGCAGCTGAACGCTGCCCGAACCGAACACAAAGGAAGGCAGGGTGAATCACCGCCGAGCCCTGCGGGGCCGTCGCATCGCTTGCGTGCAGCTCCTTCGAGGCCGGGCGGTTCGGGGTGGCGAGCAGCTGCGCGAATTCTGGTGCCTCTTTTCTGGTCCTCGCGCGGTTCTGGGCGCTGTGCTGGTGCGGGGTTGGTTCTGGGCGTGTGCACGTACACAGATTTCCCTCGTGTGCATATATGCAGGGACCTGCGTGGGCACGGAATGCCCCCAAAACGTCTCCTGGGGCAAGGAACGAGTGCCAGGCTGGGCTGGGCTCCAGCGAGCGGGAACAGATGAATCAGGGGCAGAATGGTGAAATCAGACCTCGCAGAGCATTAAAAACAACCCGGCTCTGCGAGCTGCCCGCTGCCGTGCAGGGAGCCCCAGCAGCAGCGAGGAGGGATTCTGAACCGAGCGGGGATTTTTCGGCCCCTCCCGGCCGTATCGTTTGGCTGCCGGCCTCGGAGGGGAAGCTTCACCCCTCCTCCCGCGGCCTCGGATGTCGGGTTGGCGAGAGAAATCCCATCTGTTTTCAATCTGGATCCTCACTTCCATGCACTGCGCGTTCCTCCTCCCCGCGCTGTGTGCGCCCGGCTGGGGCCCCGCTGAGGCTTTTTTCTTTTTTTTCCATCTTTCTCTTCTACAAATGCACGTGGCCTTCTTTGCCCCCCGACCCCTCCTCCAGGCGGTGCCCCAACCCGCAGCTCAGCTCAGAATTCCCCAGCGGCCGCTGCTTTCCAACTCCGAGCGGTCGAAAAACAGCAAAATATCTCAGCGTTATGAAAAAAAGAAAAAAGAAGAAAAGCGTTTGGGGGTTGGAGAGAGAAAAAAAAAAAGGAGGAGGAGGGGAGGGGAGGAAAGGAAAGGAATGTTGTTGTTGTTGTGTTTCGTGTTCGGGGGTTTTGTTCGGTTCCAACTCTTTGGGATGATCGGAGAAAGAAACAAACAGAGCGTTTTGTCCGTGCGCACAGAACGGCGCTGCGCGATGGGAGCGGCGCGGCCGGACCGGACCGAGCGCTGCTGTGCGACCTCCGATGGGAACCGCGGCGTCCCGGGCCGGGAATCCCTTCCGTCTGCAGACGGCCGAGCCCAACGAGAACAAACGCGGGCGCTCACGGCGTGGCGGCGGCGGGTCCGTTTTAATCTTTGCTCCCTTCCAAGCGCCGGGAGGTCGGAGCCGCCCTCCGCGCACCGCCCGAACCCCGCGGGCTCCGCAGAACGGCCGTGCGGGTCGGGGCACCGCGAGGCCCGCCGGCGCCGCCGCCCCCGAAGGCTCCCCTGCCCGCGGTCCCCCCGCCCGGGGCCTCCCGCCCCGCTCCGCTCCGCTCCCCCGGCCCCGCCCCGGCTCCTCCCCGTCCCTCCGCCCGCGCTGCTCGCGGGGTCGCGGCGCCCGATGGCTCCGAAGGCTCCGGGGGACGGCGGCCGCTCCGGTAAGCGCGCCCGTTCAGGCCCGGAGGGACTCCTTGGGTCGCGGTGCCTTTCTGGAGAGGCGCTCCGTGCCTCCGGGCTGCACGCGGTGCCCTCCGCGCCCTGCGGCCCCGTTCTCGGCTCCCCCCTCTGCAAAACGAGGGGCGAAGCGTGGCGGTGCGCGCGGCCCTGCGCTGCCCGCAGGGACCCCGTCCTCTGCGCTCCATCTTTGTGTGTGTGTGCGTGTGTGTGCGTGTGTGTGTGTGTGCGTGTGTGTGTGTGTGTGTGTGTGTGTGCGTGTGTGTGTGTGCGTGTGTGTGTGTGTGCGTGTGCGTGTGTGTGTGTGTGTGCGTGTGCGCGCATATACGCGTGCATTTGTTTCCCACGCTGCAGTCGCCGTTATTCCGTGACGCAGCAGCGGCTCTGCCCGGCGCTGAGCAGTGCCCCTTTCTTACGGCTTCGGACTCATAAATGCGACCACGGAAACGTGAGACGGGGGAAATCTGCTCCATTTTGTGCCGGAGCGGTGCGGGCGGAGCGCGGTGAGAAATGGCCGTGTTTCACCCCGCGCTGCGGGGAAGGCAGAGCGGTTTTGTGTCGCAGGTAACGCTGACGTCGGGGCTCCGACTCAGAGTTCGCAGCAGCTGCGCTGACTCAGAGCCGATGAAGGAACGTTTGAAATGAAATCGAAATGTATTCTATTCGTTGGCAGAAAACCCTCCCGCAGTTAAGGAAAAAAATGTGAAGATGGAGCTGATGGCTGCTCTGTATGGAGAGGGGTTTCAAACATTAACGTTGTGAATCCTTGTCTCTGTGCTCCCTCCGTCCCCGCCCCAAAAGCAGCGCTCAGCAGAGCGGTCCCGGCTCAGCTCTGCTGTGCTGGGAGGAGGCAGCAGCGAGCCGCCCTCAGAGGGCTCCTGTGCCCCCTCAGCACCCAGCGGTGTGCGTGGGTCCTTCTGCGTTTGGGGCCGCGGTGCCCCGGTGCCGAACGATGCTGATACTTACTGACAGACGGATGCTGCTGGGCTGGGTGGTTGGTTTATTTTTCCGCCCCAGAAGGGAGGAGGTGAGAAATATGTGCTGCTCCAGCGATTTGTTTGCACTCTCCGGCGCGGAGCTGCGGCGGTGCAGTCCCTCACATTGGGGTGTGGGGCTGGGATGGCTCCGGACCACCGCCCCGCTTTTGCTTCCACCCGCGGAGCCCCACAGCCAAACGCGGTGTTGGTGCAGAAGTGTTGGAAGCAGAGGAGACGCAGTGATGCCTTTGGCTTGGGAGGGCTGCCCGCTCCTGGGGAGGTGGAGGCACCGCAGTGTGGGAGCGCGGGCAGCCCTTTAACGTGGGCACTGAGCGGCAGCGGGGTGAGCGTCACAGCGAGGGTGTGAGGAGGTCCCTCATTGCCCCGAGAGCTGCAGAAGCAGGGCCTGGCATTTTATTGTGTTTCGTCACCTTGATCACAGGGCCTTCAAACAGCCTCCTTACCCCCACTGCTGAGTCTGGCCTGTAGGTACAGATTCTTCCCCGGCGCAGCGATTTCACTAGATTTAATCTCTAAGGAGCGTGCCAGAAAAACAGCCTTGGGGAAACAGCAATCTGAGAGCTTCCTTGTCTGTAAAACGGGGATAGCCATGCGTAACTCCTTTCTGTGAAGTGTCTCAGGGCAGCCAAAGGCGCTGAAGCGGCGCTGGTTGGGAGCTCTCGGCCGAGGAGGGCTGAGGTGGCAGCAGTGGGGTCTGGGCAGACCCCTGCTGTGCGTCCTGCAGGGCCCAGCGGCGAGGAGCTGCAGCGAAGCCACGGCTCGGTTTGTGCTGACTTCTGTGCAGCTGTAAGGACCTCGTGGTGCCGCTCACCTGGGTTGGATTTGAGCAGGTGGGCGGTGCTGCATCCCTTGGTGCTGCCCCAGCTGTGCTCTGCCCTCTTACAGGGACCGGGCGCCCCGGCTGCGCTGGATTCTCAGCAAGGCTTTGCTTTTGGAGCCAGCAGAGACCACAGCATGTCCTGTGGCACGGGGAAGTGGCAGCTGTGATGTTTGAGCGTATTTTGTGCTGCTTTAATGGCGTGGAGACTGAAATGGTGAAAGTAGGGACTGTGGAAAGTGCGGGACAGCCTTTGTTTAAATGCTGATGGTGGGAGAACGCCTGTTGGAAGTAGGAGGGCCCTTCCAGCACCGTTCCTGGGAGCAATCGGCTGTCAGCTGTACGAAGCCTCAGAGTCAGAGGCACCTGGGGGTGTCAGGGCTGTGGGTGAGCAGGGACAGACATCTGCTGGGACAGACATCATCTGCCAGCTGCGCCGAGCAGCACCTTCATTGCTGCACACATCTTACTCACAGGTTCGTGCGGTGTGTTTTGGTCTCTCTGTGCACTGAGTGGTGCCCCATGCTGAGGCCCACACGGAGGTCGTGGCCCCGAGCACAGCTTCAGCGCCAGCTCACAGGCTGCAGGACGGCACCCTCGGGTTGGGCTCAGTCCCTGCTTGCAGCGAGCAGCAATCAGCCCATCACAGCTCCGGGAATGGAGCTGCCCCTCCCCCCCATTTACAGTAATTCTTAAATAGTTCATTTGGGCGTAATGCCTCTTTTTGCAGTTGATTCTTTGTTACAGACAGATTTTCTGATAATGGTACCTGTGCCATTCAGATGGGATCATTATTGTAATAGCAGCCAGTATTGTTGCAGAATCAGTATGTGGAATTTATGTAGGATCCGTTATGACGACAGAAGTAAACCTGTAAGTAAACGGATGCGGTAGCAGCAGCACGAAGTCTGGGTGCTGCACGGGCAGCCGTGGGTGGGACCCCCCAAACCTCAGCCCCCTGGGCGGGGGATCAGAGCGGGGCAGAGCTCAGAGCTCAGGCCGGGAGCTGACGGGGAGCCCCGGTGAGATCTGCTGCCCGCTTTCGGTGGGTTCCCGTTGGCTGGGCACCGGGCCCGACCCTCGCCCCCGGGAAGGGTGGGAAGGCTGAGGAGTGCTTTGCGATTCTGTGATGGGAGGAGCTTCAAACTGCGAAGTGCCCAGCGGGACCCGACGCGGGAGCGGGGTCAGCAGCAGGCCGGTCCCAAATGCCGGACAGAAGAGAAAAGGGGGAAATCGGTGCGCCGGAGGAGGCGCGAGGGGCTCGGGGTGGGGGTCGTCCGCTCCGCTCCTTCCTGCGAACGCAGCCCCGCAGGTGGGTGCCGGCTGAGGGCGGCCCGGCTCGGCTTTGGCGGCGCTGCTGGTCCCGCTGGCCGGTGCGGCGGGGCGAGCGGAGCCGTGCTGCGGGCGGGGGGAGCAGCCGGGGGGGGCGATGCCGAGAAGCGCTTTGCGGCGGTTGCGTTTCAACAAAGTCGCCGCTGATGCCGCTTCAGCCGCGGCGCGGACGGCGCGCAGATGCCTTGCTGGGGCTCTGATTTATTTATTTGCTTAAAATCAAATCCCTTTTATTTTTTCCGCGGTGACCCCTGGTTTAAGTCCCTGCTCCTAGAGGGGGGCTGGATGGGTGCAGCTCAGGGTTTGTCCCCGTGTTTGCCCGGGGGGGACGCGGCCCTTGGTTTTTGATGGCTTTCTGATGGCCGGTGCTGCCTTTGTGGTGGCCATCTGGTGCCAGGATGGCGGGGGGTGGGCTGGGGGCGGGGGGATTAGGGCTGGGGGAGCGCTGGGGTAGGATTTCAGCGCCTGCCGCAGGTAGAGGGGGGGCTGGGGGGGCTGGGGTGGTGTTTCTGGAAGCTGCGAAGAGAAGGTTGAGAGAGGGGGAGGAGTTGGAAGAAAGCGGTTTCTCTGTTTTCCCCTCGGAAATGTCACTGGTTTGCTCTGTGAGGAAGCACAGGGCCGTGCTTTTAGGGCAGGGGATGAGAAAAATCCACAGCAAATCTGCTCTGATCTTCTGCGCCCGACGTCCTGACCCTTGGGAATCCTCTCTGCCTGGCTGGGGTCAGTGGCTTTGCTCCCTGCTGCTTCCTATGGATCCAGTGACCTCCTCTCCCCAGAGATCAGCTTAAATTGAAGCATTATCCTTTACTTAAGGAAGCGGCGGCTTCTCCCTGTGTGTCCCCGTCCGTCTGTCCTTCCCCCATCACCAGATGGGCTGCAGGAGTTGGGGACACAAAGCTGTGCCCCTGTGCTCCCAGAGCAGGAGGGAAAATCCCAGATTCTGAGAGCCTCCCAAGGGCAGATTATTTTAGCATAAAAGGGGAAATTCCCTCCTTTGTGGCTGGAAAGGGGGGAGGTTTGCCTCGGGAGAGCCGTTGTCCTGCCGCGTGTGTCTGCAGCCGTGGTGCCCAGCTGTGGATCTGCCTTCGGAGTTTGGGTTTCAGAAGGTTCTGTTTCTCCGCCATCCGCGGGTTTGGTGCTGCGGGTGCTGCAGGACAGCCCAGTGCTGTGAGCTGTGCTGGGGCTCGGGGCTGGGCAGCAGCGCTGGGGTGCCGCTGAGACGAATGGCTGCCGTGTAGGGTGGCGGCGGTGCTGCCCTGCTGGAGGGGACGGGATTGCAGTCCATTTCCAGGAGCCCATTTCTCTTGCTGGAGGTGGGTGTCACAGAGGCGCGAGCGCTGCTGGCTGAGTGCAGCCGGTTCCTCACGGCGAGCCTTGCTTGTGTGCCATCAAACTGCGCGACAGCACGTTCCAGAGCAATATCCTGCCATGAGTGATGGGCCGGCGCTGTGCTTTATGCACTGCCCTGAGAGGTGGGAATGTGTAAATCGCGCCATCCGAATGATTTAGCCCCAGGTAGAGCTGTGATTCAAAATGAATTTCTATCCCTTCTTCTCCCTTGCGCCGGCACTGGAGTAACTGTGTGCTATAAAACAGGAGGAAATTGCAGCAGTGTGGGGCTGTCCCCATCCCTGTCCCCATCCCTGTCCCCGGTGCAGGATCAGGGCTTGCCAATCAGACCCTGCCTGGCCCTGAGCACAGAGCACACAGCTTCCATTACGCTTAATAGGGAAGATGAGTGACATGCTCAAAGTGGCTTTAGGTTTTATGCAAAGCCAATGATGCTTAAGCCAGCTGGTAGATTTTAGGTTTCTCAGCAAGTTTCGTTGGACAAAAGATTCCTTTGGAAAGAGTCACAGATCCGGAGTGCAGCTCTGGCAGAGTGGGGGCTGTGGGTGGCTCGGATCTCATATCAGTCCCCTGGGGAAGTGATTTTTCCCCTCCTGCTTTTGGGGGGAGATCAGCAAAACAGGGGAACGAAGGCAGTGTGATATCCAGGCGCAGTCACTGCAGGGTGCAAAGCGGGGGCTGAAGCCCAAAGCCCCCATCAGTGCTGGGTCTCGGCTTCTCCCAGGGTGGATCTTGACATGGGTGCTCTCGCTTGGAGGAATTCCTTACTCCACCTTTACGAATTTCGCCATTTGGGGCTATAGAAATTAAAGCATGCCTGTTATTTCTAGAGAGAGCTGCCCAGTTGCTGCTCCTTACCTGTCAAGAAGTGGTTTTGTGGATTGCCAAATAAAATTCCTGGTTCAAAGTGTTTCTGTAATGCGTTAAAGTTTATGGGGCATTTAACAAACTTCCTTCGTGTGCGGTGCTTTACAGCAGCCAGCAGTCAGTGCTACATCCCAGCCACGGCCACTGCCTGCTGGCTGGCACAGCCACCTCCGCTGGGAGCATCACAGGGTGCGGGTTTGTCATTTCTGCTGAATTTCAACTAAATAGGTGTAAAAAGCTGTGAACAGAGGCTGGATAACGCACCGCAAACTGTCTTATTTTCTTTACTGTGGATGTCATTACAGTAACGCGTGCACAGAATGCTGTCCACGCAGAGATGTGTGCCGTCGGTGACGGCGGCGCTCAGGGTGGGGTGGCAGCAGTGTGGGCCTGGTGCCTGCGTCCCTCTGCGTTTGCTGTGCGGATTTCCCACGGAGTGGCACAGAACCCCGTGGCGTGGGAGCGGTCCGTCATCGCGGGGCGGTGATGGGGGGGGCCGTCAACAGGTTTACCACTGGGATGATCTCCCCGTGCAGTACTAAAAAAGCACACCGATGTGCAGCGATACAATAGAAGGAAATTCCATTTTGCTCTCCTCACGACCAACCTTCCTCACGTTCCTCCCGTGATTTATATAATTGCCGAGGCGCTGCGATGGAGTTACGGCTCCGTGCTGCGCGGTGGGGAATCGATCACAACAGGCGGCGTTTCCCCCTCGGTGGCGGTGGCAGATCCCGGCTCGGTGGTGCTGCAGTGCCTGGCGAGCCTCAGCTGCCCTTGCGGGCGTCAGCCTGGAGCTGCAGGACTGGGTGCTGGGTGCTGGTGTGGGAGTGCGTCTGCCTGCGTGTGGCGGCTGAAATAGCGTGGAAAGCCCACAGCTGGAGCTGCTGGTACGGGCAGGGCTGGGCACAGGGCTGGGCGCAGGGCTGGGCGCAGGGCTGGGCGCAGGGCTGGGCGCAGGGCCGGGCTGCTCCGGCCTCCTGTGATGCAGGGGTTGTTTCAGTGCTGGGCTGTGGGGCTGGAGGAGTTCCCCCCCCATCGCAGAGTGTGCCGTTGGGAATGGTGGATGCCCTCTTTCTGAGGGGGCTCTGGATTAAAGGTTCACCCCGCTCTCTGCAGTGGGCGGTACTGGGGCCATGCAGGGGCACTGCATCGCCTGGCTCGCACCCCAATCTGATGGGCGGCTCTGGAGCCGGCGCTCACAGCGTTTCAGTGGATCTTGCACTGCCGCCCCCTGTTCTGTTTGTGTCCCCACTGGAGGGGGCCCTGTTCAGTGCTCCCCAGAGCTGACAGCGCAGCATCCCCTGCTCTCCGGAGGACGGAGCTGAGGAAGGCAGGGAAGTGGCGCGGCCCCAGATGGGCTCTGTTTGGGGTGGGTGGTGGGGATCCCTCTCCCGCACTGCGGCTGCTCCCGTCGCGCTCCCTGGAGAATCCCCCTCTCCCTCCTCGCCTCGCTGGAAGGGGATCGCAGCTGCTGAGCAAATGTTAAGATAATAGTGTTATTACGGAGTAATTATACCGCGAGTTATTGAATTAAAAGTGATGAGATTGCCTGTAATGCTGACGGGAGAGGAGGGAGAGGCGGTGGGAGGTGGGGAGGGGGAGCGCAGAGAAAGCCCCATAAATTTCCTCTTGTCGAGAACCCCTGGGCTGCTGGGACCAGAGCTGAGAGTGAATGAGAGGGAAGCTCAGGGAGCTAATAAATAACCCATTTCCCTGAGAACAGAGGGCATAATTAGAAACGTGGCCCTGTGTTCCATGTGTGCCCGGGGTGGGATCTGCCCGGCGATGAAGCAGGAGGTAAAGTGGGAGGGGACGTTGTGTGGCTGTGAGCTGGTGGGGAAGGAGATGCATCGCTCCTCTCCTCAGAAAATAAATAATTGAAGATTTATGTTGCAAAACTTCAGAAACTGGCTGTGTCATGGAGCCCCTCCGTCAGTAACTTGGGTTAGTTTTACATTTTTCTTAATGTTTTCTCGGGATGAGGCTGCTTTGCAGTGTAACCCAAACAAGATTTGGCTTCCCCCCCCCCCCTCTTTACCCCATTAATGCCCAGCAAAGCCGTTTCCCTCTTTCATCTCCTCCTCTCGTCCCAGGCAGGGATTTACCTGTAATGCAGCATCTCCAGTACAGCGTCGGTGCCGCTGTGCTCTCGGATGCTCTGCATTCCTGCAGATCTGTGCTGAGCGCTGGGAGATCCCAGCGCCCTGAACTGTGGGCACAAATGGCTGAAACGCCTTCCAGAAGGAGGATCAGATCACAGTGTGTCATACAGCCTTCGCCTGAGCCTCCTCCTCCTGCGGTGCCTCAGGGGCGCTCTGTGATGGGCAGGCTGCGGAGCAGGAGGACTGACAGAGCATCTTTGGGCTGCGCAGCCTTTGGGAGCCGCTGAAGTTTCATAGTGAGATTAATGAGACCTGGCTGCTGTCCGTGCTGTCCCAGCAGGACGCATTGCTGGGCGGCTCGGGGGGATCTGATGGAGCAGTGATGGTTCCTGAGAGGTGCTTTGGTGGGCGCGAGGGAAGCGTGGGGCGTTCGCCTCCCTTCGCAGTCTAAAAAGCCCTAATAAAAATACACAACAAGTGCATTAACAATGGAATTGTTTTGAGCATTATTAAGCTATTATAAAAGAATGGAGGAAAATCTGCCTGGCATTATGTTCTCTGCCACGAGATATTTAAATCAATACTTTTCCCATAGCAGCTCCTTCAGAAATCTCGAGGCACTTCACCATTCCCAGTGGATCAGATGCCGCTGGCGTTGGTAGCAGCTGCCCTCCTGCCGTGGCGCAGCACTGGGCAGCAGGCAGGGCGCTCTGCCGCTCCGATCCGCGGGGCTGCCCCCACCTTTGGGTGCAGGGGTTGATGTGAGCCCACCGCAGCCCTGCAGCCTCTTGGGGGGCTGCGCTGCCCTCCCCCCCCGTGCTGCTGCCCTGCAGTCCTTGATGTTCTGCCTGCTGCCGAGCCGCTGCTGCTGCACTGTTTACAGCTCTGCCCGTACCCATCTCAGGGAAGCCCATAAACCCCGATATAATGTTATTTATTTGTAAAAGGCAATTTGTAAAGATCTGTCTGGGGGCTGCTGTCACCATTTCCATGGGATTTATTTCCCCTTTATTTGCAGTTTATGCACATGTGTAAGCCGTTCTTCTTCCCCATCATAATCCGAAGCGCGGCTGTCCTTTGGGCACCGCTGTCACCGTTGCCAGCAGCGGGGTGTGGGTCCCCAGCTGCCTCCCACGGAGCTTGGCTTTAGTTCTGAGCATGGAGAGGAAGATGTGTGTTACTGCACCGAGCTCAGGTCCTCCTCATGCGGGGGGGTTCCTCGGTCCTGCAGGGGTTGTATTCGATTCTTGGTTTTAGTTTTGGGTCGATAAATGAAGAATTTCCTAGCTTTGATGATACGTTGCAAGGAGCAGTGCTGTGTCTGCGGGGGGCTTGGGGCTCTCGTTTCACCCACACGTAGCAGCACTGCATGGAGCAGGTCAGTACCTGCAAATGTGGATCGAAGGACATAGTGGCATCCAGCAAAGGGCTGCCAACATTTGGGGTACGCTCAAGATTTTCTTTGTGCTCTGTGGTAATCTCTCCCTAAACGAAGGCTCAGCTCCTTTCTGTGCTGGGTTTCCTTGGTGGCAGACAACTTGTGCCTTGAAGGGGAGCAGCCAGGAGCTACTCTGGGTGTCTGCATCCTTACACAGCCCACAGCCCCGTATCCCTGCAGCCCCCTGGAACAAACCCAGCTCAGATCCTGGCCCTGTGCTGGCGCAGGGCTCTGCCGTACAGAGCTCAGGAGGGAGCTGAGGTGGCGGAGCCGCATGGCACGTGGAGCAACACACTGTACATGTTCTAAAAAAACCAGCAAAATCAAATAGGAGAAGTGGTAGTGGAGCTCTTTGAAAGCTGTTCAAAGGAGCCTTGTCGATGTGAAACTCCTATTCATGCTTTTCATTCCTCCTCCCTCTTTGGTTTGTTGATACAATCTTGGAAGTGGGAGGATTTACAAAAACGCACGCGTATTCAGGCTGCTGCTTCAGACACCTTTTTTCCTCCGTCAGTGTTGTTTGAGGCCGAACTCAGAAATACAAACACGGGAATCGGAGCCCTCCTCTCCTCGGATTGCTGTGGATGTTCTCTGCTGTGTCCCCGCACCGCGCCGTGCGCCGGGGCAGCCCTGTAGGCACCATCCATCACCCAGACCTGCAGTGAAGCCCCTTTGGTGACTCCTGTACAGCTCTGTACTGCTGGAATGAGGTGTGAGCCCTCGAGGGGACCCATCCATCCTGACCAGGAGCGTCAGAGGCCATCTGAAGCAGTCCTGAAGCTGAATCATGGAATCGTTTGAGTTGGAAGGGTCCTTTAAAGGTCATCTGATCCAAGAGGAAGAGGAGCATCCTCCATCCTGCACTGGAGCTTCCCACCACCATGGCATCTCTGCAGTGAGCACTGCTCCTGCGCATCGAGCAGCAACTCGCAGAAGCTTTTCAACTGCTGGTTTCAGTAATAGCACTGGGGAGATGTGCAGAGCTGTCTGAGCGAGCAGAGGGAGCAGTGTTTGGTGAAGTTACTGCTGAAGGCTCTCTGGATGCTGTGGTTGATCTCCGTGTGGCTTCCTGGTTACGTTGGGACTGTGCTTGGGCTGAGTGATGAAGGCATAGAATCATGGAATGACTGGGTTGGAAGGGACCTTACAGCCCCCCAGCCTCACTCCTGCCGTGGGCTGCATGCCCTACAGCTCGGGCTGATGGGGGCCCCTCCATGTGTTCCTCCAGGGACGGGGAACCCGCAGCTCTGGGCAGTGCTGGGATCTCAGCTCCCACTGAATGAAGAATTTCCAGCTCACATCTGGTCTGAGTCTCCCCTTTGAGTTTAAAGCCATTCCCCACTCTCCTTTCACTCTCTGGCTGTGTGTAGTCCGTCTCCCAGCCAGGGCAGTCTATATCCAAGCAGACAAATTTTCATGCAATTAACAAGTGAAGGCAAAGCTTGTGGGGTCCCTTGGCTTCTCCTTGGAGTGCTGTGCATGCTGCGGCTCCAGGCAGTGCTCTGACATGCTCACACTCGTTCTGGCACCGCTGCCCAGAGCTGCGGGTTCTCCATCCCTGGAGGTGCCCATGGAGGGGCCCCGGACAGCCTGAGCTGTGGGGCACACAGCCCACGGCAGGGCTGGGCTTGGGGGCTGTGAGATCCCTTCCTGCTGAACCGTGCTGTGATTCTGTGAAGGCCCACCCGGGGCCCTGCAGCGTGGGCTGTGCTGCAGCGCAGTGCCTGGCCATGCTGCTGCTGGGCTGTGGTTTGGGGCGCAGTGCCAACACCTTTACCTCTGTTTTTCGGGCTGCTGGGATGATTGTTCTGAATGTCTGTCCCTGGAAGCTATGGAAAGCAGTGCGTGCCGTCCTGTTTCAACCTGTTAGTTGATGAGTTAAAAGGTTGTTTTGAGCCTTCAGGATATTTAAAAAAAATGTTTTTCACCTTCCTTCTGCCAGTTCTGCGAGGGCCGTGCCAGGAGCTTTGTACGGGGAGGCGTGACTGCAGCCAGTCGGGGCTGGTAGCTGCCCCTGGGGCTGCTTCTGAGCTGCTGCTCCGTCTCCTTTCTCCCCAGGCTGCTCCCAGCACAGTGCCATGGGCAGCAGCTGTGGGCAGGGCAGCGCCCACGTCTGGCTCCCGCTGGGATGCTGCTCACTTTTGTGTGCTGGAGAAGGAACCTTTCCTTTGGGGGCCATCAGTCCCTTTGCTGCTCCCAGTTTCCTTTGCCCCGAGAGTTGAGCTCTGCGCCCTGGTGTCCCTTTTATTTCTTTTTTTTTTTTTTTGGCTGGGGGAAAGGCAGCAGCTTGGGGCTGTGATGCTCCTCTGTGTGTCTTTAAATCTCCTGGAAAGCTGGATTTACTCTGGAATGAGCTGGATCCTGCCTCACAACGGTTCTGCTGGAAGAGTGGTGATCATCAAAGTCCCTCTCATTCCCAGTCCGCTTGCCCAAGGCTTTAAAAATTGCTTAGATAAATTGCATTAAAAGTTAGATCTGAATTAACCTTCCCTTGCACCAGCAGCCCCAGCGGCACCTTGGGGTGCGTTCCATCCCCGCAGGGTCCGGCCCTTGGCACCGGGCTGCTGCTCCCGGGTATTTTTAGAGAAGATAAGAGAGGTGGCAGGAGAGAGGGCCTCATTGCAGGCAGCTCCGGCTCTTTAATTATGTTTCTGGTCTGGAAAATTATATGGCTCCTAGAGCGTAAGTAGAGGACAGGAGGGAAGGTAATTGCATCGCTGGGTTTCCTTGTGCACCCCTGGGGACCGAGCTGTGCTTGGCTCCGTAGGGAAAAGCAAAACGTGGCTTTGTGGCCGTGCCCCCGCCCTGCTCAGGAGGGTGCATGGGGCACGAGAGCCTCATTTTTCCTCTGCATTGCTTCTCTCCAAAGCAGCCCCGATTTCAGGTGGGTCACAGCCCAGGCTTTGTGTGCTGCCGCCCGTCGCTGCACACTGCTGTAGGAGCTGCTCTGGTTCTACAGGAGGGAGGGCAGGAGCAGCAGCATCTCTTCGAAGTGCTTTTTATTTTAAATACAGACAAGTTAGATTTTGATGCATCCCATTAAAAAGCACCCAAAGCTCCCCTTTGGCGGCGGTGATTTTCTGCATGTTCCCTCTCCTTGCCTTTGGTGCAGCCGAGCAGTGGGGCTGAGGGCCGTGAGCTGGGAGCCCCGCAGCACCCGGAGCCAAAGCTTTGCTGGGTGCCAAGGCTCTGGGCAGGATGACCTTCGTCCAGGTGGCACCTCACTGTCTGCGCCGCCAGCCCCATCTCATTCCCAATGCCCTTGGGATGCAGAGCCTACATGGGTGAGGAGACTGGCAGATTCTGCTGGGAGAGGAAAATGAGAGGTCTGGATCGGGGGAAGAAGCCTGGTTAATTGCGCTGGGAGATGGGAAGGGACTCCTGGGAGCGCAGCTGCGGGCGGAGGAGGAAAGTTGGGCTTCAGTCTCCAACCTGCATGCAGTCCTGGAGCTGTCCCAGCCCGTGCCCTGGCTTTAACCCTCTCTGCCCGGCCGAGGGCTGGATGTGTGGGATTTCTTTCTCCCCTTCTGCCTCCCAGCTCCCAGTATAAATACATGGAGCAAAGCCGCTCTGTTTATTGAACACAAATAGAAGATAAAATAGTGGAAAACTAATTTTTTCATGCTCATTGGTGGGAAAGATTAAAATTATGCAAATCCTCGGCAGCGAGCTTGGTGCAGAGATAAGGGGATGTTCAAGTCGGCTGGCTGCCTGCTAATTCACTCATTGAAAAAGAAATGAGCAGGAAAGCTGCGATCGGCGTCAGCCGCCCTCCCAGTGCGCGTGGGCTGGGAGGGAACCGCACAGAGCGTGGGGCCCAGCGCCGCCGTGGGCTGGATATAAGGGAAAAGGGGAGAAGTTGTTTACTTCAAAGGTGCACGGGTTTACTTCAGAGGTGCGTGGAAGCAGCGGCGCGGGTTGGTGGGTGCCCCATCCCTGGTCAGGCCCTGAGCTCCTAATAGAGCTTGCTTTGCCCTGTTTGTTGCAGGGGGCTTGGAGCACGCGGCCTTTAGAGTCCCCTCCAACCCAAGCCATTCCATGATTCCGTGGCTGTTGGAGCCGCCCCAGCAGTGCATGGGGACACCCGCAGCTCCGTCAGGATGCACAAAGCCTCAGAGCTGCCGTGCTCATCTCTGGCCCCCGACGTGCAGCGATTTGGAGGGGGTGTTTGGGTGCAGCCCCCAGCCCCACGCAGCGCCGCTTGGACAGGAGGCTGCTGGCAGAAGGAGCCCAGTGCCAGCGTGAGCCTTGGGAGCGATTGTCTGCCTTCCTGTCAAATCAATATTTATTCACAAAATCTATTTGTTTGCTTTTGTCACTGAAAGCTCTCGTGGTGGTGGTGGTTTTTTTCTCTTGTTTTGTTCTCTGTGTGTATTTTTGGCTGTGCGGAGCGTTGGCTCTGGCTGTTTCCTGCAGCCCCAAACCCCTTCTGCACAGGGGGCAGAGCTCCACGCTGGGTTCCCCATGGTTCCTTCACCCACTTGCAGCACGGGGGGCAGCGCTCAGCCCCGTGCTCAGCGGGCAGCATGCAGCCCATTGCCGGGCCCTGCTTTGTCTGCCCTCGGCCAAATCACGCACGGCTAAATGGAGCTGTGGCAGGCAAAAGTGTGAGGTGTATTATTAGGAACAGGGAGCTCTTGTTCCACAGCTGCTGCTGCCGCTGCCGCTGCCGTTGGTAATTAATGTTTGAGGAATTGCAGATCTTCATTAGGAGAACAATTAGATTAACGAGAGAGCCCGAGCTGAGGCTGCAGTGGGAAGGGGTGGGGGAGGCTGAGCAGCAGGCTGTGGCCGGGCCGCAGAGCAGAGCGCAGGGAGAAGCACATGGGGCTTAATGGGGTCCGAGGGCCACGTCATTAAAAGCTTTAATTGGTGCCCGCATCGCTGGGGACACCAAACTGTGCAGACACTCTGAGGTCCCCTCGCTGCAGTGCTCACAGCAGCAGGAGATGCTGCGGTGCTCCTTGCAGCCCCTCTGCCCCGTGTGTTCCTCCCTGTGCTCCTAGCACAGTGCCGCCCCACTGCTCAGCATCAGTGAGCCGTGCAGGGAGACTGTGAGATCTCAGAAAGGGAGGGGGGGGGTTTGGAGCCGTGCATTTGGAAGCCGCTGGGGGCAGAATGGTGCCCAGCCTGCTATAAAGCCGGCCGGCCATCCGTCCGTGTGTGGATGGTATTGCATGTTTAATTCACGCCCACTTCTCCTGGGCTCAGCATTACCAAGCGTCCGTGTGGATGTGCAGCTCCCAGATTCCTTTGTGCTACCTCTGTGGAGATGGACTGATAACAACGAGCCCGAGGAGATCTCAGGGCTCCTCCAAAACCCTGCGGTGGCTGGGAGGGAAACGCGGAGCTCTGTGCTGCCGGCTGGAGGCTCTGAGCTGTGGCACTGGGATTCCCAGCATCCTCTCGCGAGCTCTGCTCCCACTGCTTGCTGCAGGAGGGATGCTACCAGGCTGTGAATGCTTATAAATGTTTTAAGCAGCCTCTGATGCATCTCCGGTGCAGACGGGCTGCGGATGGGGTGCTTCATCCTGGCCAATGACACGCGACTGCTGCGGGTGGGATGGCTGCAGGTGGAAAGCACCGCGCTGCTCGGAGCGGAAAGGGAGGAAAATCCCTTTTAATAGAGGTAACCCAGCGGGGTGAGACTGGGCTGGTAGGTGGGAGCCAGAGGATGCTGAGGATGCTGCTGCTGCTGCTCCCAATTTGTGCTTGGTTAGCAGCCTCTTGATTTTGCATCTCGTGCAGGATGAGGGGTGCGGCGGAGCTCTGCTTGCCCGGTGCTCTGCGGTGCGTCGAGGGGACTCCCGCAGGCACCCGCTGGAGCCGGGCCCTCTGCAGGGATGTGACAAGAGCCAGAGGCTCACCTTGATAGAGTAGGCAGAATGACATCGGGGGAAATCAGGCACGGGTGTGGAAGCTCCGCTGCTGACCTTGAGGCTGTGGTCGAGCTGCGGGGCTCAGCTCCTAAATTCAGGTGAGATCACGGCGGTGAGCGATGGATGGCTTTTTTCTTTCTCTCCTTCCTTAATCTCCCCTGACTGGTGGATCTGAGATGCAGGTTTCCTCTTTGAGCAGGGGAAGGGATTTGCTCATCCTCTGTCTTGCAAGCTCAAAAGCAAATCCTCTTTATGGAGTTGAGCCCCTGTGTAGGCTGGTGCAGGGCTGGAGCGTGGAGGTGGTGCAGGAGCAACGCTGGAGAGGTGGGCTGGAGGGGGCAGCCCTGGCAGCAGCACTGTGGGTCCTCACACGTTCCCTGAGCATCCCCAGGGCCGGGCGCCCGGCGGCGGCGTCAGCAGCACAGGGAGCACAAATGGAGGCGATGGATTGGCGCTGGCTCTGATGAGGAGATGGAGCTCTTGTGTGAGTGCTGCTGACAGCTTGCACCGCTCCGGCGCCCTCAGCCGGCACTGATAATCTACCCCGTGTCCCTAATTAATCTGCTTTTGTTTTTTCTTTCCTTTTGTGTTTGCACCTCTTTTCTCTCTTTCCCGGGGAGGTGGAGCCTCAACCCACCTGAGCTGGGGTGGAGAAGCGCCCCTTGCCCACTTGGTCTCAGCCATGAGAGCAGCTGTTGCAGTTCTGCTGTTGGCAGGCTGCTCTGTTGAGGTCTTGTCTGTTTTCCTGTTCCTCCTGCAATGCCCACAGCTCTGCTCTCGCTGTGCCTGCATGTGGGGAGCAGCAGCTCCGCAGCACCCACATCGCTGACCCCCAGAACACCCCGTGCCCATTGCCTGGGATGGCTCTGGGCATGTGCATGCACAGACAGACCAGGAGTGCTGCCAGGAGGAAGGAGGTGTGTGTGTGTGTGTGTGTGTGTGTGTGCACACGTGTGTGTGTATATGTGTGTGTGTGTGTGTGTGTGTGTGTGTGTGCACACGTGTGTGTGTGTGTGTGTGTGCGTGCAATGAGAAGCACCGTGGCTTCACGCTCCCAGCTCTTAGCGTGCAGTTTCTTCTGGTTTCCCATATTGTAAAAAGGGATAATGCTGTCATATTAAAGCACTGGGAGATCTGGGGATGAAAAGCAGTGCAGAGGACTGAGACAGTCCTGATCAAAGCTCTTTTTTCTCCATCTGTGTTTGTTTCCCCATGGAAGATAATACTCTGCTTCTCTCTTGTAAATGTTGTTTTTAAGATCTAAGCAGCTCCACGATGATAAACAGTCATGCTCAGCCGTGAAGGCTCTGCTCTGGCTGCTCTAATTGCATGTGCCAAGGCTGTGGCCTTTGTTTTGAAGCGGGCTGGGGATTTGTTCTGAGACCACAGAGGGAGCCCTGGGAGCAGAGCTGGTTTGGGGCTGAGGAGCTGGTTCAGCAGGCTGCTGGGGCTGCAGAGCATCAGGATTTCCCTCTTGAGATCCGTCCCTGGGTCAGCTTCCCTGTGTCCGACGGGGCTGAGCGAGGTGCAGAGCCGCAGCACCTCCCTCCTGCATGGCTGCTGTGGAGCTCCGGGGGCCACAGTCTCTGTTTGATAGGATTGCGCCGCCCAGCTCTGCTGGCTGCTGGGGAGGTGTGTGGCAGAAGCGCTGTGAGGGAGCCGAGCCCTCACGCTCTATTTCCCCAGGAGGCGAGGCTGGCACCGGCCAGAACTGTGGGGCCGTGGGGACACGGTGCCCCATGGGGGCTCCTTGCTGTGTCCCAGGCCGGTCCCAGCTGCTCCAGCCTCCACCATCCCTGTCCCTGCAGGGCTGGGCTCTCCTGCGGAGCAAGAGAGGAGCGGGGGTTTCTCTCCTCTCCTCGAGGAGGTGACAGCCAGAGCTGGGCTCAGTGTTCTGTCTTTCTTCTTTCTTTCAAGAGGTTGCTAGGAGGAAATGCAGTGACCCACTGACCTGTGTTAATGCTCAGCACAAATGAAGCGGTGCTGCTGGAAGGCAGAGACCTGAGCGCAGCCCTCTGCCTGCGAGGTGTTTGCTCGATTGATGTGGTTAATGGGAGTAATTCTCCCACAGCAGCCGCTGCAAATGAAGATGTTTCATCATCTGCTGGATCCGCATGGAAGTTTTTTCAGGGAATGTATTTAAAATGGCCCTTCTCCTTTTTGCATACAGGCGAAACAGAAGCAAAAGAATCCCAAATGCATTCTTGTGTTTTCACGTCTCTTTATTCTGTGCAATGAGGGCACAGCCCTCCCTCCCTGCTGAGCTGTCTCAGATGCACTGCAAACGATTCAGTCGCTGCTTCAGTGTGGGCTGAGGGGAAGTGGGGAAGTGCTTCGTAGCTGCAAGCCATGCCCACAGCTGAGGGAGTGCATCCCACAGGCTCTGTCCCAGGCAGCACTGCTCCAGAAGTAAAGCCTCCTCCATCCCCTTGGTCCCCCAGGTAGCTGAAGGATGCTCGCTGTCCCGCACCGCTGAAATGGGAGTTGCTGGGAGGAAAATCTTCAAAAGCATCTTAGCAGCTTAGGTTAAGTGCCTTTGACTCTCAATGGAACTTAAGCTCTTAAGAGTCATAGGTGCTTCTGAACATTCTCCCCTTTGTGCCTAGCACCCTTGGGTCCTTGGGAACCTCCCGCTTTGGACCGGCTGGAGGAGCCTCAAGGGAGGATGCTTCCTGCAAACAGGTCTCCATCTAGTTATTTTAGCAGTATTCTTCAAGGCCCCATGCCCAGCACTCACAGCATGCACGTGTTGGCATGCTTAAAGCTGGAGCTCGGGCAGTGCACGAGAATGGATGTCTCACAGGAGGTCTTTACTGTAAGAATTAATCTTATCCCTGAAATGTGACCATATCTAACATGAATCTGACCCCACTGGGGGCCGTGGCTTCGCTTAATTGCGTTCTTTAGCAGGGATTGAGTTCTGTTAGGTGACTTGCTCCTGTTGTGGGAGATCCTGTGCCAGACGGTTCTGTGCAAGGCTGCAGTTCATGGGCAGGAATGGGCAGGAGAATGCTGCTGTGCTTTGTTGTGTGGAGCACTGAATGGCCGGGGCAGCAGTCCGACCTTCAGACAGCATCGATGAGCTGAGCTGAGCACAGGCCGAGGAGGGGAGAGGGTGGTTCGTGAAACTGTGGTGATGTGAGCATTCATCAAAGTAATTCCTGCTCAAATTCAGCCTTGCCTGGAGGGCAGGAGAGGCCTGTTGCGTGGCGGCTGAGTTTCCAAACATTGCGTGTTCTGCGTTTTAGGGGAGTTGTGCAGTGAATGAGTCTGTTTCCATCCTCCCTATTGTCAGGGTGCTGCAAAGAAAGCAAGAGCATTCCAGTCCCTCAATCCCTGCAGGGCAGCTGGGCGGGCACTCATCCCGCTGTCCCGAAAATCCCGCAGCTGAGGGGCAGCCGGTGCTGTACCTGCTCTGAAGGATGAGTTGCTGGATTGAGGTTGACGTGTCCTCATATCTCTGCCAGCACTTTCTGTCTCCATCAAGGGCTCGGAAAGCACATTAGCACCGGAGCGGAAGTGTCACCCTCTGGCATCTCTTTCTCTAATCTTGGAGCTGTTGCCATATCCCTTTAACCAGACCTTTTCAATCGGAGCCCATTATGTGGCATGAAAAGCCATGCCGAATGCAGGAAGGGGAGCTGCTGGGCTCAGGGAACGTCTGCAGGGTGTGCTGGCGTTCAGTTCCATCGCTGGGCGTTTGGGGCACTCTGCTTGGGGCAGTGCAGCACTGCGTCTGCTCTGATGAATGTCACTGATGTCACATGCAGAGAGTGGCTGGGGTCACGGAGGTGTTTGGTGGCACGTGCTGGGATGCAGTGGGCAGGGAGGGATGGACTGGGCTTTGCTTTGGTAAAGAGCACAATTTCTGCAGTGCTGACTGGGCTGGCCTCGTGTTGTTGAAATAGAGAGAACTCTGAGGGCTGGGAGGAGGCATGCGCTCCTGGTGCTGCCCTCTGCAGCCTCGCTGATGGGAGCTGGGAGCTGTGTGACTGAGCAGGGAGAGCCAACAGGCAGACAGCAGTTTGCTCTGGTTGTTGTGCTGGCATTGATACTGCATCCCCAATTTAATTAGCAGTTGCTGTCACACCTATTTGTAATGTCCCTGGTCTGTGCTTGCTTCTGACAGCCACAAAAGGAAACCCAGCACGTCATTCTGCACTCTGGGACCCTGTGAACCCCGCTTAATTCTGGCTGCAGCCTCAGCTTATTTCTCAGATCACCTCTGAAACAAAAATGTGAAGAGGTTCCCAGTGGTCTAATCCAGATTTTTTCTATTTTGTAGAGTATGAGTGTTTCTGCTGTTTTCACAAGGCAGCACTGAAGCACGATGGCTCCAGACTAGCACAGAGTGCACAGCAGAGGCTTTGTAATCCTCAAAGGGCAAACCAAAGCTACTCTCTGCAAAGCTGCTCTTTAGGGCTGGGTACATATTGGGACTTCCTGTTTATCCTCACTTTTCGTTTAGTTCTTTACAGTTCAGCCTTGAAGAGTTAACGGGACCGAGAAGGATTAAAATGCCCCTTCATGCTGCCTGTCCCGATGGTTTCATGCCCTGATGTGCATCAGATGGCTTCAGCTGCCTTGCTGTCCCCTTAGTCCTTTCAAAGCATTTCATCACTGTACAGTGTCTCCTACCTGTCGTTCCTCTAAAAGCTGACAAACCCCGGATTTTATTTTTAATTGGGGTAATGGAGAGCCAGCAGGGTTTGGTACAGATGTGGGAGTGCAGCCCATCGCTGAGCTTTGTACTGACTGCAGAGCGGCTGCAGAGCACCAGGAGGCTGTGGTTGCAGCTTTCATTGGCTCTCACTTCATATTTTCAGCCCTTCTGGGGCAAAGCACGAAGAGTTGGCAGACTGGACAGGCAGCATCATTAAGGGCCGCCTCCTTAATGCCATTCCAGCTTTGTGAAGGGATCAGGATAAGGTGGGAGCTGTCTCCATGGCAATGAGCCTTCTGTGTGAGCCACTGTGCCAGAGCTGCTGCAGCCTGGCTGCATCCCGTCCAGGGCAGAATTGGGCAGCACAGAATCTCCCTTGTGTCTTCAGAGGCCATTTGCTTCTGTGTCTTTTGCTCCATCAGCATCAGTGGGACCCCCAGCTCCAGACTGTGTCACTGCTGTGTGCTGCTGGAGGAGCGCGGCACGGAGCGGGGCAGCGGCTCAGCTGGGAGCCCCACAGAGCCCCAGCAGTGCTCATCCTGAACAAAACCTTCTCAGGGGAGACCTCATCACTCCCTACAGCTCCTGAAAGGAGGCTGTGGGGTCAGGTTGGGTATTAGGAAGAATTTCTTCTCCCAAAGAGCGTAATGCGCTGCACAGCTGAGATGTGGCACTGAGGGATGTGGTCAGGGGGCCTGGGGGTGGTTGAGGACCAATGAGGTCTTTTCCAACCTGAACGATTCTGTGAAATTGGCCGTTGTCTCTGGGGCAGGAAGACCAGAGCGGGCCGTGCCTGCACAGCGACGGTGATGGTGCTTCCTGCAAGGCATGGCCTCCTTGCAGGCCCTCAGCCTCCTGCTCTCCTCCCCGCTCTCCTCCCCGCTCCTCTCCCTGAGTGCTCTCCTCTTCCTCCCCTGCAGGTGCTGACGCTGGGTGGGCGCTGTGAGTGCTGTGAGCGGAGCTGTGGGCGGGGGCTGAAGGCCGACGCAGAGGATGAGGATCCTTCCCAGCCCTGGGATGCCTGCGCTGCTCTCCCTCGTGAGCCTCCTCTCCGTGCTGCTGATCGGTTGCGTAGCTGAAAGTAAGTGGTCTGCCATGACCTCACTTTTCCTTCACCCATAGCTCACCCCCTATGGTGGATGGCAGCTGAGCTGGTTGTAGGCTTGGAGCCAGCAAACATCGCCCCAACATTTCAGCATTATGGAAGCGCTCAGGACTTGACAATGTCTGCGAATTGTCCAGCATCTTTAGCTTTGCACTGGTGCTTCCTTGTTGTTCCTGAGACCTCACAGGGCAGCCGGGCCCTGGTGCCTGCTTTGAGTATGGGGCAGATCCTGGGACTGCCCAGCAGCCAAGGAGAAGGGGAGGGAGCGGCCTGCAGCTCTGCCTGGAGCCTTCCTCCAACCCCATCCCCACCCAGTGCACCCCATAGTCCTCCCTGGCTCTTCCCTTCCAGGCGTCCTTCGGACACCAGTGACCATTGTATCATCACTTGCCAGGGCTGGATTCAAAAATGCATCCATAGAAAGAGCATTATGTTTCTCCTTCTCCCGAGTGAACCAGTTCCCTTCTAACACAGTTTTTAGCTCTGCTGCCTTTCAATTCTTGCTTGATAAAACGAAAAGGGGAAGGAAAAAAAAGAAAATCTTCAGCAACTCAAATGTAATGTCGACATGAAGGCTGATCGCTCGGGATCAGTGGGGAATAGACTCTTCCAAGCTGATTGAATTATGACTTTTTTTTCTTCCCCAGCAAAGCTGCTTGAAGCTGGTGAGAGGGCTGCTCTGGTCAGCAGAGCCCTTGACAGCTTTTAACGTAATCACTTGGTTATCAGGGTTTATTAAGATGGCACGGTCACTGGGGATTGAGTGGGATCCTCGACCTTTTGTTGCTGGAAAATTTTGGAGAGCCGCGCTTTCTCTCTTCCTTGCAGACGGCGAGCAGGGATGTGCTTGCCATTACTTCAGTCAGGAATATTGTTTGGAGAGAAATATACATGTGCAAAAAGATAATATTTCCTTTTGTTCTGATCGTTTTATATGCCTGGGAGGTGAGCCAGACTCAGGTAAGTTTGATATAAGGCCACTTCGCTGGGGTGTAGCTTTGCGTCATTCTGCACCTGAGACAGCACTGCTGCCGTTCTTCATCCGTCCACAAGACTTTATCTGGAGCTACCTGCCCTCAGCACCGGGAGCAGTGTGCTGTGGGGCAGTGGGGATCCTGCTGAGAGTGGCAGCATTTGTCTGGGATCCCAGCTGGGTGTTCAGGTTCTTTGTGAACACTCCGTGTCAGGGCTGTGGGGTCCCAGTCCCGCTGCTGTTTGCTGTGACATTCTTGGGCAAATGGCTTTGTCCTTTATTTTCAAAGCAAGCAGTGCAGCTATGTGGGCACAGATGGAGAGTTCGTGTGTGTGCAAGTGCCTCTTGATATGAGCACAGTCCTGATTCATCCGTTGTGCTGTCTAAACTCCTGTGAGATCTGGGCATTTCCTTCCTAAATGTGCTCCAAGCCCTGTGTTCCCAGTGCTGGAAGTGGGCACTCTGCAGGGTCAGGGTTTTTCCAAACCATTGCTGTGAGCCCTCAAAGTCTTGGTTTTCCCAGGAAGGAATGAACATCTTCTGCCCCAACCCTCTGCAGGGTGAGGTTTGCTGATGCCACATGCTGCCTGGCTGCTGTGGCCATCTTTGGTGGAAATGCACTCTCAGGAAGGGCTGATGCTGGTCCAGCACCAGTTGCATGGCCCTGCTGCTTTCTGACACTTTGCTGCTAGTAGCCAGGCTTTTCTCTGTAGTTCTGCAGTGTCGTTGGATTCTGAGCAGTGATGTTTAGAAGGGCTGTTGAGTTCTGTGCCAGGCTAGGCAGCAGCATCCCAGTTCATCTGCCCTGCTCCCTGCTGAGGGATATAAACAGCAAACAGCTTTGTCTGTCACAACTGCGGAGACTGCATGAAGAGCTGTCACTGTTCTGACAATGGCCTCTCCCATCAGATGGCCCTGGGCTCTGTCACGCTGCCTCTTGCTTAATCCCTTGGCCAGCATCCATTCGGTCGCGCTTGCCACGATGCTGACCCCATTTCCTGCTCCAGTTCATCCTGAGGGGCTGCTGAGGTCACACAGCCCCTGGGGCAGTGTTAGGAGGTGCCAGGCTGTGTTCCCACTGCAGTAGAAGTTCCCATTGCAAGTGGGAAGTCCCCAGTAGCTTGCAGCACCCCACAGCACCATATAACTCTCTAGCATCATGCAGCACCCGACAGCACTCTACAACACCCCCCGTGCCTCTACAGCACCCTTCAGCACCCTGCTGCAAAGCCGAGGGCTTGAACTTGCCTGCTCTTCAGCACAGAATTGGAGAAGCTGTGGCCTGTGCAATCAAAGGGCCATTAAAATATTTCCCTTGCTTCCTGGACTAATTGATCTCAATCAGTGATTTAAACCTTTCTATGGCTGGAACGTTCTATTTAAAGGAAACTGCTATTTAAATTAAAAAACCAAAGCACCACGCTGCTTTTTGCATGCTGTTCTTACTTGAGAAGCTTCCATTGTTTCTTCCATGCAGCCAAGGGCAGCCGTAGAGCTGTGAATTGCTGCCTCTGGGGGCCCCCCCTGGACGGAGCATGTCACCATTTTGTTACAGATTCATGCGGCTGTGTATTGGAGGGCTTAGAGAAAACCAAGCAGCCAAGGTCAGGCTGTGGGTCCGAGCAGGGAGCAGTTCCTGGCTCAGACACACACACAGCCAGAGTGTCTCTGTGTCCCAGCCACGCACCCTCCTGATCCTCAGATGTCTGCAGTGAGCAGTGAGCGCCGTACAGCATCGCTTGGTGTGGAGACAGAGCCAGCCCAGCCTTGCTGGCTGCAGCAGGACAAGCTGCTCCCCTGCTTCGGCCGGGCGGCAGTCAGGTACCCCCGTGCCACCCGCAGGAACGAACGCTCCCTGTAAGTGCTCCTCCATTGCAGATAAAAAGCCACTTACTGTATAGAAACGTGGTAATTTTTATAACTGAAATCAGCATGCTCGCTGTTTTCAAGTGGATTTTTCCCATTGATTAAAGCTTTGCGTTTTACAGTAGTGCTTTGCTAATTGGTACTTTGCATACACAGGGCTGGTGTGTGTGCTCTCCGCCCCAGCAAAGATTTAATAGCAGATGCAGCAGCAAATGTTACTTATTACTTAGGTTTCCTTCCTTTTATAAATCATGTTATAGAACACTTACTAGCAAGCTAGTATTACCATAAATAATTAAAGCTAAATTGCAATTGACAAAATAAAAGAATAAAGCCTCTTTTATGGTGCATTCCCCTGACTTTCTTCCCTTTTAATTGCCCTTGTTCCATCGTTAATTTGGAGAGCGCAGTAATTCACGCCGGGCGCGTGCGTGGGGGCTGCAGTGTGCAGCTGGCAGCAGATGGCAGCAGGGGCTGCTCTGCACGTGGGGCTGTAGTGGGGACAGAGAACACGAGGACAGAGAACACGAGGACAGAGAACACGAGGACAGAGAACACGAGGACAGAGAACACGTGCAGCGGGATGAAGAGGAGCCCACACAGCCCAGTTTGGGCTGCGCTGTGTGTTGGAACAAGGAGAGGTGCAGCTCCCCTTCCTCACAGGAGTGATTCCTCTCCTCTGTGTTGTCTCTCCTGGTTTCTGGAAGTCCTGCTGTTGTCTGTTGTTGTCCAGGACAGCAGCTGTCGATGTCAGATGGCTGTAAAAATCGAGGAGCTTCTGTCTTAGGGCTTGATGGACATGTTGAGATGACGACAGCAGGAAGATAATGTTCCTCTGCTTTGTGTGAGAGCTGCTCCATCTCTGAGCCTGACTGATGACGAAGCAGCAGTGCTGTCCATGGAGATGGGAGGTGGCACAGTGTGGTGAAGCTGAGCTGGCCCCACAAGCGCTTGTGGCAGTGTTTGCATTCGTGATGGTGTAACTCCACTGTGGAGCTGGGCAGTTGCTGCAGAATGGCCCTTTCTCCTCAGTGGTGCTGGCGGGACTCTGAACATTGTTCTTGCAGAAGTGGGCTCTGAGTTGTGCCCTCCTGGGATGCAGTGACCCCACTTCCCTCTCCTGGCCCCACTTGCTGCTTGTGTTCCTTTGTAGGTGAGGGGACTCCTTGTGTCCTTTCCTTTGCTGCCTTCTCCGTCTGCCAGCTGCGATCCAGCCTGCAGTTGCTCAGGGTTCTGGACTAGTTGTCATCCCACTCAAGGACACTGAATTGAGCTTCTGTGTCACCTTGTTTAAGTGCCTGATTAAATTAAACCTTGCCTGCCTGGATCGAGTGATGTCATTTTTATTCTTTTTTTTTTTTTTTTGGTAACTTAAATTGGGAAGTTTTTGTTCCTGCAGGACCAGGAGAGGAAATAAATCATCTTTTGAAAGAGCTTCCTTGGGGACAGGGGGATGTCACCTCCTGGGTCCCAGCTGTGCCCCACTCCGCAGACACTGATTACATTAATCTCAACCGAGGTGCACCTGGGGACAGAGCAGCCAAGGCTGTTTGGGATGCAGCCATGGGTGTCTCCTGGTGAAGGATCTTTCCCTGCTAGAGGTTCTTGCTGCTCAGCTTCATTGGGTGGCTCAGGCAGGGGAAAAGAGCATCTGTTTGTTGTGTGAACAAGCAGCTTGTGTGAAAATCTCATCTGCATGGTGTTTGTGATGGAGAAAACGTGTGTCTTCACCATACCGATGTGCCAGAGCTGGGGCTTTTCGTCCTTGTACCAGACCTCACCAAGGTAGTGCCTGTTTCTCTCTGACCTTGCCCTCTGGATGTGCTTTTCACATGTGCTGCCAGAAAGGATGGCAGCTTTGCTGTGCACTGGGTCACATCGGCTGTTTGGAGAGGTCTGTGTGCTCATGTCTGCTCAAGACCAACTAGATGTGAGTCTTCTGGGTCACTGAAGGGAATCTGTGAGGGTATTCCCAGCTTTTTGTGGCCTGGCAAGCCCAGTATTATTCTTAGAAGGCAAAGCAGAGCGCTTTTCAAGGACACTCAACGAGAGGAATGTTGTTCTTTGGTGTGCGTGGGATGGAATCTGGGCTCAAATTGGCCTGCAAGACAGTCTCCAAAGAACAGTTTTATTTACTTTGTGCCACTCCTCCCCCTCCAGTCAAAGATGTTCTCTTGCAGCATAATTGGTCCCAGTGCCCACCTTAGGCAGCTATGGTGCTCCCGCAGTGCAGCTGCCTTGAATTCTGGAGGATGTTCATGAAAGCAGTCAGATTTTATGCCATCTCTGCACATGGAGGAGCTGAAGGAGTCAGGAGCATCCTGTCTGTGGCTGCACCTCCTCCACCCTCCTTCCCTCTTTTTGCGTGTCTGGGTATTCTTAAGCAGGGACTTCCATCGCCGTGGTTTTGTCCGGTGTCCTTGTTTTCAGTGTTGGTTTGTGCTTCAGCAGTGCTGAATGGTTGCAGAACCACTGCCTGCCCCATCTGGGGACACAGCAGAATGGAGCAGCTGGGGAGGAGATCCCTGCTAACCCAGACATGCAGGTTGCCGGGAAAGAGCCTTATAAGTATATGCTGGAACATCTACTGCTAAGACTCTGAAAGGTGATATCTCAGTGAGTGATTTAAGCAGCTGACATGAAGGAATATGGACCGACCTCCTTGTTTTCGTAGTGCCATTGTGCGGAGGATTTTCAGCGTGTCCCTTCACACTGCAGGCACAAAGCATTGCATTACGAGCTGGGTTTAAACCAACAGCACGCTTGTTTCATCTGGAATGCATACAATAATTTGTTTCCTTTTGAGGCTGAGAGGAAAAGTAAAGCTTTAAAAAAGAAATAAATAAATAGGAGCTGCAACTGGTTCAGCATTCCGCAAAGTTTCTCCGAAGTCCTCCAAACCCTTAATTGAGTCAGGAGCATAAAATTGAGAAGGGGAGAGAGAGAGAGAGCGCGTGGAGTGGCGCGAGCAATTTGAATAATTTATTGGCCTTTGAAGTTGCAAGAGAAATTTCAGCTGCCTTGGGGAGTAATTTCTCCCCATCCTGAAAGGGTTTCTCCTTATTTTAAGCTCATTCAGAGGATGATAGTTTTGCATTCCCTGCATAATTAATGAGCATAACTCCCCTCCACACTCGCACAACCTCTGAAGAGTGTCGGGGTGATGAAACTTGGTGGTTTTTTTAATTAATAAAGTCAAATCAGTTTGACTGTGTCCTCTTCCTCCCTCACCTCCGACAGAGTTTGTGGATTTATTCATAAATTAGGCAGGGTATCCTTTGGAATCTTTACCCCTGCTTTGGTTTTGTGCTGTGATTTCTAAAAGGCCCGGTGTGGGATTTTCCCATCCTGTTGGAGATCCCTCTCTCATCGCCATCCTTCCGCGCTGCCTTTCCTGTCTGCAGGGGTGCAACCTGCTTGGTTTTGAGAGCTTTCTGTCTGCTTCCTTCGTTGTGAAGACTGGGATGCTCCTCTTTCTGTGGGTGAGCTGCTAATAGTGGGTAATTCCAATCACTGTCACGCGAGGGACAGCCTTCCCCTGAGTGGAAGAGGCATTTTCTGCCCTGGTGCCACTCCTTGCATCTCTTGGCAGGAATCAGATGTGAACAGGGAGGTGTCCTGCTGAAAACAAGCTCCCCTTCCTCAAACACAGTCATTGACAGAAGGCTTTAAGGGTTCCTTGTTGCAGCTTTTCCATGTTTCCATCTCTCTCTTTCATGTTCTCCTGGCTGACTTGTCCCCGAAGCCGTAAGCTCTGTGCTGTCGTTGGTTCTCAGCACTGTTGTTGGAATCTCCCTTTTTTCTTCCCATGTGTTGATGTGTACAAATCTGAAGGGTGAATTTTGTGGTTGAAACAGAAATTGTAATAACTCACAGTAGGAGCCAAAGTTTGTGATTCCTACATGTTTCACCCATTAATCATGGCTTTATTGGGTTTTGTTTTCAGAATCTCTCATTCTTGAGCTCCCTTCACATCCCAGTCTTTGAGCGATTCAGGCTCACAGTGTGCTGGTAAGATTTGGAATAAGGTGTTTCAAGCTTGTGTGCCCATAATTTCCTTTTGTTTCTTAGAAAATATGGGCTGAAGTATGTTACGAGAGGCTGGATGGGAATGAGATAACAAGCTTTTGAAAACATCTCAAATCCCGTGCTCTAGGAACTGTGCCTTGTCCTTTTCCTGCAGGTGAGGAAACTTCCCCTCTTGAGTGAAAGAAAGAAACACTGCTTAAATTTCTGGGAAGTATGTGCTTCAGAATATTACCAGAACAACAGCTAATATGTTGGAACTATAAACTGTTTATGTAGAGGAAATGGAAGTGAGATAGCTTTTCTTTACATGAGGAAAAGAGTTTTATCAGACAGTGTTGTATTTATCTGGTGTGCCTTCATCCCCCAGTGCTTGTATTAGCCAGCAGATCATGATGGGCACCATTATCCAGCCCTTCTGGGCAAGCTGTGCAAGGCCAGAGGCCTCTCCTTGTGTTTATGTTTTGCAAAAGTCTTTGTCATATCACTAAATCAAGGATCAGAATTGACCTCTCTGCTCATATCCTTGGGGCTTCTGGCACTGCACTTCCCCTGAGAGGCCATGAGATGCAGCAGCTTGCAGCAGTGTGTTTTCCCCACTGCTGCTGATTCTGCTGTCACTTTTCAGCAGATCAGGACCTCTGCTGGGCTAAATTAAGCTGGCACGATCCGCAGGGACTTGGGATCCTTGTGTGTTTAGCTTTCTCTTCTTTCAGGCAAGTGCCGTGGGAGGTGGTTTGTCGTGTTCTGGTATCCCCCGTAGTTTCCAGCTCTTCTGGTAATTCAAGCAGAGCAGCAGAAGCTGTGTGACAGCCAAGGCCTTCCTGGCTGCAGGTGAGGGTGAATCGAGCTTCTCCAAGATGCCGATGCCAGTGGCACAGCTGGAGAAGCTGCCCTAGCAGCATTGCAGGGCAAGGGAGAGCTCTCCACCTTAAGCTTCTGATTGCAAACAATCAGGGATTGCTGTCATGATGTTGATGGACAAGGGGCCCTCATTAAGTTGCCAGGATAGCTTCCTATTCTTGTTCTTGGTTTCTTGTTTTGCTCTGGGTTATTATGCCTTGTTATAGGACCTGTGGACAAATATGGAATGTGATGTTGTTACAGTTGATGGAAAGCACTTGCATACCTCCAGGGCCCACGCCTGCCACGTTGCTGAGGCTGCACGTGCCCCTGCGCTTGTCGGTCCCTCAGCAGTGATCCCAGGGCTGCCATCCCCTGTGACAGCACTGCGTGTCTGCTCCAGCTCTTGCTGATTGCAAGAAGCTTCCTTCTTCTTGGCATTGCATTGTAGTGCCAGTGGGTGAGTAAGAGTCTTGGATAGAGATGCTGCAAAGATCCATCTGCACTGCCACCCACTTGCTCCTTTGGCCCTCCCAGGGAGGGAGAGCAAAGTAGCTCTGTGCTGAGTGCAGGCAGGAAGCAGGTAGAGAATCCTTTCTATGCACGTGGATGCAGTGTGAAGAAGTCCTGCTGAAATGGGGTGACTTGGTACTAGCTGCTGTTCCTAGGTGATAAGGCACAGTCCCATTCCTGAAAACTAGCATTTTAAATAGAGCAGAAGGAAGGATTCTGCCTTCCCTCTAGCCAGCAGGATAATGTGTTTTTTCTCACCTTGGCTGTCAGAACTAGGAATAGATTTTGGTAGCCTCCGACTCATCCTGCCTCCTCTGCTGCAGGCTCGTACCTCCTCTTCTGAAAGGTCTGTATCTGAATGCATTGCAAATAGGAGCCTGGAGGCTGTATGGATGTACCAATCCCCAAAATGGTAAGGCTTCTGGCAAGAGCAGCTCGGCATAGTGTGAGCTGTGAGGGGTCTGCAGCCTCATCCCGGATGCAGGGAGAGGAGGGAGCTGGCAGCCTGGGCAGGAGTGGAGAGGAGGGCATTGGGTGTTGGCCAGCCCATGTAGTTGTGTATGAAATGAGTTCTTGCTCTTTTTCTATTTACTGCTTGTCTTAAATGCCATCCAGGGTTCCATCCTTCGCTGCTGTCCTTGCTCTGTGGGCATACAGGGTAGGGGAAGGGGAAACTTTTCAAGTGACGTTTCCACTTTTCTGGCAGGAGGAAAGCGTTGTGTGCAGCCCAGACTTTCTGAGTCAGGGAAGGACTTTGATGGATCAGCACCAAGGGAGTAGCAAGGTGGAAGTATTTCACTTCTAAAAAAACATCCTCTATCTTTTTTTACCCTCCATTCCCCAACCTTGCCAGTCCCATCTCCCTGAAGGGAGCCAGGAGCTGCTGACAGTAAGAGGAAGTCTCGGTCTGAAGCCTATAATTATCCTGTCTGCCTTCCCAGAAAAGGCCAGTTGGGGAGCGAGCGTGCTTCTGTGTCATGGAGCAGCCCTGCATTCTGCTGCCTTCCCAATTACTGCTTAATGGACTTTTTATGATGATAAGGCGACTGGGTTGGGGAGAAGTTATTGACGGGGAAATGGAATATAATTCACTCCCTGTTTGTTTGTTCTGTCAGAAAACCCTAATTTTAATTTTATTTGTGAGGCGCTGAGAAATGGCCCTGAGGGAAGAAAGAAAAAAGCAGCAGAACCTGTCAGTAAAAACCTCAGGCTTCAAGGGGACCAGAGTCTCCGCAGGACCTCCCCAGGACCTGCTTTCCGTCTCCCTCAGTCTCCCCATAGAGACCCTCGCCACGGCCTGCTCCTGTCCTGCTCCCGTGTGCAGCTCTCACTCTTCTCGTGATGACAGATGTAAATCCTGGAGCCATCTTTCTCTTCCCTGCCCCTTTCACAAGCTCCCCCGCTCTCTGATGCCGTTGCTGTGAAATGTGTACCCATTCCAAACATCGCATTCTTGCTCCCCACTCTCCATCTGTCTGAAATTTGGCTGCTCTCTCCTGTTTTCATCTGCTCCATGGTTTGTCTCCTCTGTCTAATCCTCACTTCCTTGCTTTGAGCACCTCCCTTCTCTCCATATTGCGCCATTCCTCTCGCATTCTCCCCGTTGATCTCTTCTCTCCTTTCCCCCACAAACGTGTCTGTGGCTTTGCTGTCCTCCCTCCTGCTCCCCTCGTTTGCTCCATCATCGTGGCAACGCTGTTCCTCTGCTCCTCAGCCGTCCCTCCTGGGCTGTCCGCAGCTGCTTGGCCCCCGCCTCCATCCCTGGAGCGCAGGGCATGCATCTGCTGCATGCAGGCAGACCGCAGCAGCTCGCGTGTGTCAACATTTCCTAAAGCAGCCGCTCTGTGCTGAGCTGTGCCCACATCACACGTGGCCTGAGAGGTTGTTAGAGGGGGAGATGAAAGCGGTGCTGTCCGGCGCTGCGGTTGGGGCAGCTCCTTGTCCTCCTCCTTGGATTGCGAGCCTGTCAGCAGTTCTGTGGAATGGAGATGGAGTTTCACTAGATCAGCAGAAAGTTTCAGCCCCAAAACCAGAGGAGAGGTGGGGGGAGAAGAGGGCTTAACTCTCTGCATGCCAGAGAGAGCCCCGTGGAGTTCCTTCTGAGAACCAGAGACTGGTTTGGCTACTCTGGAAGTCAGAAGGGTGAGATGTCCTCCTGCCAGCTGACGTGACCTGGTTGTTCGGAGATTGCAAAGCTTTTGTCTGGCTTCTGCTTTTTATCTTATCCCACCAAGAAATGCATGTGGGAGAAGGTCTCCAGGTTCTGCTGCAAGTGAATTTTTCTGGCTATTTTGTTTGTGTTTTGATATATAGAGGCTATAGCTGTGTGCAAGCCCATCTATGGTGTTGAGTGCTGAGCAGCTCTGTGCTGAGACCCTCCTTCGCTCCACATTGCTCACAGTGTCTGGACGCAGGCAGGCAGGTGTGAGGAATGAGGGCTGTCACTGCGTGGCGGGTGGCAGATGGAGGTGCCAGAGGAGTGGGAGCCCAAGGTCAGCCGAGTGTGCGTCAGAGCAAGAGATCTGGATCCCGACTGTGGGGATCATCTGGAGCCTGGGAGAGCAGGTCGGGGTGTGCTAACGCTAACAGCTAAATGACATTGACTGTAAGGGGCCTAACGGCCTCATCTTTTACCCTTGTGAAAGGCAGAAGTACGGATGTTGGTTGTGTATATAATGTTGTATATGTATGTGCACAAAGAAATGATGTTTTCTGATCTGTTGAGTATTGTTGGGCTAAGGTAAAGGATGGCACTGCCTAATGGACCCCAGATCCTTTGGTGGTGCAGGCATGCTCTCACAGCGGGCAGCTCAGCACCACATCGTTGCACACTGACTGGGAATGGTGGGTAGAATGGCACGGCCTTGGGAGGGCTGTGGTAAGCCAGCTAGCAAAAAAAAAAAAAAAGGCTTACTGGCTTTGCTTTTGCTTTTGCCCTCTTTCCTTGGCAGTCTCGGGTACAGCCTTGGGTTGTTGGGACTGGTGTGTGGGTGTCCACCCGTGCTGGACCAGGGGCACTGAAAATGGAAGTAAAACCTTTTAAAATATGTGTTTTGTAACTGGCTTTCTTTTGTCTGCATGGATTGCTGCTGCTGTGGGCGAGGGACCCTTTCAGCCAGGCTCCTGCTGTTCTGTGTGCTGGGGCCAGACAAAAGCAGGAGTGGTTTGTCTGTATTTGCCATCTGATGTCCAGGTGCTTTCCCAGAAGCAGTGCGGGGGGCTGTGGCAGTAGGGTGATGAGCACTGAGGTGAGTTCTGCTGTCTCAGCCCCGGATTCCCTAAGCCAGCATCAGAGGCGTTGGGAGGATGTTTGAGCATTGATCTGGAATGCTGATGTGAAGTGCTTTGAGAATCAATTTTGTCACAGAAAATTTCAGGGAAGTCAATATTTCCCCACTGTGCCCCATCTCCTGCTGTCCTGCTTTTGGGGCTGACTGAAGGCTGGCCTTCCTGCAGGGCTGGTGGTTGCCATGCTGGTTTTACACAGCCCTCTCTGCTGCTGGTGCTTCGTTCCACTAGCCAGGGTGGTGTGAGTTCTCCCTTCAGCCCTCCAGGCAGTGTCTCCCAGTTGGAGTGCACTGGAGGACCATGGAGAAAGCTGCTCTTTCCCCATGGTGTACTCCTTGGGGGCTAAAGGCATCCCCGTCCTCCTTGTCCCTCCATAGCCCAGCAACAGGAGGAGCAGCCAGGCCTGCCTGGAGGCCAGCAGGGAGAAGGGTCAGCAGGTTCAGACTGCACTATTTTTATTCCCCTTCAGTAGTCGGCTCAGTTTTGTTCAACCTCTTTGTGCTCATGCCTCTCTCCCAGTGCTCAGGGCACCTCCAGGGTCCCTTCCCTTTCTCTGCCTTTGCCATCTTGGTGTTTCAGGTGGACATATGTTGGCAGGACTGTCCCCCTCCTCATCTACCACCTGAAATTCACCATGGCAGCAGTTCCTGAGGGGCATTTAGGTTTAAAGGGTGAGATGTCCCCTCCTTGCTGTAAAGCTTCTCAGACTGTTTCGGCTTCTGTGTATCATTAGCAGGAGATGTATTCCTTTTACATGACTGCATTTGAAGAACATCTTCTGTGGTGGTGTCACATGAAGGAGTGAAGGAAGGAGAGGCGAGGCAGCAGATTCCTCTCCTGTGAGGTGCGTGGCTTGATGCTTTGCCACATTGCTCTGTGTGTGCTCCTCAGGGATGAGTACGAGACCCCACCTTGATCATCTCATAGCTTCTCCTCAAACTCCGCCTGAGAATTCACGAAATTCCGTCTCCAAATGTGTCATGTCCCTTCTGAGACCTGCTGTGTCCGCAGGGCTGCGCTTCGGGAAGCAAAGCCAACTGGAGGTCATCTGCATAGGGGTGGCCATGAGGGTGAGCTGATGGTCTCAGCTGTCTGCATGGCAGTGCCTTCGGCAGCGCTCAGGGATGCAGGGACACCCTGTTCCTGCTTTTGGAGGCTCTCAGAGCTGCTTGCAGAGCAGAAACAGGAATTCTAACTGCATGTTTCACTGCAGGCCGGACCTGGAATGGCAGAGCTGTAGCAGTCCTACGCAGCACATAGGAATCTGTTTCAGCTTTATATCATCGCCACCTTGCCTGTGGTAGCACTGGCTTTCTCTTTTCCAGAGAGGAGAGGGCTGTTCTGCAGTTGGCGTGGGCTGCAGTGACAAGTGGTGCAGTGACGAGGATGCATAGGTGGAGAGCACTGTGGGTGATCTGTCAGGGGGAGAGGCGAGAATCAAAGTCTGGAGCTCAGGGACTTGGGCAGTTTTAAAAACAATAACTTAGCTTTGATTCTCGCTGATTTTCCAAGTGAGTAGCAAAGGCAAATGGATGGTTTGGTAGGGATTTGTGTTTGGTTTCTTCTGTTTCTCACTCTCTGTGAGCCAGCTTACCGTAGGCAGCGCAGCACCGCAGCGGTCTCAGAAGAGCAGGTCAGCTTACCTGTTAGCACCTCGGGAGTCAGCGGAGCCCCTAGCAAGGAATGCTGAGCTATGACTCCATTCTCCATTTGAGCACTTCCACTTTCTTCAGGACAAAAATAGAGCTTTATTTGTCCTTATTTGTGCTCTTATCGTACTGCTTGCACCCATATCGGTGTATACATAACGTTAAGGATTGTTAGGGGCTTTCATTTTAGGAAATGAGCTTACGTCAATAAAGTGCTCTTAAGCCTTGGATGACTTTGGCTGTACCTTCAGGTCTGACCTCTGCTAACTCGTCAGATTCTGAACGTAGAACGGAGGGAGGAAGTTGGGTTCAGGCAGATGGAGCCCAAAGCAGAGTTTGGTTTTGCCATTCTTGGAAGCCGAATTCCCAAGGGCCGATGCCTCTGGTGGGACTGGCTTGATAACCTTTAGCAGTAACATCGCAAAGAATATTCTGACCTCTAAATATAGATCTGGATATTTATACATTCAGTGCTTTGTACACAGCATTCGATGGGGCATAAACAGCTCCAGCAAACTGTATTTATCTCCAGCATGGAAACAAATGCTTGATTGCATCACATGAGCTCGCTCAGTGGCTTTTATTTATACACTCCTGGCCGCACCAGGCAGGGAAGGGGGAATGCTTCCTTTTATCTTTCGACCCCTGAAAGACCCTGCAGACCACTCTCTTTGCCGTCCTTGTAAGCTCTTCAGTAGGCCATTTACATCTTGTTTTATAGACTCTGAGTATGTACATATAAACACACAGATTTCATGGTCACGTGGTCTACTTTTCTCAAGAATAACAGACGGCAACTTTATGATCTGAGTGATTTTATTTGAACACAGCTGCGGCCTTGTGATTGAAATATTTCAATAAATTTTAAACTAACTAGATGAGAGAAAGCTGTGCTGGGAAGCAGGTTAGAGTATGGAAAGGAGATTTCCCATAGACTAAGGCAGTATGGGCTCTGCACACGCACTTCTGGCCTTGTATTCTTCCCATCAGAAGGTCCCAGACACCTTCCTGGATCGGAAGGGCTGTCCCAGCATCCTTCCCCCTCCTTGCAGAAGTGCTGTTGCAGACTTTTGGATGTGGGGGGGACTCAATGTGGCCGGGAGTGATGGGGAGCTGCTGCAAGCACAAGCGGTGTTCCGTCGGCCCAGGCTGCCTAAAATGCAGCCTCAGGCACAGAGTGTGTTGGCTCAGGCCTTGCTGCCCCTCTGGGCAGCTGGTTATGAGGTGTCATTGAGGAGCTTTTGGCTTTCAGTGTTTTTAGAAACTGTTTTCAGCTCAGCTTCTTCTGATGATGAACTTCACACATCAGCTTCACTTGTGCAACGTGGCCTAAAAGTCCACTCTTCAGAAGTAAGAGAGGCTTTGCAACTTAATCCCACTGAAGTCTCGTTGGATCAGGCCACCAATCAGTCTGTGATGTAGGTTCTTCTGTGCAAAAGGGAAGGAAGGACTGCTCCTTCCCAGAAGGCCCAGAGGATGGATTTCATCTGCGGTCACACAAGAACAGCGGCGATAATGCTACTATTAATTACAGACGTTGTTTATTAGAGTTTGTCTGTCCTTGTGCCAATTATGATTTTTTTCTTGTTTTTATTTATTTTAAAAGGTCCCCCTGTGTTCATTAAAAAACCTGTGGACCAAATTGGTGTGTCGGGAGGGGTGGCATCTTTTGTATGCCAAGCAACTGGAGACCCGAAGCCACGAGTCACCTGGAACAAGAAAGGGAAGAAAGTGAACTCCCAGAGGTTTGAGGTAAGAGACGTTCTTCCAGTCACTGTGTGTGTAGACAGGGACTGACAGAAAGCAGCTAGTGCTCCCTTATGGTCATTCTAAGGCCTGATAATAAAGGGAGATTTGGAAGAGGAGAAGTTTTAACAGCAGTAAGAATGAAATACAAGCTCTTGGCCGTGTTAACAACTGAGATTGTTCCAAAGCAACAGAGTTCATGGGTTTTTTATGTTACTGGTGTTTTATCTTTTGTTTTGTTGGTTGGTTGTTTAGTTTTTCCCTCCTCAGATATAACATGAAGCTGCTTTCTCCCTGCCCTAAGAAACTCCAGCTATAAGCTGGTACTTCTTGAACTCCACAAATGCATCTTTCATATTCATCCATGACTCATTATTTTAACTCTGGAACAGCCTGAAGTAAACAGTACAGTTACTGGCACTGCTTAGATAGAAATAATTTGGATAGAAATGACCGGAGTGACAAGAACTTGGAGGTCATCCTGTGGAATTTGCTGGGGGACTCTGTCCTGCCAGGCACACAGCTGTGAGCTCAGAAGAGCTTTGTGGGGTTACTTGCCTACGCCTAATGAGGCAAAGATTCTTTTTTCTTTTTCTATTTCTCTCAGTCCATTTCCCCCCGCTTCATCACAGTTGTATTCTGAACCCACTCCACACGCACCATCACCGTGACTCATGTGAGAGCATGTGAGCTGCACATAGCACTTCTGGTGTGCCAGAAGTCAGGGATGGGGTTTGGTGTGACAGTTCCCTGTTGGCTCCTTCAGGTCAGCAGAGAGAAGTTGGCCATGCTGGCTGTATGCCGGGCACTGTGGGACAGCTGATGTGTACTTCCAAGTGAATGTGTTTGTATATGTGTTGGTGCCTCCTTTAGAAGCAGAAATTAACCATCTGCTTGCAAGCCAAGGACGCTTACTATGTGTATGTGTTTCTTTCCTTTTATTCCCCAGACAATTGAATTTGATGAAAGTGCAGGTGCTGTTTTGAGGATCCAGCCGCTCCGGACTCCCCGAGATGAGAACATTTATGAGTGTGTTGCTCAAAACCCTCATGGGGAAGTCACTGTCCATGCCAAGCTCACTGTCCTCCGAGGTAAAGAACATTTCTGCCTGCTATGTGTCAGTGTCACAAAAGAAGGTACCTGTCAGATTCTCTCTTCCTTCTCATGGGTGGGAAGACTGTCACAAAATGCGTGACCAGAGCACAAAGTCCTTTTTTGGTTTGTTTTGACCTATCAGATCTGTTTGCTTTTATTACTTAAATTTTTATTACATAAAATTACAAAAATGACTGTGTAAGAAACAAAAGCAAAGTGCATGCTATTGCCAGACCATGTAGGAGTTCTGTCAGGAAGATATGTTGAGGGTCCTTCCAACATGAATTATCCTAGGTCTGCATGATCTTCCCTACAATAAATATCCCCTCCCCAGCTTTATGAGTAGCACCAGATAACGCCTTTTCTTCAGCAACTTCAGTATTTCCAACAGCATCTGATGTCCTTTTGTTTGAACAGAGAGTGAGCACATCCCTGGCAGTGTGGAGCTAAATTTGTGTGCGGATTCCTAGCACAGAGCAATAAACAAAGATCAGACATAAAGGGCACATGGCAAAGCCTTTTGTAGCAGGAATATCCCTTCTGCTGCTCACCTGGCAGGCTCTGCGTTGGCAAGCTGCTGGCTTCCTTTGAGCGTGCGAGCCTGTGGTCCAGGCATGCCTGACAGATTTGTGTAGGTGCACTGAAATCTTTGTGTTGCTCCTCTGCCTGGAGTGGCATTTAACCTTCTGCTGGCAGTACATGGTGGGGAGGCTGCAACAGTGCTTTATGGCAGAGCGTGTTTAGCTGTGGTCTGGCTGGGAGCTGAAAGCTCTGTTCTTCACGCTTCCTCTCATGTATGGAGTTGTGACGGTTTGGGAGAGGTGCCCCTGTGATCATAACCAAAATTTCTACCCTTTGAACGTAACATGATCAGTGGCAGCAGGGCATGTTGTCCTCCAACTCCTGCTCTTGCAAATCTGAATTCTCACTGCGTTTTTCAGGCACTCATAAGAAAGCTGCAATGTTTGGGAAATGATGCCTTGAGCTTAGTGATGGCCCTTAGGGACAGCACTGCTTTGTACATGTCTTTTTGCAGCTCTTCCTTCCGGTATCAGCATCATACACATGTCAGCTAGAGAGGCAGATGACAGAACAGGAGCTGCATCTCCCTGCCTGACTAATTACGCACTCTGCGGATCCCACCAGAGCATTATTACTGTGTGCTTTGCTCCAGTGCTGTGGTCCTTTCACAAGAACTGCTGTTCTGCTTGCCTAATGGGACTTTGTTCATTAGCTTAGCTAACTGACTACAAAAGCAGGTAGGGTACCAGTCCAGAAAACTGAGGGGAGCAGTAATGACCTGCAGGTCTTGTCCAACAGGTTGCTGAAGAGCACCAGGGAGGCAGTTTTTGCAGCACACCCTCCCCTTCCCTGCACTGCTGGAGTTATTCCATCCTTCATCTTTCCCTACCTTTCACGTAGCACAGATTGTCTCCTCTTTGTCTTCATTTGTCAGTGATAGGGAGGTTAAAAGGACCAAGCACAAATCCACTAATCTCCACAATGACAAAGTCAGCATGCTGGCATCTATTCCTTTCTTTTCTCCATCTCCTTCTACGTTCACCCACTCTCCTGTTTGTCTTTTCTCTGTCTTTCCTTGCAGTGCCACCTCCTCCTTTCTGTCTCTCTTCTCTCACTTTCAGAACGAATGCTTGGCAGAAAGATGGGGGCAGCTCCACAGCTTGGAGATGAATGTGAGCTGTCATTTGCAGAAGCTGTTATCTTGGCATGCTGTGGAGTATGGAAACCTGGGCCCCAGCTGTTACAAACTCTGCAGGATGGGGTTTGGACTCATTCTGCAGCCTGTTGGCTGTGCTGTTGTAATCAGCTTGAAATACATTTGTGTAACTTCATGGAATACACGTGTATGAACAGTTATGGGATTTCCTTAGAGCCAGAGCAGACAGTCTCACAAACAGAAAGAAAAAAAGCATTCTTCCCTCCTAGATGTGGCTACTGAAGGAATGGGGAATAAACCCTTCTTTGGTTATCCACATGACTATTCTTGGATCAGACCACGATAGAAGTCCATATGCACTCACTTAATAGCAGGAAGCTGCAGGAGAGGAAACCTCTGGGAGCTCTGAGAAGCCAAGCTTGTGATGGGCACCACTCAGCTCACAGAACATTTTCACTCCAGCTCTGCTGCCTCATTTGTCCTTCCTGTTCCATTTCTCAGATCTGAGTTTCTACAGGTCTGGGGAGACTTTCTGTTCTGTCCATACCAGGCTGGAAGTAGTGCCTGCAAACCTGATTCCTGCAGAGCCCAAAGAAAAGGAAAGAAAGTGGTTTTGGGAAGCATTTTCCAGTTATTGTTGACTCCAGCTGCTGTCATTTTTCATAATAACTTAGGCAGAAGGGAAGCTAGTTGACACAGGCACCCCAGCTCACAGTTGGTATTGTTTCTATAAGCTCCTCACTCCAGGAAAGATGAGCATAATTTAATTTTTATTATTACTTTTAGTGCTTCCTATACACAGGTTTTATCTTCCCTCCACTTCTGTAGCAGCCTGTGGCAGTGATTCTGGTGCCATGGAGGTTCTCTCCCTGCCTCACCCTGCCTGCAGGTGACCAGGCTGCAGCCTTCTGCCTGCATTGCCTCTGCTGTGCGGAGGCAGTGAGCTGCATTTGGAGCAGGGGCAGGCAGAGATTGGTTCTTTGCTTTATTGAAGCTGATAGAGTTCCATGGAGGCTCCCCTCTGTGAGTCGTTAGTAAATGCAACATGAATTGTACATTGATCCCATAAAAAACAGTGCTCGGTCCAGTTAAATGTAATGGAGCAAGGTCTGCTGCGCCCTGACAGCTCGCTGCATGCTGGCTGATGCTGGCCTTTCCCGAGGATTACTGCACTCTGGAAAATTGAGGAGGGAAGCTGTTAGACACGCGAGGTCTGTGGCAGAAATGACCGGTGTGTGGGTCAGGCTGCTGGGTACGGACATTCAGACTTTTTTTTTAAGAGATTCCCTGTTGTTTTTTTATGAAGCGTTCATTTCCCTAGCAGTCCTGCCCTGAAATTTCCATCACACGTTTCCTACTCCAAGAGGACATCTGGTGTGGGCACGTAGAATGTTCTAGTGAGACTTCTGCTGTTTGGTTGGATTTTGCAATCGTTGGCTTTAGCTCAACAAAACACAAATGAGTTCTGGATGCTCAGCAGAAAGCATTGAGCCCCACGGGAGCGCGTGCTGAGGCAGAGCTGCCTGGGAGGTGTTACCTGGCCACTTGAGATGGTCTTGGCAGATGTGCCTCAAACTGGTCTTGCATGGCTGTTCCTGTAACGACCTGAAGATCGGGCCAAGTAGAA
Organism: Perdix hodgsoniae; assembly: GCA_035772895.1. NCBI lineage: Eukaryota > Metazoa > Chordata > Aves > Galliformes > Phasianidae > Perdix > Perdix hodgsoniae. Next base: position 2,993,587 of record JAPSGF010000082.1, read on the forward strand.
AGCAGGTCAGTTCTGTAGCTTATGAAAAACGTCAGGCCAATTTTAATTCAGTGGAGTGCATAGGAGCACAATAGTGGTAGGGAAGGCTGTGTATTACCTGCACTGCTGTGGGGCCGGCTCACGTATCTGAGTGGCTTTAAGCCCATTTAGTTATCTTCATAGCAAAACTCTCAGATCAGAATGCGTGGAATCAACAAGCAGGGCATGTTGCTGAGACTCCTGGCATGTATTAAAACTGTCTTCGGCTGCGTGGTACTGGTTAGCTAAGACACAGCTGTGTATATCCTGATGGAAGGAACTTGGTGTCATTTTCCAAGGTGCATCATGCAGGGACACATGTTGGGGACGGGGATACTTGTAACATATTCATAAAGTTGATGAAGAAGACAGGACTAAGCTTCACAGGTTCTGGATTCTGATCCTGGTTCTGCTTAAAATTTGTGTCATCTGAGCTGCTTCATCACTGTGATCTCGGCTCTTCTCCCTTGGAGTGAGGATGGCAGACTGATGGGAGACCAGTCAGTATCTGTGAGCAGGGCTGTGTATCTCCAGAGAAAAGCAAAAAATTCCTATTTTCTTCAACAGCATCCTCACTGTAGCTTTCTGCATTCAATACGTAGCTCATCTGTACATGCTCACACCCTCCTGCTCTTCTAAATTATTAAATAACTGCATGCCCTGCGGGGAAAAGAGCAGCAGCAACACCCGCTTTATCTTCCTTCATCATCCTCATTTCTAGCACGACTGATTATCTAAACACAAAGCTGCCACCTTCTAGAGGGACGAGAGGCTGCGAGTGTCTCCTTTCACTGCAGTTGGTGCCCTTTGCTCTGTCTGTAGGACCATGTGTGCATCAGTGCATACGCGGCTCCCGGCACAGAGCACAGCCTCCAGTAGGATTTAATACAAATGAATGCTGAAGTGCTCTCCTCTCCCTGCCTCCTTCAGTTTTTCCTCCCCTGCTGCTTCTCACCCTGCTTTGTTCAGTGGCCTTGAGATAACTCATCAGCTTTTTCTCAAGGGAAACCTGTACACTTCTCAGTCTAAGAGCAGTATGAGCTCTGTTAATATGGCAAGTGCAGCATGTGACAACACTCGCCTGCATGAGCTAGCCTGGGATTCAGCAGCAGGCCAGGTGTGCCCGCCAAGCTTGCATCTTCCCTCTTTTGTTCTTGCAGTTGTCTGGGCTGCTTTTAGAAAGAGAATTCACAATCCAAACCATCCCTTGTTTATTTACTTGGTAACAGGTCTGGGCTGGTGTTTGGGGATTGAGGAGGAGGTGGCAGGGCATGCGTGTGCATGTCTTGTGGGGATTGAGTTGAGACTGTAATTGCATTATTAAAGGGAATCCAATTGTTAGGGGATGAAGCCAGTTTCACTTTCCTGGCAGGAAGGAAATCTGAGCTCTTGGATCAGTGCAGTATGTGATGTTCGGTGGTGCTTCCTCTGTCGATCTGCTCCTCAAATCTGATCACGCCTCTAGTCGCAGTTGTTTTAATTAAACTCAGAGGAATTCTGCACAATGTGCTGCAAGATTAACATTTTGTTTAATTAGAAACACTCGGCAGTAGTAGTTGTACCAGGCCTCCCCCAGCACACATGCACACACATACATACGCGCACACGTATTAACTGGTTCATGAAATTAACGGGCGTGGGTCTGAGCCAGGTGCAGTAGCATCGCCAGGGAGCGGGATAAAAGCAGTAATCAATAATGATGTCATCTGCAGCCAATGCGGCGGCAGCTCTGCAGCTCCTTAACAACACACCACCGCCTGGTTAAATGGGAGAAGGGAGGAGAAGACGGTAAAAGCCTGGCTGGAAGCTGTGTGAAGGCAAAGCAATTCCCCCAGCTCTCCAGCCCCGAGCCCCCTCCTGGGACGGGCTGGGCCTTTGCAGCACACATGATCTGCAAAAGCAAATGCTGTTTGGAGGCTGCTGCAAAACCCGAGCACCCGGTGAAGGGAGACCTCAAAGGTTTGGATCAGTCCCTGGTTGAGGGTGTTTGTGTCGCTGTTCTGAAGGCAATACCTGGTTTTGAGGCATTTCAGATGCACTGAAATAACTGCTCCTTTATACAGCTGAAAGTTAGTCCATGCTATGAAACCTGTATTACTTTTGCAGGTATGAGGTGGTGCGTGTTTCCTTTGTGGCCAGGCTCTTTTGATGTACGAGGAGGAGATATTTCACTCTCCACTTAGTCACGATGGATGGCGTATAACGCTCCAGTAATGATCAGAGAAGGAAGCAGTGCCCATTTTTAAACATGCGAGGAGATTGTGACAAAGATTATGGGGGAAGCGCTACTGTTTTATATTAGTTATCACAATTAGTCAACGCTGGCTAGGATTGCCCTCCTCACCCTCATTAGTGAAGGTGAAGGCAGGGCTGAGGAGCGGCAGGGAGCTCTGCTGAGCCCGGCTGCGCAGTTCTGGTGCTGCATCCCTCTTCCGTGGCAGCACTCCGATAAAGCTGAACATCGCACCCTGCATGGCAGCACTTGGCTTACTGTTGCTGTGTGTGTCCCCTCTGGTAACTACAGCTGGATGATATTTTCCTCTCCTTTCCCTCCTCATTTTCGCTGTGTTTTTGACATTCCTTTTCATGTAGTCACTTTCATTATTCCTCTTGCGCAGTTTGTTTGGCATTGTGGGATTTTGGGGGAAGGAAGAATTATTCCTTTCAGATGTGACTGTATGTGCTGTACTCTGCAGTACAGGGATCTGTGCCATATGTATGCACAGCTTCTGCTGTAGGAGGTAGGTATGGGATGCACTGCAAGACCTGGAGAGACTTTGAGATGCCGCAAAGCTTTTTAGACTCAGATTTTGTATTTAACTGTAAAACTTTTCTTGCGGGGCATTAGGATAGTCACACATAATGTGCAGGAGGGTACACTTTACTGCTTGACATGTTTTCGCAGGCCATCTATGGATGATTTGCAGTAGCCTTTTCTTGAATCTCGCTGCTCAGAGACCTGGGCAGCAGTTCTGCCTGACTGCATTTCTTGGTGTGTTCCATTGAGCAGCCCCTCCAGCTGCCCTGGTCCCAGCTGTGTGTGTAACCGCTGTGTTTTTTCTCTCCCACCAGAGGACCAGTTACCTCCCGGCTTCCCAAACATTGACATGGGGCCCCAGCTGAAAGTGGTGGAGCGGACACGAACGGCCACAATGCTCTGTGCAGCCAGTGGGAACCCAGACCCAGAGATCACCTGGTTTAAAGATTTCCTGCCTGTTGACCCAAGCACGAGCAACGGGAGAATAAAGCAGCTGAGATCAGGTGAGGTCTCTGTGTGAGATCAGAGAATCAAGATATAGATACAGCTGTTAAAGGAATGCCCAGAGGTTCCTGAAACAGAGGAGGGGGCCTATAAACGTCAGCCTCACAGGTGTGGATTGGGTCATTTGCTTTTCTTCACTTTTGGGATTCACATTCTTACCCAGGAAATGATGGGGGCGTTTTCCCCTGCACCCCGTCTTCCTGTCCTTCCCTGTTATAAAGGAAAGCAGAAAGGGAAGCTGGTTCTCCTGCAGGAGATGCTGTAACTAGTCTGCTCGCCTCAGTAATGATGTTACTGCAGTGAAGGGAAATTGGATAGGGGCTGTGTGTTTCCTCCTCAGGCCAAGAGCTGGGAAAAGAATCTCTGTGACAGGACAGCATGTTAGGCCACACACACGTGGTGTAAGGTCTACAGCTGTGGAAGCAGGATCCTGTTGGTGTAAAGGGACCCTTCAGAGCTGGTATGGAGAGCAGCTCTTGCAGGATCTCTCTGGCATCACATCCCTGCAGTCATTGCTGGAGAGCAGTTGTGAGCAGTGAGCGACCCCTCGGTGCTCAGTGGCAGTGCAGTGGAGTGGATCTCTGTGAACAGATGTACCCCAGCTCCGTGGCTCTTGTCAGTTCTCCGTCTTTCCCCATCTGCTTGTCCATCTGCTTCTTTTGTTTATGTTTGTTGTTTTTGTGTGTCAACGTGACATCTCCTAATATCCATGTTTCAGGAGCTGTTTGTGTGGTTGTTAAATATCCTGGTTCACAGTGTGAGTGTGTATGTGCACACATGCAAGGAGGGCACAGGTGGATTTATTAATGGATGCTTCTGATGAAGTCCTTTCTCAGCTTAAAAGAAAATCCACACAAAACCTTCCCTGCTTTCTTGCTGATAACTGTGATTATGAAACAAGCTGTGGAAGTTTTACTTTTTGACAGAAACTACCCCCAGAAGTGGTCCTCTTCAGGTACTGCTTGGACCGATTGCTCTCACCCCACCTGGAGAAAACATGCCTCTGTTGTTGGACCTAGCAGGAATCTATACAAAGATTTGTAATTCTGCAGCCACCGGTTTGGCTCAGTGTAGTTCCAGTTCGGTGTAGCTTTTGTACACCTGCATCAATGCTTCCTGATTCAGTGAAGCAAACTAACAAGCAGATATTTAAGCTGCTTTGTTAGAATTAGAATGGATTGGTGAATCCCACAAACCCAGATGAGATTGACCTCTCTGTTTTATTGTAACAGCTGAGTCAAATGCAAATAAAAAAAATCACTCAGCATAAATAATGAGAGGTAAACTAGAATTATATCATGCTCTGTGACCATGAGCTGAAGTGTGAGTAATGCACAGGCAGATTATTTTTAATACATTTATCATCTTGCTAGAATGCCTTTATACTCCTTAACTGGTTTGATCTGATGTTTTCCTTAAAGCCACCTGAATGCTGCTTTTTTTTTCCAGTGAATTGGTTTGCCTCTGAGGGAACCCTTGACCTTTCTGATAAATCTGAAGATGCCTGCTGAAAATGAATCTCATTTTGAGCTTCTTTGAATTAGTAAGCTGGTGAAGCATCCCTGCTGTCCTCTGGGGCAGAAACCTGTTGCTTCTGTGAAAGGAGTGCAGGTGGCTGTTCACACGGGAGGACTGAAAGTCGAGGTTCTGATTTATTGTCCTATTTCATCTACTTGTAGGGCTTTCCAAAACTTGCATGTTCTGCAACGCAAAGGCCCGTGAAAGTGGAAAACATTAACATCAGGGCCATCCAGACCAAGGCAAAGGAGATTTCAAGTGTGCATCTGTAACCAGTGTGCGATGTGCATGGTCTTGCCTGTCGGAACGCTGATGATGCGAGTGCTGCTGATGTCAGGACTTAATTTAATACGTTTACCTTCGCAGAAAACAAGCTTTGCTGCCCACGTGCAGCACTAGCACACGTTAGGGTACTGGATGCTTCAGGACACTGCTAATGAGCTTCAGTGTCTTCCACGCACAGGTCAGCAGTGTCACTCTAATTCAACCTCTGGGAAATTACAATTACAGCCAACTAATGGGTGTTGGACAAACCCTCTGTGAAAGGGAGCACAGGGGGGAGGAGTGAGCCCTGCCCTAAGTGGGAGCTTTGTCTCTGCACTGGGTGCTAACAGACTTAGCACAGAAGCCAGCAGCTGTGCTGTCTCTGAAGACCTGATGGAGGTGGGCGCAGGGACATGCAGCAGGACAAGACGGGACAGGACAGCCACGAAGGTTCTGCCTTGCAGAGGACGGCATCCATGGCACGTTATTACAGAGGCTGTTAAGAACTAGGGAGGGTGTTAAGGCCTGAATTTGTATCGGTACAGGATTTAGTGGCAAAGATGCAAATTAGCTCGTTAAAAGGTAGAAATGAAATGTCACACACACAGCTATGCAAAATTGGGCAGCCGTGTCCAGATTTAGTTTTCGTTTATATTAAAACAGCCAAGCACTTCACTTGGCAATGCAATGGTCCTTTGAGGCTACAGCCGTTACATTCTCATCATCCCATGGTCCCGTTTGTGTTAAGTCTTCAGTATAACTGAGAAACAGGTAATGATGTTGTTAGCCATGCAGCTTTCCTCCAGCCACCGGCCCTCCCTCCATCTCCAGACGCTCCTTCCAAGCAAGTGGGAGTCTTTTAACATTTGATCATTTAGATACAGTGAAAAGCTGAATTGTCAGTCAGAGAAAAATGGGGAAAAGCTTCGTCTGGCCACCTGTTTCTCTCAGTCTTACACCGACATCTCAACCTTACCAGCCCAGACTGTCTGTGAGTGTAAGTGGTCTCGGTGGTGGACGACAAATGGATGTTTCTGCCTGCGCACACAGGCACGTTCTGGGCAGCAGGCAGTGGCCTCTGCTCAGCCGTGCCACCTATGGGGGACAGCGGGAGACGTTCAGAGTTGGCTTCTTACATCAGGGAGCCCTGAAACCTTTTGTGTCTTGTGTGTTGTCTTCTGCTTTCTAAATAAGTGGCTCTAACAAACTTAATTTTTTTCTTTTTTGTCTTTTTTTCACTATTTTTTACATTCAGAGACCTTTGGTAAGTTTGTTCAATTAAAACAACAACAACAACAAAAAAAACCCCCGAAAAAAACAAAGCAAAATGAAATCCCCAAACCTGCTAATGTCCAGATTTGTAACCCTCACCTTTAAACTAATTCCTTTGTAATAGCTTTCTGAGAGGCATGCCGTGCATTTCTTCTACTAACTCTTTCAGTAGGGATCTTCTGCCCTCTTAATAATTTCTGCAGGGGTATTGCAGGCTACAAAAAGAATAATAATAATCCTAATTAATAAATCTGTATAAAGAGATAACAGCTAAATATGAACCTCCTAACATTGGATAGATTTTTTTTGTAACTTAGCAACAGTTGTCCTGGAATTCCCCACATACACAATAGCTTGTACCCTGGACCTGTGATAATTGTGTTCACACCTGCAGGAGGTCCTGGAGTTTCACATCTAACAGAGTCATTGGATTTTTTGGAAGGGAGAGGTGAGGGTGCAGCATTTCCAAATTGAGGCTGTTCGTCACCGGCGGTTCGGAAAGCACCCCGTCCACGTCAGCTCTGTCCCCTGAGAAGCCCTGCAGAGCTCCTGTGCCACGTCCCCTTTTGTTATTAGAGATGTAGCAATTGCAGCTGTCACCCAGGATCCGGCATTTTAAAATTGCAGAAGACCCTTGATGATTGCTTGCTTGTTTAGAATAGAAAGCTCTCTCCAGCCCTCGGGAGAGCAGCACAGCACAAACATGTTCTCACACGTGGTCTGACAGAAGGTGGGGATGTGTTTTCTGTCATTACCATGGCAATGGTGACTTTCCTCCTCTCCCTGTGATGAAGGCTTAGAGAGTCGTGGGCAGCTTGCTGTGTGGGAAGAGTTAGAGAAGGGGATGGTGGGAGAGCGGATCCCATCCTCCCTGGCCCAGGGAGACGCCTGTGCGTGGAGTTCTGCCTGGCACCATCTCGGTCCCAGGGCCGGGTGCCTTTTGCCTCTGCTGCTTAATGCTCTGCTGGCCGTCTGGGCTTGTGCAGCCTCAATGTTTTTCCTGAACGAACAGATTTTCTGTTCCTAGGGGGCTGCAGAAGGCAAAATGAATATTTTGCATAACCTACTTTCCACCTGGGAGGTCTGCATCCATGGGAACTCTTCCTCCTTTTGTTTTCCTGCAAAGCTGGTGCTATTATTCTGCCCCGATCCCCTTCTAGCCTCATCCTGCTCCCCTAAATTGAATACAAAGCTGGTTAGATGTGAAACTCCAGTAGTGAAAATCTACCATCTGTGTCCCTGCCACCACTCAAACTGCTATTCTTCCCTTGAGAGTTATCTGATCTCGTTTTGGTTCAAATTCTGTCACCTCTGGCCTAGGTGTGGGCCATCTTGTAACCATGCTTTGCTCCTCACCTCTGTGTCCCAAGTGCCAGAGTCAGAATTGGAAGCATCGCAGCGGCATTGCTTGGCTCCCCAAGAGCTGCCAGCAGCCTGTTTCCAGGGGCGGCACTGATGTTTAGATGGAACAGGGAATCACCAGCCTACAGTAACACGGGGCAGTTCTGCCACTGTCTCTTCTATATGACACAGCTCAAACTTCCATCACGTTTCTCCTGCCCTTTGCAGGAAGTTGCCCTTCGCCCAGTGCGCCTTTGCAGGAAGTTGCCGAGCCTGGCAAGGCCAACAAAACGTTACAGCGGTGGGTGCTGCTGGGGTCTCCTCCCCTCTCAACCCGCTTCCCATTAGCCTTGTTCCAGATTTGTGCCACAGATGGCAGATTTTCACTCCAGTTTTGAGACAGAAGGATTGGAGGCTGTTTTTATTTCCACTGAGTTGATCTGTAACCCTTTGCTGCTTTGTCTCTCGCTTTTTCAGACCTTCCTGCCGTCTCCCGTGTGGAGATCTGCCCAAATTCTTGCTCCCCCACCTCTTTCAAGCGCTGTCTCTCCAACCTTTGTCCTGATAGCTAACTGGCCTGCTTTATTAACCTTAGCTAGTTCCTAACCCTAACTAGATGCTAACTTTTCTCTAGCAAATAACCTAACCTCTCAACTAGAAGCTGAGTACACCTAGAATCTAATATCCTAACACTATAATACCTCTCTTCCCTCGTCTCCTTTGAAAAATAAAGACGAACTGTAATCAGTATCTGTATATTTTTACCTTCTATCCTGAAAATGGAGGACTGAGCCGCAGCACAAGAAGGATGAGCAGGGCTGAGCGCTGCGGGGAGGGCTGTGGCTCAGGCAGGCTGACACGTGGGAGGCCTGGGCTCCTCCGCCTGCCTCGCCGCAGAGCTCCCTGCCACCGCAGGCGCGTTGCTTCACCTCAGCCTCGGTTTCTCCGTCTTTAGAGAGGGGAACATAATTCTCGCCAGGGGAGAGGAGAGTCTGCAGGCTGCTGTTTGTCAGTAGTGCACAATACCAGCCCTGGCTGCAGAATGACAGCAGTGTTACCGTTACGGAGAAACTCTTGTGCTTTTCCCAAGTAAGAGGCAATATTTGGAATCGCGGAATCTGCTCTGTTCTCAGGATTGGGGTAAAAAAGCAAAGCAACCAACCTCCCTTTTTAAATAAGCTGTGTAACGAGTTTGAATGCCACTGTGAGCAAAAGGACCTGCCATGTTTTCAAAGGAAGATGGTTTCAAGCTCCAGAGGTCAAACGGGGGCACAGTGATTTCGCTGCCACCTGGGCTGTGTGTGGTTCACAGCCACGAAGTCACCTCCTCTCTGTGAGACCTGCCCAGGCAGAATGCTCATGTCAGGCACTGGCGACAACTGGAGGGGGTTTGAATAAAAATAACCCAAGGGATGCAGTCAGCAGGCAAGCAGAGCAGGGTCTTCTCTGCAAAAATACCCTCTCCCGCACTGGTGTTTGGGATGCTTCTAGAACAGTGGCACGAGCACCCCCTGCACTTGAGCAGTAGCACAGCTTTATTTAATGTGGAGCATGTGGCTTCAATCTCTGTGCTGAGCCGCTGAAGGATAACTGAAGGTCCTGCTAAGGACATGCATTGAATTCCTCACACATCCGTGCCAAAAGCTTAAGTTTGGAACTGGGAATTCGCTGGCAGAGCTGGGATCAGACCTGCAACTCTAAATGTGATGCAGGGTACCTGGATGTCCTTTCTGTGACTTGGCTGACACAAACGTAACTCTGTCCCCTTTCCCCCAGGGTGATGAAGATGTGCAGGTTCATAACATGTTCTGCAAATAGCAAACAGTAATGTTAGCTGAGAACTTGAAGACCTTCTTTCCATTCTTACCATCAAAATGGAGCCAGTCTCAAAGAGCTTCCGAGATAAGTGCCACAGAGGCTCTGTAAACAGCCAGCTGAATTGGACTGCTTTATAAAGGGCATCCCCACCTTGAGTACCCGAACCCTCTTCAGTCTGTCCCTCTAATTTGAGGTAGCACAGGAAGTTTCCTACTGGGAACTGTCTTCCTTGACTCAGGTCCTTTTCCCACAGGCAATCCAGGTGTTGGGGCTTTTGCAGTCTTTTCACTTCTTTTCTTTGTTTTCTTTGCAGAAGGTACACCGATCCGAGGTAAGACACCCCCACCACTCACTCACCCACTCTCCAAACACTTCTCTCCACTCAGTTCCTGTTTCATTGACCTGTACTCAATCCAGATTCTTGTTTTTGTGTTATGTTCTCTTGTCCTGCTTCACCTCTGGATATTTATTTCTTTTTTATACCTGTCTTTATTTTATATACGGTTATGATGTCTGTTTCTGTTTGCTGGGTGCACTTGGTAATACCAGTACTGTTATTCTAATGTCATCTCAGTCTGTACTGCCTCAGATTTTTGGCAGAGTTTTAATAGCTGATCTCTCCAGGACTGCAAAGGACAGAAGATTGTCTTGGGCAGTAAATGCTATCAAAGCTTGGTAAATAGTTAGCGCCTCTCTTAATTGGTGCAAAGTGATCCTGAGCCACTGATTGTAGTGGAAGTTTTCCAGTCCTTTGCTCAGGCAGATCTTCAGCACTTCCCATCTCCTTGGCTTCAGGCCCACCTTCCCCTGTCCTCTCCACTCTCTCAGCCTTAGGTTTTTCTGGAAGAGATACCCAGGGTAAGTAGCTTCTGCACTGTGTCATTAATGGAGCCCAAAAGAGCTCAGGCTGCCAATGAAAGTCAGCAGGAAGAGTGTGCACACACCTTTGGAACCTTCTTTAGCACTGACAAGTTTAAAAGTCCATAATTCTCTGTTGGTAAAAAGCAGCGTCAGGTGCTATGGGTGAGATAATTATTTTTTCACACGTCATCTCTGTTGGCTCCTGGCAGCTGACTGCAGTGTAACTTCCACATTGCATTCACCAGCAAAGCTGTGGTGGTCAGGATGAGGGATTGGGTCCTCATCCCTGCAGTACAGCGTTGTGCTGCAGTTCGGTGCTGCTCCTGCTTGCAGCCCATCGCACGCTCCGATGAGCAGCTCTCGTGGGCGCGCAGGTTTGCCTGGAACCAGCTGAAGTTACCACAGATTTGTCCAAACAAACAGAAGTTTCTGGAAGGCTCCCCGAGCAGCTCTCCACCTCTGTGGAGGTTTCAGACGGCAGATGATGCTCGAGCCTCAGTTCAGTGTGAAAAATGCTCAGCTGATGTTTCAATGTGAAGCTTCAGTGTTTGGTTTCTCACTCCTCTCATACTGAAATACCCTCAGGTTCTTTTGAAATGACTTCAGTTCAATTTAGCGCTTTGGGTTTTTCTGTGTTGTTGGGTTATTTTTTTTTTAATTCTCTCTGTCCTGCCTTTGGGATCTACCAGACGCAGTGGGTCTGGGTGGGAGCTGCACTTTTACACCCTGTTGCTGTCAGAAGCATTTGCAGGCTCACAGCTTCCCACGCAGCATCTTGCTGCAGCTGCACACACACAGCACGAGCTCCGTGTCCTCCCCATGCAGACACATCGCTCTGAAGGGGCTGCATCTGCACCCGACTGAAGATGTTATCCTAATATTAATGATAATATTAGGTCTGGAATTGTTTTTTCTATTATTGCTTTTTCCAGGGATGGGAGTTAAGAGTCTCAGCTCATGCGAGCTCTGCCCATTTCTGTAGTATAATCATGTACTCCTAATACATAAAACATTTGATAGCCCAATGAATTATTTATGTTGTATGTATTCTAACTGAAGTTTTGCAGGAGTGAAGCCCTTTGAGGTAAATGAGGCAGTTTTCTTCCATGTAGTTACATGCTGCCTTACACGCATGTGTGCTTACGGGGGTGTTTAGTTTGAGCTCCCGGTATGTTCTTGTCAACTCCAATAATTTACAGGTTTAAGAAAATAATGTAATCCTTTTGGTCCAGTCAGCATAGACCTAACATGCAATTTGAAAATATTCATTAGCAGTAATGTGATTTTCACACTTTATCTGCTGTGAGATTCCTCAGAGTCACAAATTGAGGCACAGAGCATTGTAGGAGTGCTCCGGGGATGCTGGATGTTGGGTGACAGTCCGTCATCCCCGCGGTCGCTGCTTTGGGTGGAGCAGGGGGGAGCTGACTGTCTTCAGACAGATTTCTGGGGATTGCAGTAATACGGATTACTGAAGCTGATTTCATGAGTTCTGGTGCAGAATGTCTGCACTGCAGAAGTCACAACAGTTGGTATTTCTGCTGATTAGTTCAGTACAGTGACACTTCATCCAGAGGCGGGTGTGAGGTTTTCCTTCCTGCTGGCCATGTCCAGCTGTAGCGCAGAGCACAGGCAGGAGCTGATCCTGTCAGGGCTCTGCCTTTCCCATCCTAAGATCCCTAGCAGCGTTTGCCCGAGGGGAGGAGAAAGCCACACTGACACTCCTGCTTCCTCTGAAAACAAAGTGGTGATGACTGTCTGTGCTGCGGTGTCCCTCTCTCCTGCCAGGTGGCCTGCAGATCGAAAGCAGTGAGGAGACGGACCAGGGGAAGTACGAATGCGTCGCCAGCAACAGCGCGGGAGTGCGCTACTCCTCACCTGCAAACCTTTACGTGAGAGGTAGGGAGCGCGTCGGCCCGCAGCGCTGGCAGATACCGCCCTCCCCATGGCCGTCCTTTGTCCCAGTGCTCTGATTTGCTCCTGTGCTGAGCACGGGGAAGCTCTGGTGCTTCTGCTGGGATCCCTGCGGTGCACTGCTGAGCTCGCAGGGCGGTCCTGGTGTACCCTGAGCTCCTCCCTGCTGCTGGGGGCTGTGGCCGGCACCCCAGAGCTGCAGAGCAGCGGTACAAGGCTGTGTCACCCATGTGAAGCCGAGTGCAATCCAGACTCGACCAAGAATCTGCCAGCGTCGGCCCAGAGGGGAGCACCCCCCTTTGGCTGCAGAGGCCATAATCCCCTTTCCTCACTAAGAATCCCTGCTGACTGGAAGTGGGAAGGTCTTGGTTCTGCTGGTATGGGTGTGAGAGGGGGGGGACCTCCTCAGCCCCCCTGCCAGACCCTTTCACCCCAGGCCCTTACCAGGTTGCAGCAGAAGGGGACATCCCCAACTCCCTGCCTGTGTTCCAGCTGGTTTCCCCTTTGCCAGCAACACTTTGTCACTGATGCCTTGGGCGTGAGCACTGCCACAGGCAGAGCTGCACAGAGGTTGGAGGTGGCCAGCAGACATCTCTGCCATCAGTGACAGATCCCTTTGCCCGTGTCACACGGAACAGATGACAGAACCAGCTCCTGCTGAGTGCCCCCTCGATGTACTCCTCCCACCCAGGGGGCTGTTGCCTTTCTGCTTTCATTGTTCTATTTTAGTCTCTCTCATCTGTAACATTTTGTGTGTGGCTTTGGTTTAATATCTTCCCAGAGCAAAACTCTTTTGATAATGAGAGAGCAGGACCGGTCCTTCTCACTTAAAAAAAAAAAAAAGAAAGAAAAGAAAAATACCATTGGGAGGAAAAAAAACCCAACAAAATTCCATCCCAGCAAACTGTTCCCATTTCCATCCCATCAGCAGAGGAAGTGCCGCCCACCCCCACCCACGTTCCCTCTGCAGCCCCGCACAGAGCTGTGCTCCGGGCGCTCCTTTCTCTCTCTGTCTCGCTCTCGCTCGTGTCTCACGCTCACTAAATCACATGCACATGGAGAGAAGGCTTTTAATAATTTAACGTTTCCAAGCTACATTTTTAAATAGCCTTTTGTGGCCAGCTGGAAAATTGCATTTTGAAATTTACCCTGTCAGTCAGGCCCTAAAATGCTGCTTTTTGGCTGCAAATCCGGATTGATCCTCATTCAGGGCAATTCCTGACACTAATCTGGGGCAGGCTGGATCTGATGCTCATCCAGGGCAGACAGCTGGAATGTCCGGGGTTCTTTTTCTAAAACTAACGAACAACAACAAAAAACAAACAACAACAAGAAAAAAAGTGGTGATTTTTCGTTATTCTTCTGTTCCCAAATCACCTTTCTGGCCACTCGGCGCCCTCCCGCAGACGTGGCCGCAGCAGGGCCGCCCCGCGGGGTGCAGGCGGCTCAGCGGGCGCTTCTCATGCTGTTTAATTTCTTGTTTCTTGTCTGTTATTATCGTGGAAAGGTAACAGGTGTCTGCAGTGGATTATGCGTTGGTGGGAGGGAGCATTCACGCGCCTTTTTCTTCCCGTTTTTGTTTTAAGAGTCTCCAACACTCCCGCGTTCCCAATTGCCTTGTTTCTCCCGTAGCACGCTTGTCTCTGTAGAGCACCCGGGATAGGAGTTGTAAGTTTGAACACTGCGAGGAAATGTTTCGCTTGGGTTTCCTTTTCTCCTTCTAATGATTTCCTTTTCCTTACTCAGAGCCGGGTTGGGGCGGGGGGAGCGCGGGGCAGCAGGGCTGTGCCGGGGCTGAGCGCTCTGCAGGGCCCCACTGCGGCCCCCGCTGCCCCCGGCGGCTCCGCAGGTCGGCACCCCTCGGCCCGGACGCTTCTGGGCCAGGACGGCTCACGGCCGACCCTGCAGAGCTCACGTGCTGTGGCCTGGCTGGATGGGAGGGGGAAGGCAGGAAGGCGAGGAAGGAGGGTCGTTACTATCTTCATTTTTTTTCCTTTCTTTTTGTTTTGGTTAAGATCAAAAAAAAGCAAAAAAAAAAGAAAAAAAAAACGATCAATTTGCAGCTGACAGCCTTGAGAAGGCCTTTTTTTACTCTCTCTGTGTTTCCCCTATTTTTCTCTTCTCCTCATGTCATTGTGTTCCGCATCAAACCCCCTTAACATCCCTCAGAGCTACGAGAAGGTTGGTGTGGTTTTTTTCTTTTTTACTTTCTTTACCCACATTTTTACATTCTTAAGAGAAAATAAAAAATGAAAATTAAAAAAAAAAAAAAAAAAAGAGAAAAAGCAAGAAATCTTTAAGATGAGCGAGACCCGCTGTTCCCGGGTCTTGCGGAGATGAGTTGAGTTGCATTGTGGGCCTCTATGCATCCTTTGGTAATGTTGCTGAGTTCTTGCACTTTCTGTCGTCATGGTTACCTTGCCGTTTGGACATTGGGCCTGATGCATGATAGGAGAATGTAACAATCTTCTTTGCATGCCACTTTTTAAATTAATTACAAATTATTTTTTTCTGTATATAAGTATGTACAGTTTTTTTTGGTTTGGTTTGTCCTTTTTTTTTTTCTTTTCCTTTTCTACGATTCTGATTGATTTGAAGTGGATTTACAGTTACTTTCTATGTGATTCGTTCCGTTGGGTTTTTTGCTTTCTCTCGGTTTCCCGTTTCAGTTCTGGTTGGTTATGCTGTGCTGTAGTTGATTCCAAACGCATTGTGAGAAGCCAGTGTTCCTGCCCCCCCAGTGGTAACCGAACCCCCAGTCCTCAGCAGGAAGGGGTCACACAGCTCTAACGCCTGTCCGTGGAAGCACTGCTGTTGGGGACGAGCCTTTGTTGTGAGGGGAGGGAGGGACCTGGGAAGTGGAAAAGATGGTCGGAGGGCAGAGCCAGGGCAGGGCCTGGGCCGCATGCCTCGGCTGGGGGTGGCTGCCCCCCAGTTCCTGCACGCAGAGGGCGGCAGGACGGCCCCAGCCCCTGTGCAGAGCCAAGGCACCGCGCGCAGGAGCTGCTCTGCCGCGGGAGGACGGCGCTCCCTCCGTGCCCCACCGCACGCAGGCGTCTGCCCCTCACAGCCCGCATCTCGCGGCTCTGCCTCTCCCCGCTGCCCTCCTCATTCCCTGACATTGGACCGTTACTGCCTGCCTGCGGGCGCCTCGAAAAGCAGCCGGCACGGCGAGCTCCGAAATGCCGCTGCCGGATAAGGCAGAG
Source organism: Perdix hodgsoniae (assembly GCA_035772895.1). NCBI lineage: Eukaryota > Metazoa > Chordata > Aves > Galliformes > Phasianidae > Perdix > Perdix hodgsoniae. The sequence continues at coordinate 3,009,061 of JAPSGF010000082.1, forward strand.
CCCTCCTTGCAGAGGAGCGTGGAAAGAGAAATGCAGCAGCAGTAGGCACGAAAGGTGCTGCAGGGGCACATCTGGCAGCTGCATTCCATATTGTAAACAGCAATAAGAAATCTGACAAGTTACATTCGAGCTGAAAATGCCTCTTTTCCCTCTTCTCATCTCCCTGTTTATCCCCATTAAGCTTCTGTTGCCTCCCATGTGTGCATCCTGAGTGGGCGAGCCACATGGGATAGTGAACAGGTGGGTTTTTGCAGTGTGTTAGTTGTACCTCTGGTGCTTGGTGCTTTTGCCCTGTGCAGAATCGAATGCCCTTCTGTCCCTGTTTATGCATTTCCCTCCACCCATCAGTCCTCACTACTCAATAATCTACCAAAGGAGTGGCTTTCCTAGTGTACAGGTATTAAAGCTGTGTGATTTTTGAGAAATCCAGTGCAGTATTGACACAGTATCTGTCTCTCTCTTTCTCTGTCTCTCTCTTTCTCTCTGTCTTTCTTTCTCTTTTTCTTAAAATACTGAGATTTCAGTGCTCGGACCCTCAGTACTGGTATTCCCCCCCCCCCTTCAAGTCTCTCCCCTTCCCCCATAGGTACCACGGTACCTCTCCAAAATGCTGCACTGTTGATCGTGTCTTTTAGAGCAGCCAGCTGTGGCTCTTCTAACTTCACCTAATGCCAACGACAACCAAAAGACATCTCCCAGCCCCAGCATTCTATTTAAAGAAAAAGAAAAAAAGACGTGCTCTATTAAGAAGAGCAGGAGAGAATAGTATTTGAAATAAGGTGTTCCCATCCCACCTCCCTCCTGCCTGGGACTAAAAGGTGTTAGTCACCACTAATCACGGCATTTTCCTTCATGAATAGGAGTTTGAGTTTTAGGATTTAGATGCAATTAAAAAGGGATTTATGCACCGTTTATTTTTGTATTTGTTTATTTTATCTTTTATGAAATATCTCTAACGTGCCCTAACTGCATTGCTGCTGCTAGAATCACTTGTGGTCTGAGAAGGTCTTAAGATAAATTCTTCCTTAAGAGCCAATAAAAACAATAATAACGTCAACAGCAATAAACTGAAGCTAAATTGAATGCAGTCAGTGTAGGCTTGAATGGCACTGGGCAAGGAAACAGAGAGTCGAAACCCGCTCTAGGCAGGCACCTGGTCTGATGGGAGTTAGGGGCATGCTCTTGAAGGTAGTGGCCAATGGTTTGCACTGTGTATCATTATGGATCAGATCATGTCACAGTCCAAAATAACAGAGTCTGCTAGCAGGGAATTTCCAAGCTCAAAATGCAGAAGCATCTTCATGGAGAGCTGCAGAAACAGATCAGAAGTGGGAGAGAGGAACTGTGCCAGCAGCTCGGCCCATTGGGAAGTTCTGTGTAAGCCAGTTGCCCTGATTTCACCTGCAGGCAGTGTAAAGAGGGGCTCAGCTCTCGTGGGAAATCAGCACTTCTAAAGATGGGACGCTGGTTTGTACGGGAGCTGCACAGCTCATCTGGCTTCAGACGGGGTGCTCCTCTGTATGCGCAGGGGGAGAAACACAGTCAGACTTCGGCCCCTAGTGAGGGGCCTTCCCTAGCAGGGAAGGACTGATGGGAAGTCCTGTGTATCAAGGAGTATCTTGCTGGTGGGGTTTGGAGCCTGCTGCCTCTCCCTGCACTGCCATAGTGGCGGAGTTCGGCAGCCTTCTTTCAGCTGCGGCACAAGGAAACCCTTTTGGCACTTTAACAGGCTTTGAGTCTTGTCCGGAAGAGCTGAGATGCTCACTGCTCTGATGGATGGAACCAGGCTTGGAACCCAGCAGTGCCTTTCTGCAGGCATCAGTGAATCACCCAGGCCATGCCCCAGAGAGGTCCCACAGTTCTTGTCCAAGGTCTATGGCCAGGGCTGTTTTGCTCCTTTGAAATGGAGGAGTTTGTAGCTCCTGTCTAACTGAGAGCTTTAAGCTCTTCCGTCTGTGCTGTTTTGATTTCAATACCCAGCTGCTTGGCTCACTGTGCAAGGGCTGTCCCTGCATGCTCTCCCTTACTACAGATGGAAGGAGGAAGGAACAGAGCACCGCACTGTGGGCTGTGCTTCAGCAACCTCTGCAGAGCTGCTGCTGGTGCCAGGCAAATGGCCATGGTTGAATTTACCAGAATTCAAAACGTTGCCCTGTTTCACACAGCAGTGACCCATCGGGAGTTACAAAAGGCAGCAGTTGTGGTGCTGGAAGGACAATCCCTTTTCCCCTCTGTTCGGGATTCTGGTCACTGTGTTCTTTTCAAGCACAGAGGTTTTCAAATGGCTCAACAGGCATTTAAAGCAGCACAGTGCTTGGGCTGTGCCTCTGCTGCTGCTGGAGTCGAGCACGGTGCTCCTGCACCCAGAAGCAGTTTTGCAGTTGGGTTCCTGCTGAGAACATTTCCAGTATTTTTCAGGGCCCTCTGGAAAACCTCAACTCATTTGGAGGCTGAAGATGAAACCAGGCCAGGGGTAAACACATCAGAGCAAAACTAGTTCAATTCAATTAAAATAAAAGCCACAGAAAATGCAGAAATAGCATGCATAGGACCTCAGGAAATACAGCTTCGAAATATATAAAAATGTGACTAATTTAAGGAGTAAAGTAGCCCTTAGCCCTCTCCTGGGTTAAGTTCAGCTCATATAATTTGACCATTAAAGCAGAGCTGCTGGTTCCTCAGCCCATCCCTCCATAAACCAGTGGAACAGCTGCTAAGCTGTTTGACTCTCAGTATCTTTTAGCGATTAGAAGGAAATAATTTCAGTTGCGCTGTAGATCCCTGTAAACGCCCACGAGGTCAATACAATCGCTGATATCTTAAAACACGGGAACTGGAATTCCTTCTTAGCTTTGCATTAGTTAGTTCCTTAATGGGAAAGGAGGGAGGCAGAACCACCATTCATGCAGCTGCCCCTGCAGTGCTGGTTTCCAGGCTCTGGAGTTCAGAGAGGGATCGTTTGGTGACGATTTGGGTCACGTTGGCACTTCCACGGGTGGGGGAGCGCCTTGTCTGTGTTTGGGGTGTCCTCAGCTCTGAAACTGTAGTTCCAAACCAAACCAACAAATCTGCTGTGTTTCTGCAGAAGGATTTCTCAAGGGTATCAGGAAACAGATACAAAAAGCCACCACCCAAAAAAGCAAAGCAAATCAAAGCTATATATATATGTATATATATATGTATATCTATGTATATCTCTGTAGAGGGCACTTTGCAGGAACACTGTGCTGTACTGATCTCGAAATCTCTGCCTGCCTGTGTCTCTTACACCTTTTGCATCGCTGTTCTCTTTGTTTTAGGGGAAAAAATTAGATTACACCTTGTCAAATTAACAAAAATAACATAGCAAAGCCTCTGTTTAGTTTACGGATCTGCTTGAGAAACAATTGGGTTCTGATTGTTTTATTTCAATCCTGTAAAAACCAACAGAAAAAAAAAAAAAAAGAAAAAAGAATTGCAAAAGACCAGAGATACCCAGCCAGCCTGTCAGTCAAATCGTGTGTGTTTTTAAGTGGAAAAGTAACAATGATTGGGAAGGTAATGGATTTCCTCCAGACCAATTCCAAGCCTTGGTCTCATTCTTTATTTATCTACCTATTTACTTACTCATTTTTATTTACCATGAAGGAAATCAGGGCGGAGGTGGGCGCACGGGGGAAGTATCTCTTCCTCTGGAGGGACGGAGGTCAGAAATCCAAACCCACGCAGCGTCTCACCGTGCGGTGATTCTGGAATTGGAACGGGAGAGGGAGAGGAAGGGCGGCTGCAGCACAGCCTGGGGCAGGGATGCACCACCTTTTGGGAGGGGAGGACAGGTGTAATCTAAGCTTCACTAATAATGTAGAGGCTGCACATTATTTTGGCACCCTTTCCCCACCCCTCCTCATTTTGGAGCAAGACGGAATGACTCCTGTCTCACCAAAATGGCCAATAATGTCCGCCTTCTCACCTCATTTGGAGCAGCAGCTTGCTGAGTGTCAAAATGTTTAATACCATTTGGTTTTGTTTGGTGCTTTCAACCACTCACTTCACTTTCTTTTCTTCCCTTTTTTCAATTAATTTCTCCTTTAAGATATAAAGTATGTTTATCTTTTGGTTGTTTTTTAACGTGAATCGGGGTTTGAAGCGGTGGGATCTGGTGTAGTGCGTTCTGCTTTCCCCACCTCACTCCTCCTCCAACATTTTTCTCCTTGAGCTGATCTGGAAAGGGCTTAACAAGTGGAGCCAGTGGGTGTCCCTCAGGTTTCTCTCACTAGCAGCGTCCTGGGAACGCATTGTAAGGATGGTTTCTGGTGTTGCAAAAGTCAACCCTGGATCTCCCAGTGTCTCTTCCGACCAGGTCTGTAAACCTGTCCTTTCCAAAGCATCTCTCACCTGGGGACCCCAGCAATTTTTAATGGAATGGTGGGGGGGAACCTGAGTGATGTTGATTTGTACCTTTTTGTGGGAAAGAGTAATGCACCAAAAATGCCACTCACAGAACACAAACCGGGTTAACCTCTCTGTGTCAATGAGCAGCAACAAAACCAATTGGCTTTCAAGGCTGTGAAAAGCAGTGAATCTCTTCAGTTTCTACTGAAAACTAACCAGAATTTGGGGGACATGTTTGCCTGTGTGAAATACCCAGCGACATAAAACAAACTCAAGACAAACTGGACTTAAGAACTCTTTCTGTGCCTCATAAATCGCTTCTCTGCGCTGTTTGCATTGCATCACAAGTGTCCAGCTCCGGTTGTGATGCCTGGTTCTACCAGCAGTGAGCTGTATCCTTGTTTAAAAGAAGCACCTGAGAGTTTTTTGGCTGTTGAAAATGTCTGTTTGTAAGTGCCTGCTTGTGTGTGTCTGTCAGGAGATGCTGCACATGCACATGGAGCATGCACGGATGTCTGCATGTTGGCTTTGTAAAGTAGGTTTGACAAAGCTGTCATGGAAACCAAACATCCCTGAGACTCAGGGCTGAGGGGCTTCTTGGGAGCAGCAGGAGTTGTAGGCCTTGGTCTGGCTGCACCCTCAGCATCTGATGGGGGAGATAAAAAGCACAGGATGGTGGTGGCGACTTCTGCCATCTTTGCGTTGTGTTGGCACTTGGGATATTTTTAATGCAAATTCTGCACAATAGCAGACTGCCTTCAGAAATGCTGTTGTCTCCAGGTTAGAAGTCTGCCTCGTGCCCCTGTAAGGCAGTACAGGAGTACTAGTAGAAAAACAGACTGAAGTTCTGGAAGAGCAAAGGGCTGCCCTGCTCCAGAAATGGGATGTTCCTGACTGAGACATACAGAGCCCTAGAAAGGGAGGGAGATGAGATGTGTGATAAATTGCTGGAGTGTGAGAGAAGTGGTCTGTAAAGTGGAGCCTTGAGTGCCCCATCACTACTTTTCCATTCCACAGAGGGCAGTTCTCCCTCTTAGCTTTCCAGTCCTTTGAGTTTTTTGGATGACAAAATAGAAAGATTCATATTTCTGCATTTTTAGATGGAAAAGAAATCACTTTTTCAGCTGCTATGCATGAAACCCAGCTGGAGCCAGAGCTGAAATTGCTCTCGATTGAGTCTCTCACTGCACTTCAAGCTTTCTTGCCATCACCACTCTCCTCTTAAGCTCTGACCCAAACGCTGACCCAGAGATTCTCAGCTTGAGAAGTCTCATGTCAGCAGTCACATCAGAGTGGTATGGCAATTAAATCAAACAGTAACACAGTTCCTGGTGTCCAGAGACAAGCCCTACAAGTATTTCCTGTTAGGGAAAATGCTGTTGTCACAGCCCTGAGCCCTGGCAGGGCTGTACCTAGGGACTCGCTGAGATCTCCAGCCTCAGCTAGCGTTGGAATTGTTTTCACATCCCAGGCTGATGTGTGGATGTTTATACATATGTGCACACGCAGGAGTGTGTAGATTTGGAACCAGGGAATGCTTCTGCCTCTTTTGCTCTTGCATTCATCTGCCAGTAACCCTAATCCAAATTCTCCCTTTTCACAGAACACGCGGTGTCTTCAGCTGGCACCAGATGTCCTGGCTGCTTCCCATTAGTTAAGTGTGACAAATGCTATTAAAGCAGCCGAGCAGCAAGGCTGCCCCAGAGCCCACAGAGCTGACCTAAAGCCCTGGGTGCTGCGAGGGCGGTGAGAATCACTTCCCATGTGGACGTGCAGAGGAGGTGGGCTCATGGCTGGGCTCCTGAGCTTGTGTTTTGTGAGTGGCTCTCCCTTTCCCTGCCAAAAACACACAGACAGCAGCGTGCCCCCTTTCAGACTCCGATTCTCAACACTCTGCCATACATCAAATGATGATTTTTAGTTATTAAATTCTGGTTTGTTCTTTTTTTTTTTTCTTTTTTTTTCTTTTTTTTCCCCTTTTCTCTTTTAGTTTGGTTTTATTTCTTTGTGATTAGCCTTGGTTTGAATTAATTGTCTTGTTCTGTTTCCATGACAACTCAGTGTTTGCATCCCACCTGCCGTTGTTTGTTGCTGTTGATGCTGTTTGCTGGCTGGATCTTGTCCGGCGGATGTCTCCCCATTTCTCCTCACCTCTCCCCACCTGCCTCCCCTCTCCAGAAGGTTACATGTCAGCCCTTCCTCAGAAGAGCCATCCCCACCTAGATCTGTCTGCATGCTGACCCCACTTGTTTCTCTTTGAGTTCTCTCCATCTTGTCTCAGACTGTGACCGGTGTGGTCTTCACATGGCTCCATTTTCTGAAATGTGATACCTCCCGTAACAGACAGTGGAAGGAAGGATGGAGTAGGGAGCAGGGATGTATCCTCATGTCAAGGGCTACAAATCTTCCACGTAGGTATGGCAGGAGGGAGCAAGAAGCACGTTGCCTGCTCTTGTGAGCCTTTCCTGGTGCCTGAGGTTGTGCAGTGCCATGGTACTCTCCTTACACCTTTCTGTAAGCAGAAAGGCATCTTCTAGTGGTAGTGCCAGGTGAGTTTTCAGTCCCTCTCTCGCATCCCTTCCCCAGCCACACTGCAGGTGAAGGCATGCTGTCCATCCCCTTTGCAAATGCGTGCATGCAGAAATTCCCCTCTGGCTTATCCAAGCTCCTAATGCCTGAAAGCTGGAAGTCTTCTCTTCCTCCCCTCTCTGGTGCTTGGGTAGCAGTAACTGCAGAAAAAAGTCCAGTAGCATGATGGTGAGAGCACACGTTCCGATGAAGACATCTTGTCTTTTTGTGGGAGGATGTGGAGCCGTATTTGGCTTTCATTTAACAAAACTGCACTAAATGGAAAACAGCCGCTGTCCCTCCTGCCAGCACCCTTCCTGCCTGAAAGGATTCCAGTGCTGAGTGGCAGCCAGGGGAGTGGGCTGAGAAGTAGATGCTAGAAAAGCCAGGGGCATCGGAACGCACTGGGACTCGGGAAGAGAGATTGCAGGCTTAGCTTTGAGTCCTCTGCATTGCTATTGCATGGATGCAGCTGTTTCTAACTTCAGAGAGGTTGCTCAGAGGAGCAGAACTTCAGAACAGGTATTTTGCAGGCCCCAGCACTCCTCCTGCCCCGTGCTGCCCCTTCCCGAGGGCTGTTCATTGCATGGCTCTCTCCTGAGCTGGAAGCATTCCTGCTCCTTTTCTCCCTGGGCTGCTGCCGCTTCTTGGGGTCTGGGTCCTTCTCCCTCTCCTTGTGGGATGGGGACTCTGTGCTCAGCTCCCTCCCAGGGCCCCTCTGACCCACCTCCTTCTCCCCTTTGTCCCTTATGCTTCCCCCGAAGGAGCAGCACCCACCTCGGCTGCCCTTAGTTCAGAAAATGGAGCCAAGGAAACCATACCGTCCCCTGCGTCCATGTTCTTACCGTGTCAGGTCTGGAAGCTGCATCCACTTCTCTGCTAAGGAGATGCACAGAACATGTCACTGTTTTCTCAACGTTAAATTTTCATTACCTTGTTTTTCTTATTAATTCTATTCTATTTATTATTCCGCCAGGGCTGAGATGTGACAATGTGAGCCACCACATTGGGTCACATCAGCTAGAAAAGTATGCAGCATTAAAGTGGGTTTCCCCCTCCCCTCCCTCTTTCTCTCTTCTCTCCCTCCCCTCCTGTTCTCCTCCTTGTCTTCTTCTTCCTCTGTCGCTCTCTTCCTATCCTGTATCCACATGGGCATTTGCTAGCGCCCATAAATTCGATTTCTCTGCATTTTCCTCTTTTTCTCTCTATCTCTTTCTCTCTTTTTTTCTCTGTCTCTTTTTTACCTATTTTGCATGATGTTTGTGACTCTGAGAGCTGCATCTATCAATGGAACCGTGTCAGATCTTAAAGAGGCTTTGTTAGGGTTTCTATACCCGAAAACCACAAAAATTTCATTAGAGTTTCTCATCTTTTCCACGCTCGTTCTCTCCCCAGGGGGGCGGCTCTCACACTCAACCACCAGCTAAACGTTTTACCCATTTGGGGCTGTGCCACGTCTCTCCTGGTTACATCCCATGGCTCTCTGCAAGACTTGGCCTTTCGAACGAGGCGAAATCTTGAGAAGTTTCCACCTCCGCGCCCGCCCTCTCCGCCACCACCCCGTGGGTTGGGGACACCCTCGGGCCGTGGTGGCGGAGGAGTGGGTTCCTGCAATGGGGCCGAGCCGACCCCGCGGCGGGGGGAGCGGGGAGCTGGGGTCCCCAGCGGAGGAGATTTCCGAGTCTCGCCATGCCAGCTCTGTGCCTGTAAAGATGAGAAATTGCTAATAAATTTTTGTGTATTTATCTGTGCTGTGATGGGTCTAATCTTGATCAATGGAACCCTGTTGCTATGAAATACCGCTTTTATGTCTATATTCTATATATTGTTTGTGAAGTAAACATTTATTTGAAGTTTAATTTTATTGGTTTTTGGTTTTTGATTTTTGGTTTATTTGATTTTTGTTTTTTTTTAATGAAGGAAGAAAATAAATAATGACAGACACCGTCTATATTTAAATTATCTTTTGCTCTTTTTTCTTTTTCTCCCTTCTTTTTTCTTTCTTTCTTCCTTTTTTTTTTTTCCTTTGTTTTGGTTTTGGTTTCGTTTCGTTTTGTTTTTTTGTTACCTCTGTGCGTCTCGTCCGCAGTTCGGCGCGTGGCTCCTCGCTTCTCCATCCTCCCCGTCAGCCACGAAATCATGCCTGGGGGCAACGTCAACATCACCTGCGTGGCGGTGGGCTCACCCATGCCCTACGTCAAGTGGATGCAGGGAGCGGAGGACCTGACGCCCGAAGATGACATGCCCGTGGGCCGCAATGTCCTGGAGCTCACGGATGTCAAGGATTCCGCCAACTACACGTGTGTGGCCATGTCCAGTCTGGGAGTCATAGAAGCCGTTGCTCAGATCACGGTGAAATGTAAGAGAGTGTGAGCACGGCTGCGTGAGCGAGTGCGTGGGTCCCCCGACTGTGCATGTCTGCAGGAGCGCGAACACAATGAGTGAGCTGCTGCATTGGTGTGTCCATGTGCAGGGCCCGTGTTGGGTGCATGGTTGCTCCAGAGTGTCTGAGCATGTGTGCAAAGCCAGCTGGGCATGCGTCGTGTTTGTGCATGTGAGCATTAGCAGATCCGTGGTTGTGCCTGTGAGCCTTCGCCAGAGCATGAGCGCGCGTGTCACCATGGCACTGCGTGGGGATGTGTGAGGAGCTGTGCCTGCTCGTGTCTTTGTGTGCCTGCATGAGGTGAGCCCTTGTCTGATCTGCTTGTAATGGGTGTGGGACGTGATCATGCATGAAAAAAAGGTGGTTGCGCATGGATGTGTGTGCATGTGAGTCAGAGCAAAGTGGCTGTATGGGCATGCAGGTGCCTGATTGCATGTGTGTAAGTCCATTTTGGTACAAGCCTGTATGTACATGTGTACGTGAGCATGAGCAGGAAGATAAACTTGAGCATCACGAGAGCCATGTGCTGGGATCTGTGCATGCATCTTTGGGGATCCCACGCACCAATTCCCAGTGAATGGGATGCTGCTGGCTTGAAATCTTTCCTTGCTTTGGGACCACTGAGCTGTCTGTTACGAAGATAGTTGGTTTAAAACCCTGCTTGCTTGTTCCTTTCTTGCGTATGGGGCTGGCAGGGCAGATTGCAAAGAGCCTTGGGTGGCCTGAAGCCTGCATGCCATCCCTTTCCAAGGTTAGAGATGCAGCCGAGGCTCTGAGGCTCTCTGACATGTATGCCCTTGGACTCGAGCCTAGGTCCAGCATCTTAGTGGCTGTTGTTGCCTCAGCAAGAGGGGACATAACCCCAACTTCCAGCTAGCAATTCCCAGGAGGAGCACAGGTGCAATCTTCAATCTATTCTGTCCTCAGCAGGGGAGTATTTAAACCCAAGCGGGATGCCCCCGTGGTTGGGTGAGTGTAGAGCTCTTGTATGAGCTGGTGTCTGCTCTGAGTGATGGCATTGCCTGACAGGGATCTGGCGGTGGTGGGGTGGGAAAAGAACTGGAGAGGAGGAGGAGAGGAAAAGAAGTAACCTGGAGAGCCGGAAGGCTGACAGGAAACCATCCTGATTGTGTCAGTGCATCTGGCTAAGGAAGGGCTCACCATAGAAGTAAGTAGGGACCAGTGAGTCTTGCCGTGACACTCATGCTGTGAATTCAAGTGTTAGCTAAAGGATGCTTGTGGCTGGACTGAACTGCTCCCTCCTTATTCTCTGCAGTATTTTCCTTCTCTTTCTTCCCTCTTACGCTATTAATTTAAAAGGCCAATACCTTGCTGCTGCTTCTAGCTGTCCTCTATGGCATCGTTCCATGCTGGTACATTCTACCCTTTGTTGTTTTATTTTGGTACTGTTCCCCTTACGTTCCTGTGTGTAAGCATCTGCAGTATTTACCAGTCAGAGCTGAACTGAGAAATTAAGGCTTTTGAACCTCAAGTTTAGAGAAGATAAGATTGGAAGGGGTCTAAAGCATGCAGTGAGGAAGATACATCAAGCTTGCTGGTAAAGGTTTCCCGTATTTAGCATACAGTCTCCAGCACATTAGTCTTTTGTTTGAGAGGCAGGGTAGGCAGACATTCACTAATTAAGACATTTGTGGATTGAGATTGAGTACTGCACATACTGATAGCTTTCTAGTTCTGGATATTGCAGTCCTCACCGTCCCGCTGCCTGCATGCTAGACGTGGAGAAATTCAGCAGTGCCAGAGCTGGGCAGCTAGTGCTGCTTCAGAGGATCTGACTGTGCTCTGAAGGAGCTCATGCAAAACTGCTTTTCCTTACTGCCCCATGAGCTGAAGGACGTTCAGCTGAAGTCTGCACTAATGATTCCAGATGTTTAGCTGAGCACTTCCCTTTTGATGGAGCAGTTTAAGAAGAATAATAGAGTGTATAACTAGGTTCATAATATTTCAGCAGCACTTTGCTGAACTGACGCACTGTGATTGGTGCTGTGCCTCTGGCTCCTACAGCCCTAACTAGCCCAATTAGGCACCATTTCAGCATACATTTTTTAGGTTTTTTTTAAATCTCTGTTCTTCCTGATTCTCAGCACTGCCAAAGGCTCCTGGGACACCAGTGGTGACAGAGACGACAGCAACGAGTATTACCATCACCTGGGACTCTGGAAATCCAGACCCCGTGTCCTACTATGTCATTGAATACAAGTCTAAGAGCCAGGATGGACCATATCAGATCAAAGAGGACATCACCACCACACGCTACAGTATTGGGGGGCTCAGCCCCAACTCTGAGTATGAGATCTGGGTCTCTGCAGTCAACAGCATTGGGCAGGGGCCTCCCAGTGAGTCAGTGGTCACTCGCACTGGGGAACAAGCTCCTGCCAGTGCCCCCCGTAATGTGCAGGGACGAATGCTGAGCAGCACCACTATGATTATCCAGTGGGAGGAACCAGTGGAGCCCAATGGGCAGATCCGTGGCTATCGTGTGTATTACACTATGGAGCCTGACCAACCTGTCAGCAACTGGCAGAAGCACAATGTGGATGACAGCCTCCTCACCACGGTGGGCAGCCTCCTTGAGGATGAAACCTACACGGTTCGGGTCCTGGCCTTCACCTCTGTGGGAGATGGGCCTCTTTCTGACCCCATCCAGGTTAAGACACAGCAAGGAGGTGAGTACCTGCATCACTGACCTTGGAGGCACTGGGCTGCAAGAGGGAGAGGTGTTGGCTCATAGCATTATCCAGCTGTGACTGCTGTGACCAGAGCATCTTTTTATTTACTAATTAAATTTGGTTAAAAGAGGAGTAACTTTCTAGGAGAAGGTTTGGTCCAGCAACTGTAGCCCAAGGGGCTGGTATGTGATTTTTGCTCTGTCTTTGCTCGGAAAGGCTGTTGCTTAAATTGGAAGGGCAAGCAGTTATGTAGGGGAGAATCCATTTTTGCTGATCCATTCTCTGGAGTGAGATTTCTTAAAGTTTCCACTTTATAAATGTCTTTAATACGTGTGAAAACTCTTGCTGCCCAGGGAATAGTGAAGTTGAATTCTTTAAAGCACACATAAACCACCTTCTCAGAGCTGAATGGAGGTGGTATTTTGCTGTTGACATGCTCTTCATACCCAGGCTTTGAAGAAAACAGGGTAGGATTCTTCCAGTTTGCCAAGTTAACGTTCTTCCTCCTGTCTCTCATTTCGCCTCCTCTTCCCCTTCCCACCCCGTGGGCTGCCCTTCTCTGCACCAGTTCCTGGACAGCCGATGAACTTCCGAGCAGAAGCCAAGACAGAGACAAGCATCATGTTGTCATGGAGCCCACCTCGACAGGAGATCATAGTGAAGTATGAGCTCCTCTTTAAGGAAGGAGACCACGGCAGAGAGGTGAGTCTGGAGAGGAGCAGCACTACGGGTTGGGGCCCTGAGGAGCATCCTGGCCCTCCATTCCTTGAGGTGGCTGAGAAAGGGGAGTAGGGCAGGTGTCTGGGCAGGGCTCGCCTCTGCTCTTTTTTGTTTGTTTTTATTTTTTTCTTCCCCCCTCGCCCATCTCAGGTGCCGAGGAACTTCGAGCCAACGACCTCCTTCACCGTGGAAGGCCTGAAGCCCAACACTGAGTATGTCTTCCGACTGGCTGCCCGCTCGGCTCTGGGCCTGGGGGCCTTCACCCCGGAGGTCAGAGAGCGCACCTTGCAGTCTAGTAGGTGTCTCTCCTTTTCGCACCCTTCTCTGAGGGGAAGACAGTCAGGGAGCCAGAGATGGTGGGGTATGGAGCTGTGGGGAGGATGTTCGCAGTGCAGCGGCTTTCCACCCACCCGGGGTTCCCATGGCGGGCGGTGGGCATCTTCGGAACCCGATACTTTCTCTCTGTAGACACAGAGAGCTGAGATGTTGTCAGAAGACAGGGCTGGGGCGTGCTCTGCATGGCAGGCAGTGTGAAGCGAGTTAGCAGCGTCCATGCGATGGGTGGAGGGCAGCTATGATCTTGTGGATGGGCTCAGCTGGCCCTGGTGCTGAGCTGGCCCTGGTGCTGAGCATGCTCAGGGAGGACAGCAGCCCACCATCAGGCAGCAGCTTGGCTGCCCACCTGCAACAACCCAGCAGCCTCTGTCAGGAAGGTGGGCACAAGCAATGGAGCAGGGAGACGGTGGGGGACTCAGGAGGAAGAGGAGGAAGGAAGGCGATGAATCAGAAGTCCAATTTTTTTAACCAACTTTTGTGCAAGCAGTCTCCATGCTGTTCTCTGTGAGCGGCCTTGTAGCTGCTGGGAGGAAGGCCTGCTGTCATAAGGAGCAGGGAATGGGCCTAGCTGAGCTCCAGCAGATGAGAGAGAGGAGTCACGCGGAGGCTGTGGGGGATATTAATGACATCAGGATAGAGCGTATGCAACCAAAATGTGCTGGTTTTAGTTTAATGGATTGTCTCCCTTCGCTGTTGCCCTGGGGACAATAACCCTGGATGGCAATATTTCAACCTGGGCTTTTCACAGATCTTTGCTTTTAAATGAGGTGTTTTTTCACTGCATGAGTGGCTGTGGCAGCTGTTCTTTGTGTTTTCTGTCTCCTCTCATCTCTACTAAATCACTCCACTGCAGTTTGGAGTAGCCGGGAGCAGAACTAACTCAGAAATTAGTCTGGTCACCAGTGTGAGGAGAGAGTGTCTGCTCCCATCCCTCAACCCTTAACAAGGGGAGCAGCGGGCTGCTGGTGGGCGCCTGCTCTGTCTCCCCATTGCAGTTGTCACTCCCTGCTGTCTCTCTCTCTTTCTTTTTCCCATCTCTCTCCTTCTCCTTCTCTCCCCCCAGGAATGGGATGAAAGAGGAGTCTCTCTCTGCATAGACAGAATTCCTTACGGGGTTCTCTCAGTCCATTCAAACATATTTTGTTTTCTTGTTTCCTTCAAATGTTCTTCCCCTTTTTTTCCTTTTTTCTTTTTTTTTTTTCTTTTTTTTTTTTCATATTCTCTGTACATATCCAAAGAAAATCCTTTCTTGACTTGGCTGCAGATTCGCTGGTTCTGTTCTCAAATGGTACTGCCAGATGGGCCATTGCTATGGGGTGGGGGAAGATGAACTTGGAAAATAATTGCCAACCTTACCCGCACTCTGCTTCTGTTTTGCAAGGGGTTTCCCTCCTTGAGATCCATGGGGATGGGAAGAAAAGAGAGTCTCGAATTTGTGCTTTCTGGCTGGAAGGAGGGCTGGGGGTGCCAATGTCAGCAGGGCTTAGTGACACTGAATATTTTTCCCTAAAGGGTGAAGAGAAGGGAGTCCGGGAAAGAGGAAGGCTTTGGGTCCTTTTCTAATCTGGCACCTACCCAGAGTGAGGCCTGGTTTATTTCTCTGTAGCTCAGTTTTCAGAGGGATAGTTTCATTAGTTTAATGCTCTTAAGAACATCAGCTGGGAGCTGTCAGTGTCCTGTAACACGATGAAACATTTTTTCCTGGCTGGCTGTTGGAGGAACGAGTCAATTCTCCCTGGTCCAGGCGACATCCTTCGGCTCACAGACCGTCTGGCTCAAGACAGGCTTTTGTGTCTTCCCTCTGCAGCTCCTTTTCTGTTCAGCTCCTCCTTGGCCCGCTCAATGGCTCTTCTCTCTCTTCTCTCTTCTGCTATCTGCCTGCCTGCCTGCATGCTCTCTCAGCCCAATGAAACCAGCTTCCTGCTCTGTCTGTCTGTCTCTTGCTGGGAGGTTTCACACCACAATGGCATCTTGTCTCTGCAGCAGCAAAGCCTCCCTCATTCTCCTGCAGCCTGCTGATGTTTTCAGCGTTCTTCCCCTCCTAGCTCAGCTGGCAAGCATGTGCCTGCATGCCGCAGCCCTCCCTGCATTGCACACCTTTCTGCACAACACCCTCCACCTCCCTGTCAGGGTGGCTCCTCCTGAGCATCATAACCAAAGTAAAATCCATTAAACTAAAGGTAAAGTATATTTTTCTTTTTGAAGTAGCTGGGTTTTAACTCTTCAAGTACCAGAGACATAGATTGTAAAAAAAAATAAGA
The DNA here is from genome assembly GCA_035772895.1 of Perdix hodgsoniae. Classification (NCBI taxonomy): domain Eukaryota; kingdom Metazoa; phylum Chordata; class Aves; order Galliformes; family Phasianidae; genus Perdix; species Perdix hodgsoniae. The sequence continues at coordinate 3,024,390 of JAPSGF010000082.1, forward strand.
CAGAATCTCATGATTGGAGGAAGCAGTTTTGCCATTTCTACCTAACCATTACTGTCCAGGGCTTATACTCATAAATTTCAGTGTGCAAAGCACGTGGCATCAGACGGGTGGCAGGGTGGGTGCTGTGACGCTGCATGTGTAGGTGTAGAGGAACAAGGGATTTCTTACCCTCTGTTCCTTCCTAAGAAAGGATGTTTCCCCTACCCATTAGCTCTGCTCTCCTTCCCTTCCCCCCTTCCTCACAGTATATGAAGTGAAAAAAGAAAAGTACACAAAGTCTGTGGTACCTAAAGGGTTAAAAAACATTGTATTGTACAAGGTCAGTAAGGGTCATTCTTGTGGCTTGGACAGTCAACTTTAAAGCATGTAAAAGATGCAGTGCAGGTGAGTACTGGCTGGTCTCAAGCAGATTCACAAATACAGTCCACCCTGTTGCCGCAGGCTTACACACACGTGTGGATCTGCACACGCTGCCCCTTGTCCTGGAGCCCCGGGGAGGGCAGGGCAGGGTTCCCGAAGAGCTGTCTGTGTGGTAAAAACAAACCAACAGACAGAGCTGATATCTGCCTGGGCTGCGGCTCCCTTCCAGTGAAGGGACTTGTTGCAGAGGGGGACTCACAGCCTCCAGTCTGAGCTGCAGTACTTTCCCTCCTGCATACTCTCCCACTTTACTAATTCTGTCCCCACGCATGCATGCACGTGTCCAGGGTCACACAGGTTGGTCTGGATTGTGAAGGAAACTCAGTGCCATGAACTCCCCTGATGCGTCTCCAGTATGGGCAGCCAGCACTTGGTGTCTGTTTTCATCCAGGTGCTGTAGTCAATGAGAGTGATGGGGAGGAGGTCCAGGTGGGATCTGGGCCTTCTCCCCCATCACCCACCCACCACTCTGACTTCTTGACCTGAAAAAGAGCAAACGATCCCAAAAGGAGGCCTCCCTTCTGGGCCTCCCAGTAGATCCCCATGCTGGAGCATAGAGGGTGAGTGAGCGAGCATGGCCACGCGCAGCAGCTGCAGTGCAAACAGTGAACCCAAGTACCAGCTGTAGTTCCAGCTCTGCTTACTGGGACTTTCATAATGAGTTTCAGGATGGAAAGGGTAGGTCAGGTCAGACCCTCTCTGCAGTGGGTTTCTCGGTTGTGGTGGCTTTGTCTCGGCTGCTGAGTAGGAAAGGTGGCTTTTAAAGCACCAGCCCCCAATGAAGAATAAAAAAGGAGCAAACAGCGCTGGAAGAGGGTTGAGTCTTTCTCCTCCATACCCTTAAAAGGATCAGAGTTCTTTCTGGGGTGTGGGAAAGAGAAGTACGCCTCCATTCTGGAGGTGCTGGTGCTGCATCCATCAGAGCAGAGAGAGCTAAATGGGGAAGGAGAACCATCGGTGGGAATCTGCCACCCTGCTCTCTGCCCCCTGTGCAGGTAGCTTACCAAAAGAGAATAGATTGGAGACGCAAATTGCTGGGATTCTGCTGGCAGGGGGAGTGTAACTCAGCCAGGCAGCCAGCAGTGGGGCCAGGCGGCATCTAAAAGCCAGTCATGTGCAGAAACCCACCAGGAGCTTGGTCTGACCTCATAGCTCAGTTTCTCTTGTTCTCTCGTAAGAAAGTCTTATAAGTTAGCAGTTGAAGCATGGAAGGTAGGTAAACAGACTGGGAATGTTCTGGAAAGAGTCACTTTTGTACCAGTATTATTTTATTATTATGATTTCCTTTCTGATGTTTTTTTTGTTTGTTTGTATGTTTTAAATTATTGGCTTGATTTATGTTTTATTTTCAAGTTTGTTACTTTGAGTTTTGTTTATTTCACACATTGTGTGTTACTTTGCGTGGCTAGCCAACACCAGGGACTGCCACCCAAAATCCACTGTGATTTCTAGGGATAAGGCCTTCATTCACTCCACTTAAGTGCTGCCAAAGTATAGTAATCAAGCATGAAAGTAGGAGAAGAGCCCTCAAAACGTCCTATCGGCCAAGGTGCTCAGTGCTGCAGTGGAAGGAGCTATCTCTACCATTTTACAAAGCTCTTATTTCTGTTTAGTGGAGGCAAAAGCATGCAGATTTCACAGCACAAAGTGGGAAAAGAGGGACCTGGTTTAGCCGAGTCCTTAAAGCAGGCTGGGCCTAAACATCTGCTGGTGACTCAGGGACAGGAGTGAGATGTTTGAAAAAAAATACTTTCTCAGTGAAAGAACTTTCTGTTGATTGAAAAAGAGAAATCAGAAAGAACACAGCATTTGTGTACTCCCCTGCTGCTCTCATGTGATGCTTTCGGGCTCATAGGGACACCCTCGTTTCTGGCAGGATCTGTGGAGTATTAAAACCTATTTATTGCAGATTGTCTGAGTGAGGTGAGAGTTGCAGATTTACCATCAGAACTGATCACTCTGCTTACCAGGATTGATTGAGTACAATTAGTGATTGAAAGAAGTCTGGTCTGAGATTGCCCAGAGTGACCAGGTTACCACCAGGGTACAGAATTACCAGACTTTCTCTGTCCAGCAGGCTTCAGGCCTATGGCAGCTTTGGATAAACCTGTTCTGCTTGCAGTCTGCTCTCTAAGGGCATGGCTGTGGCAACCTGGGCATGCAGCGTCCCACAGCGTGCTGAGCAGCACTTGCTGCCATCAGTTTGGGCAGCTCAGCAAACGCTGCAGTGAGGCACTCTGCCCTCCAAAGCTGTCCTGGGACCTTCCCAAATATCCTGCGGTAATTTGGACAGTGAGTGAAATGAGAGCCAGGCATGCTGCTGCTTCTGAACATCCCGCTGGTACCTAAATACCCAGACAGACTCCTTTGCAGAACTTTTTTTTAAGCTCTCCTGTCTGAGCACTTGCCCTCACCCAGCACTGCAGACTCTTTGCTTGGCACCTGACCGTCACCACTCTGTCTTTTCTCCTTCTTCAGTCTGTGCACAACTAATAGCTCACATCTGGATGAACAGTCTCTTAAATGTACGCCTTCTGGTCAAAGATTTGCTTTTCTTAGTTACTTTTCACAGATCCCTGCAAGGAAATTTGAGATCTCAGAGACTGCACTTTGCAACAAGTGCTTCGACAGCCAGGGCAGGATTTGCCAGACCACTGCAAGGCAGGAGATGTAAGGAAGGCTCTTGTGTAGGGTGAGGCCCTGCAGGCTTGGTGGCAGACCCCAAAGCAGCAGGACCCTCGTGGCTAGCCCGCTCCTGTTTCAGTGCTTTGCTTTATCACATTTCAGTTTTGATGCCCCATTTCATTTCTGTTGGCTTTTTTTTTTTTTTCATTAAAAAAAAAGACAACAAGAAAAAGCTCTCTTCTTTTTTAATTTTGTCTTCCTAAACCAAATTTTTGTACGTTTTATTTTAGATTTTTTTGTTGTCATTTTCTTTTTTTTTTTTTTATCTTTCCCATCTTTTGTTTTTTTCCCCCTTCTTCCCTTTCCCTCCTGAATTTTCCCCCCTCGTAGAACCGTCTGCCCCCCCTCAAGACATAAAGTGTGTCAGCACCAGATCCACCGCCATTCTGGTAAGTTGGCGGCCGCCTCCGGCCGAAAGCCAAAATGGCGTCCTGGCCGGCTACAGCGTCTACTATCGAGCGCTGGACTCTGAGGACACGGAGCTTAAGGAGGTGAATGATATCCCCCCAACCACCAGTCAGATCCTACTGGAGTCCCTGGAGAAGTGGACAGAATATCGCATCACTGTCGTGGCTCATACGGAGGTGGGGCCGGGCCCGGAGAGCTCGCCAGTTATCGTCCGGACAGATGAAGACGGTAATTGCTCTTTTCTGGTTCTGTCCTGGCTTTCCCACGTGTCGAATCCCTTCTCACGGCTGATGCGAGGGCAGGGCCTGCGTGGGCCCCGTGCAGCTCCCACCCCGAGGGCTGGAGGTGCTGCCCCCCTTTGCCCCCCTGGGAAGCCCCCCGCCGTCCCTGCCAGATGCTCCAAGCGAGCAGTAAGAAACTGAAGCCAGAGAAAAGGAGGGGACTGCTGCCAGAAATTACTTTAAAATATTGAGACTTTTTCGCACGCATTCCTTGTTACCTGCTCCTCAGGCTTCCTGCTAGTGGTAGAAAGAAAGAGTCTCTTCATTAAATTTGCAGCAAACTGTTAATGACGGGCAGTTTACATTCCAGTTCAGTGGAACACTTTGGAGACTTCTGGCACAAACACAAATGGTGACAAGATTTGAACTTCCCTTTTATTTATACAGTGAAATAAAACCCGGAAAAATTTGAATGTGTGCGTGAAGGGAGAGCAGAAAACTCTGACAGTGAGGTAAACCCGTCAGTAATAAAATCCAGTAGATCACAGTAGTCAGATCTAAACCACTCAAGTTTTCTTCCTCCATCCCAAAGGAAAAAGACTGGAAAAGATCAAGTAGGTTTGTCCCCAGCGTTGGTCCTGTTTCCTTTACCATCTGCCTACATCCAAATGGATGGATGTGTTACTTAGCAATTGTGGTTTTCCTGCATATCAAGCTCTCAGGCACTGTTCCTTTTAGTTTTATTTTTTCCAAAAATTGGCCCCATGTTCCATTTATGAGATCTTTTGTTTCCTCACCTGAGACAACGCAGCTTCTGTCACCACCGACTTGCCTGCCCTGCCCAGGAGGACTGGGAACGTCAAGGGCAAGTCTCCCTCCACATCCTCTGCACCTTAACATCCCTTGGTACATGGCCAAAGCTTTTCTGGCTCCTTGGATTATAAGTTTTGCCCTCAGAATTTGACCTGGAGCTATAAGGCTAAGCAAACTGAGGAAAAAGGAGGAATAGCTGGGCTGAGATGGGCCCAATGCAGATCTCTGAGTGGTGCAGATTAGATCCCCCAGAGTGCTTCCCCATCTCACTGAGTAAGGGCCAAATGCAGGCAGTGGGGTAACCAGGTTGATGTTAGATCTCTCCCTTCTTTCAGGGCTGTAGATGGAGCACACATATACCCCATAATGGAAGTTACGGGCTCCTGACAGAAATCCCCAAGTGACTCTTGTTCCTTCCGTCCCTTCCTCGCAGTGCCCAGTGCGCCGCCTCGGAAAGTGGAGGTGGAGGTCCTGAACTCAACTGCAATCCAGGTGTTCTGGCGCTCTCCAGTCCAGAACCGCCAGCATGGCCAGATTCGTGGCTACCAGGTCCACTATGTGCGCATGGAGAATGGAGAGGCCCGGGGGCTGCCCCAGATCAAGGATATCATGCTGGCTGATGCCCAGGTAAAGGCTCACATCCTGCTCCAACCTCTTTTTCTCTTGTGGAAACTCTGAGGGGATGGGTGCCCCCGCCACTCTGTCTCATTCCAAGCAAGATATTACTGAAGAAACGTCTCTGTGACAAAGGTAGATGTTATCTTCCTGCAATTCATTTGCGGTCCCAGAAAACAGCTGTTGTGGAAGAGCATGAGCTGCTCTCCCAGCACTGAACTAAATGTCATCCATCCTCCTGTGTCTGCAAAGTCTCTTAAAACAAACAAAGGCCACAGTGGAATCTACTGATTTCTCCCACTCTACTTCTTCCTTCACACTGGCCTGGGAACTTCTGACCTTCTGTGGCTGCTTGCTCAGGGACTTCTTCCTCATGCTGTGTCTCTGTCTTTTCCTTCTTTCCCTCTTGTATTCTCATATGCAAAACCTCTCTTGTTCTCTGCTCAGTGGGAAACAGATGACACTGCTGAATATGTAAGTAAAAACAAAACGATCCTCCTATCCTGGTTCTGTCCCTGCCCTTCTCCCACTTCCTGTTGTGGTGTGGTGTTTTCCTTTTTTTGTTTGGTTGGTTCTTTTGTTTGTTCTTGCAGTGCCAGTGTGCCTGTTTTAAAGCCTGTTGTTGGTGTTCCCGTGCATTGTCCCCGCCCTGTTTGCTCTGCTCTGCAACCCTGTGTGATTGTGTAGTTTGTCAGCACGCTGCGGTACCGCAGGGTTTTCCCTTCAGCTCTGAAGGAAAGACGAGTCTGCTGCTCCTCCACCGGGAAGCAGGTGGGACACTGAGGCTGGGAGGACCTTAAACACGCGCTAAAGATGGGCTGCTGTGCCACCACCCAGCCTTGTGTCTGAAAAACAGTTAGATTGAAAAGCATTGGATATTCAAAGCCCTATAACTTCCAAGTTATCAGCAAATGTTTTATGCCCTGGAAAAGCCAAAATTCATAGAATACTTGTTTACACAAAGCCCCAAATTGCTGTTGGCTCTTTTGCCTTCCAAGTAGACCATGAAGTCAGCTGGGCTGTTTGGCATTTGCTGCTTCTGCTAAAATGCAAAATGGTTTCAGTGATCTTACTGCTACAAAGCAGCAGGAGAAAGCATTTCCTTGCAGGAATGGAGTCTCAGGATAATACACTGCTACCGTGAATATATGTGTATCTCCCAGAGATTGCCAAGCACCCTACAAAAGCAAGGGGCTCATCACACGTGGAGAGGCTGTGTTGCTTGCCTAAAAAGTTAATAGAACTCAGTGATGTGTGTGAAAGCAGGACAGGTTTTTTGACTCCCAGAAGGCAGACCTGTCTCCCTAGCTAATGGCTTCCAAACTTGATTGAAGTCCTGCTATTTTGAAGTACTGCTTTTCCACCTCGTGCTCAGCTGTGAGGGCAACACAGATATTTTCAGCACCAGAAATTTTCCGAGTGCTGCCCTATAATTTTGTTTTTAAAGCACTGAGGTACAGTAGGGGTGAGGGAGAAAAAGGCCGTGAAACATGCACAGAATTCACATCTCCCTTCTTCTCAGAGCCTTGGAGAAAACCCTGCTGCAGTGCCCCCATCCTGTTTGGTTTAGCATGGATATTCTGTTACAGCACAGCCGTTTGGAGGAGCTGAGTGCTTTATGGGGAAGGGCCATTCTTGAGGCCCATCTTCCAACAAAAGCCTTTGGGAACCAGGTGTGGTGAGGCTGATAGTGGAGGGAGGAAGGAGGGCATTGGGGATTTGGTAGAGTTCTTAACCTGCAAGCAAAAAACGTCGTCTTGAACTTTGTGTTAAAGCAATCCTTTTAATGTTATGAAGGCATTATAAAAATATCTCTGAGGAGAGAAGGGAGGGGATGAAGGATAAAAACACATAATCTCCTTGAAACCGCTGAAACCTCCTCTGAGACAGCATAGTGAAGAGGAATGCTTTGAAGAGCACAACAGTGTTTTGATGGCTGAAGCAGTTTGTGTTGAGATACGGGTTGTGTGAGAGGTAGATCTGGAAGGCATCACATTGAATCAGGGCCTGCAGAAACACGCTGTGTTTACAGAGGGGCTGTTTGCAGCTGGGGTGTGCATGCTGCTCACCAGAGGAACGTGGTCCTCATCCTCCTGCAGTTCCTACATCTGCCTAGGTTAACCCTGAGTGCCTGGTGATTTCTAATTCAGGGAATGTTTCTGCATGTTAGAAAAGACCCAAGATTCCCACACGGAGGAGAGATCTACCTGTGTGTATGTACATAAATATTTACACCATTTTCCTTTGGAATCCTGCAAACAGGAGATGGTCATTGCTGGGCTCCAGCCTGAGACTGCATATTCCATTACCGTAGCCGCCTACACCATGAAGGGAGATGGTGCTCGCAGCAAACCAAAAGTGGTCACCACTAAGGGTGCAGGTAAGACTTTTTTTTGATCCATTGCAGTGCCCCAGTTTCATAATGTCCTGGAGCAAAGAAATTTCTTTCATCTCACTCTCCTCCCAACAAATGTCATGCTGCCCCTGGAGAAAAAATTATTTCTACTAAGAAAATCCTACATTCCTCAGAGGTAGTCTTCAGTAAATGAAAGAATTTTCTCTTCAGTGCTCCAGGAAGTCCCCACATCCAGAAATACATCAGTGGACAAATTCCTTGCTTGTAATCTTTTGCACTGTAAATTTCAGTGCACCAGAATTAAGTGAATCTTTGCCTGAACTGACCTGTGCAGTGACACTGGAGAGACTCTGCAGCTTTGATGGTGGGCACAGACATGTACCGTGGGGACAGGAGACCCAGAGGCCTTCTGTCATGGTGCTTACTTGCAAAGAGCTGAAAAGCAGCAGACAGACAGTGAAGGCTTATACTGCCCAGCCTTCTTTTAATATCGTGCCTGAAAATACCTGCCCTCTTTGCCTGTGAGTAGTGATCAGTAGGGAGCAAAATAATGACAGTATTGACCTTTTCTTGCAAACGTTTCTGTAACCTGGGCTCGCTCTGCACATAACCACTCAGATTCATTCCTCCCTTTGCCCTATACTTCATGGCAAAGTCTGTCAGCCTCAGTGCAGAGGATGCAGTGTCAAGCTAGGACAGTAGGGACTGAAAGGAGTGACAGAGGTCACCAGGGTACTCCTTGTTCCTCTGCAGGCAGAAAGGAGAGGTATATGTTCCACCTGTCCTCCCAGCATTTGTCTTCCTGTGGTTGGTGCTCTCCCAGACAGAGCTCTGCTATGCAGTATGGGAAAGGTTTTGTGTAATGGAGTAAGACTGTTATGCCTGCACCTGGTTGTTGGACTGTGGTTACGTTCTGTCACCCCATCTTGCCCTTGCTCAGGCTGTCAGGTAATGGCTTTCTGCCCTTGTCATTTCTTTTCATTGTCTAGTCTCATCCCTGGCTGCCTGTTCATTTTCTTCTTAGTTGTGGGGCAGTTAATCTTCACCCTGCTTCTAGCAGCTTCATAACTGGCATCATCTCTTGTTTCTGGAAGAGTGTTGTTCTCTGCCTCTGCAGTGGTCAAAGGCCTTTGGTCAGTGCAGCATAATTGACCTGGCAACCTCTGCTGAGGCTCTGGGGGCAGCACAGACCCTTAGCTGAGTGCACAGGACAGAGGGAGCTCAGGAGCCTGAAATGTGCAAAACTGGACCAGCAGCTGCCCTCTATGCTGTTGTCTTTTTCTTGGTCCCAAGTTGATCCCATGCTATATTTTTCCATCTTCAGATAAAATTCAGCCTTTATCTCCCCTCTTGCCTCCCCTGCATAGCTAAGAGATGGAGAATGAGGTTGGTTTCCAGGACATGGGAGGAAATAGCAGGGTACATTTGGATGCCAGCATCCAGACTCTTGTCCTCATGCTCTGTAGTATCAGCGTTCAGCCAGAAGCTTTTTCCTTCACTTGTCTTCTTCCCTCTCCAGTTTTGCCCATGTGTCTTCTCACTCTCTCTCTGGTTCTCTCCTCTCATGTCCTTCTTCCTGGGCTCTCTGCCTTCTTCGTTTTTCTCTCTGGAGCCTTTTTTCTCCCTCCCTTCCTTCATCTCTTGTCACTCTCTGGTCAACCTCTCCCATGTCTCCCCGTTAGGATTTGTAGTGCAGGTGATCAGTCGCAGAGGGATGTTTTCTCCAGCACAGCAGCTATTACCCAAAACACAATTTCCCCCAACTTGAAATAGCTATTAAAAAAAAAAATATCTTCCAAATGATTCTGTAACATTCTTATCTTTGCAGCGTTGAGTCAGTATACCTTCTGAGAAGAGAGATCTTTTTTTTTATCATTCAGGGGTAGGGGCTGAATTTAAAGACAGTAATACATCCAATTTTCTCCTTTACTGTCTAAACCAATTGCAAAACAAAACACTTCCCCCCTGCTTTATTCTCACCTTTCTCCAAAACAGTATTTGTTGTTCAAATGTAATATTTTCAAGCTCAGCTGATTGTAGTAACATTTGTGATAAAAACAGAAGCATAAAGGTAATGGCATTGTTTTCTCTGTAATGTGTTCCTTCAGTTTTTCCAAGAGAGGATCTCCCGACGCTGCTCCCTAGGCACCCGATGGCAGTTCAGAGTGAATGAAGCATTTGTTTCAGAGGCAGCGCCTCTTCCCTCTGTTCACATGTCAGTTGGTACACTCAACAGAGTGGTTTCTCTGGAATGACTGCCAGAATCCCTGCCACATGCAGCATCTTTCCCTGCCAGCTCCCTCCTGCTCGCTTTGTTAGCTGCACTGCAGCTTTCCACCCTGCCAACTTTTAGTCAGACACATGCTGCCAGAGTGGGCCGGGGTCACTCTTATACTCCATTCTCTTTCCCTTTCCTGCTCAATCAGAAGAAACACCAAGGCATAGAGAAGGAAATTAGATCTCTAATAGTGGACTGAATGTAAATGATGTGTGAGCTGCTGGAATTAATGCTCTGATTTCTGCAGCTTCAGAAACCTCTGGGCCTACACATGTCATTTAACTGTGGCGGTGGGCTTGCTCTGCTGTCGGGCTGAGCCAGGGCTCATTAGTCAGAGGCACTGCTAAGTTCCTGCAGTACTCCCCAAACGTAGAGAAACTAACTGACAGGGTAAGGAGGGAGCTAGCTGAAAAACAGCAATGCTCAGATGTCTTTTCCCTTCACCCAAAGGAGAGAAATTGCAGCATCTCTTCCTGCCCTGCACCTTGCACAGATTTTGGGCTCATGTTTCGACTCTCTGTGTGCTTCTCTGTACCCAATTGGGTGATCAGATGCCTGCCAGACTTTCTTCAGCTGGCCTTGTGCCTGCTGCTCGGGACCTCAGGCTGCCCAGACTTTCCTTCCCCATCCTTCATTATTTCACCCGCAGCTACTCTGGCCTTCCCAGTCTGAGCCAATCTGTTCCAGTCTCTTTCTGCATGAGTTGTGTTGTTTAATGGAGAGAAAGAGAGAGAGAACAGGAGTTTAGGGGACTCCTGAACTCATTTGTCCCTATGCATTCTGCTCGGGTGTTGAGAACAGGAGGGCTCCTGAGATTGTTCTTCCTAGCTATGGTAAAGTGGTCCAGTGATAAGAGGGCAGCAGAGCTCACCTTTCCTTCCCAAGGACATGGAACAAAAATCCAGGAATGTGTAAGAACATCACGGCAGCAGCACGTCTCTTCTCCTAAACTTGCTAGAGACCATTCACCTGTAGAGTGGGTGGGTAGCAGCAGCCTGGGGTAGTGAGATACACAAGGTCAAGGTGAAAACTTGCCACCAATTTGAGGGACATGTGCTGCAGCTCGGGAGTTTCTGCATCATCTCACCAGTCACCCTGACCCACACATGGCTGAAGCTGTGTCTGTTCTCTCCCAGTCCCAGGCAAGCCCATCCTGTCTGTGCACCAGACAGAGGAGAATACTCTTCTGGTGAAATGGGAGCCTCCATTGGATGCAGAAGGCCAGGTGATGGGCTACCGGCTCCAGTTTGGCCGTAAGGATGTCGACCCCCTGGCTACTTTGGAGTTCTCTGCCCTGGAGGATAAGTACACCGCTCCCAGCATCCACAAAGGCGCCACATATGTTTTCAAGCTGGCCGTGAAAAGCCGGGCTGGCTTTGGGGAGGAAGCTGTGCAGGAACTCACCACCCCTGAAGATATCCCCAAGGGTTACCCCCAGATCCTCGAGGCGAGCAACATCACTTCCATGTCGGTCCAGTTTGGCTGGCTCCCCCCCGTGCTGGCCGAGAGGAATGGAGCCATCGTCAAATACACCGTGGCCTACCGGGAAGCCGGTTCTCCCGGCAACCCACTGGAAAAAGACCTGCCCCCCTCCCCAGAGAACTCGTATACCCTCAACGGCCTCAAACCCAACACTGCCTATGATGTTAAAATCCGTGCTCACACCAGTAAAGGCCCCGGGCCGTACAGCCCAACCGTCCAGTATCGAACATTCCAGCTGGATCAAGGTAGGACTTACCGGTTTCTCCTCCCTCTCTCTCCTTGTAACCGGGGCTGGTGCCAGGAGGCAGAGAGCTGGAGAGGTAAAGCTAGGCTCAGCCAGGCTCGCGAGTAAATGCAGAGCACTCTGGTTTCACGCTCTGTCCCTCAGCTCCTCTCTGCCTTGTGCCAGGTAAGTCTCTTTTACCACTTTCTTCTAAGTTAAGTCCGGACACCCTTCTTTCACTGGCACCTGAAGTATGGGGCCAGGTGCTGTACAGGTGGGAAGAGCATTTTCTTCAGCTTTTGCAAGCAGCCGAAAGAAAACAGAAACATCAGAAAGCCTCAAATGTTACCTGGGATAGGTTTCCTCACCTGAGCATGCTCAGAAAGCCAGCACCTTGTTCCTGCAGCAGCCACCTCGTCCCATAGTGTGCACTGAGCATGGACAGGGTGAGGGGCAGAGCCACGCACCCTCCCTCACCCTCTCCAGGATTAGGCATGGGGGCAGGGAGCATTAGGTTGTAAACCTTGGCAAAACTCAAGCAAAGTGTGAAGGAGGGAGCAAGTCCTTCCATTTCTGCTGCAGCAGCCAGACCCTGACTGGCAGACCCTTTTGCCGTTGTCTGACATTGTCTTCCTTCTGTTTCTTGCTCTTCCTTTCCTCTGCTGCCTTTTCTTCTTCTTTCTCCCCTTCTTCCTCACTTTTTTCTCAGCAGTTTTACCCAAAAACTTCAAGGTGAAGATGGTGACAAAGACATCTGTCCTTTTGAGCTGGGAGTTTCCTGAGAATTACAACTCTCCCACTCCATACAAGGCAAGTAGAAAGCAAGAGTCAGAACTGTGTTCTTTCTCAGTTTCCTGGAGTTTTGTCTGTTCATTTGAAGGGCAGATCATAAGAGCCAGAAATTCTGGCTCTGGTTCTCAGATGTGAGCAAATAATGGTTAATCTCTAGATCAAGCAGGTGTGCTGATAATCAGCCTGTGGGGTTGCACTCTTACCTCAGTTACAGAACCTTTGTCTTTAGGCAAGTTACCACACTCTTCCCATTTTCAGATAAAAAGTTCTCTTTGCAGAGAAGTTGTAAGGCCTCGTCCTCTGTCTGCCTTGTGCCTGGGGACACTACAGCCCTTGAGACAGACAGCTCCCCGCTCAATGGCTCCTGTACCTGTGTTTGCACCAGCTCTGGTTGGAAGAGGGCACAGTCAAGTAGCCCATGTTCTCTGCAAACCAAAGGAAAGGAGTCTAGTTGTCTAGGCAATATCAGCCTTGCTCATGGTACATCTTTGCTGCCTCTTCTCCCTGCACAGATCCAGTACAATGGGCTGAATGTTGATGTGGATGGCCGCACCACCAAGAAACTCATCACCAACTTGAAGCCCCATACATTCTACAACTTTGCTCTCATGAACCGTGGCAATAGCATGGGTGGCCTGCAGCAGAATGTGGCTGCCTGGACCGCTGCTAACATGTTATCTAGGAAGCCAGAGGTGACCCACAAGCCTGATGCTGATGGCAACGTGGTGGTGATTCTCCCTGATGTGAAGAGCTCTGTGGCTGTCCAGTAGGTTTCTGGTAAACTGCAGACTTGGTGTATTCAGTTCATGTTGCAGGGAGTCCATAGCACAAATGCACAAGGACTGCAACAGAGGGTGTATTCCCTGTGTGTTCAAACATTGCCTGAGTCTTGTCTTGTGGAGCCACTTCCCAGGGCTAACTTGTTGCCATAGGAATGTAAAGGGAGGCATATTATGTGGGGCTGTCACTGAATCCAGAAACAGCAATAACAATTTTGATAAATTAAATATAAGGGGTTTATTGGGTTGAGCCACCAGGAGTGAGTGGGCAAACCTAGCTTTCCTCTGTCAGTGTATGCACTCTCCTGTCACTCCCAGAGTGAGATTCAGGCCTATTTCTTCTGATTATTCCCAACTCTTAGAGCTTACTACATTGTGGTGGTGCCTCTGAGGAAGTCCCGTGGAGGACAGTTCCTGAACCCCTTGGGCAGCCCTGAAGAGATGGACCTGGAGGAGGTGAGTGTGGCGGAGACTGCAGCCAGCTGTAAAGGAAAGAGCAAAGAGTGTAATGGTTGTTATGGTGACTGGAGACCCTGGGAAGAGTGGGTTTGGGGTTTGTGACCTGTGTTCCCAGTAGCTAAAATGAGATGAGTTGGAGTGCCATGGTTTGGCTCTCCCCACTTCCTATTTCCTGAAGGTGCTGAAGGCGTCAGTACTCACAGTGTTCTTTGTTTCCTGCAGCTTGTTCAGGACATTGCCAGGCTCCGACGCCGAAGTCTGCGTCACTCCCGTCAGCTGGACTTCCCCAAGCCCTACATTGCTGCCCGTTTCCGCTCCCTCCCCAACCACTTTGTCCTGGGTGATATGAAACACTACGACAACTTTGAGAACAGAGCCCTGGAGCCGGGGCAGAGATACGTCATCTTCATCCTGGCAGTGCTCCAGGAACCTGAGGCAGTAAGTGCTGCCTTGCCCTCTTTAGATGCTTGTGGCCCTGCTGTCCCCATTATCAGCCAGAGACAGCAGCAGCTCTTGTGAGCTGCCAGCTCCCCCCTGGCATTCTCTGTAACTCGCTTCCACCAGATGTTAGAGCTTTAGGGTTTTTTTCTTAGGGAAAGCATTCCAGACCAGCTGTGGACTGTTGGAGCTGTTTGTGCTTGTGTCTGCACCCAGCAAATGTGCTGTTCCTTGGAGACAGGCTGACGACACAAGCATCTTGTGTGCTCCATCTGCGTTTTGTCAGTCTGCTTAGGCAGGACTTGCTACACTTGTGGCTCCAGATACGAGGTCAGAGTGGAGGGTACTGAACTATCAGCAATACACTTTGGTTCAGGGATCCCTGGGTCAAATCCCTTTACAAAACATAATTTCTTTTAAAGATTGCTCGTGTATTCCTTAGAGCAGTGACCCCAGATGTCCTGCTTTGAGACCAGCATGCCACATGTCCTGGTTATCGCTAAGCTCCCCACCAAACAGAGAGGGGAGCATTTTTTTAATGGAAAACTAGGTCTGCTCTCTGCTGTCTTCATCACTTCAGCACCACAGCCGATTTCAGTGGTGTTGTTTGGCTTTATGAAAATAACTGTTTTAATATTTACCTGCCCTCCTCCCTCATGCACAATAGGAAGCAGTTGAATACTTTGTTGTTTTTAAATCCCCCTATGGAATTGTAGCAGGGAGCTATTTGAAATTAAGGGTTTTCAGAGGGATTTTTCAAAATAAATATTTAGTTGTGTATTCGATATTAAAGGATTAGGCTGACACGCTCGTGAATGCGTTTCTCAATCGGATTACTGCAGCTTGTGGTAGTTCCTGCTTTAGAACGAGGTACTGCACGCTCACTCGCAACAGCCTGCAATCACACCAGCTGCCTCATATGAAGCAAAATTGTAGTCTTGCTGAGAGCTGATAGTTTATGGAAACTCAGAGCCCAAATCTCCTGTTCTTGTCTTGTCCCAGACTTTTCACTCAAACCAAGCCTGCCAGTTCAACTCTGTGCACTTTGGTTTTTGTAGTTTCTGTGTAAAATGGGAGGACATCTTTCCTGGGGTGGGAAGGTTGCAGTGGGCAGTGCTCCTTAGCCAGGACTCTGGTGGGCTCAAACATGCCTCTTATTTTCTCTAGAGCACAGCTCCCTGCAGATGAAGCAGAGGTGACATGTTTTAATTCTTTCCCTCTCTTTCTGTAATCTCTTCTATAACATTGCATGTTTACCCATCATTTTCAGTCCCTGTTCCCTCCCTGAACTCTGTTCCACAATCTTTCATATCTTCCAGACTTTTGCTGCTAGTCCGTTCTCTGACCCTATCCAGCTGGACAACCCTGACCCACAGCCAATCATTGATGGAGAGGAAGGGCTGATCTGGGTCATTGGGCCCGTCCTGGCCGTGGTGTTCATCATCTGCATTGTCATTGCCATTCTGCTCTACAAAAAGTAAGTTATGCTTCTTGCTCAGATCTGTGACAGTTCTGAATGTCTCCAGGAATAACCCCTAAAGGCAGTTTCCTACTTGGTCCTAAAGTTGTTGGAGAGCAAATCCTCCCACCAGCACCAGAGAGGATTCTTAAGGCAAAAATGCTGAAACAGTGAACAGCCTCTGGAAGTCTCTTTTCCTTGGATTTTGGAGTAGCTCATGGTGCATAGATAGGAGTAGAAGTCCCTTGAAAACAGACAGGTCACACCGTGCAGCAAAAGAGGACAGGAAAGGAAGCAGAAGCTGAGCAAAATAAATCAAGAGAAGAGGCAGGATGGCAGCTCTAGCCAGTTCAGCTGTGTCCATGGGGACATTACCCATTATGGAGAGAGCTCCATAATTAACCCTGCTTCACCTTTCATCTGCAGGGGTGCATTTGCTTATGCACATGCAAGTATCATTTATGTCCCAGAATGTGTGAAGCTGCTAGACACAAAAGTACTGTAGGGAGCAGGGACTCAGGTGTTCCTCATTAGTGTTCATTAGCACTGGGGAGTGCTGGTCCCGCCTTCCACCTGTGTTACCAGGGGTAGAGCTGAGCAAATGTTTCCCAATTCTTCTACAGTTCCTTTCTAATCTGGACATTTGTCTTGTCTTTTCTCCACTCACTGCTTTCGTGGACAGCAAACCAGACAGGTAAGAGCACCAGATTTGCCGTTTACTGAGGTTCTTTCTCTGTGGGCTGACTGTGTGTTAGGTAGTATTTGCTGTCTCTGGTGATGGGGTTGTGTTGGTATTGTTTCTACTGCTAGATCTTTCCTAAAGGACACCCACCAAAGACCACGTTTGAATTGGGGCAGAAAAAGCAAAGAAATGCCAGCTTTCTTCTGCTTGTCGGTCCTAAATATAATAGCCTTTCTCGAGCTAAGCAGCAGTGACAGTAAGCAACTCATAAAACCATGGGTTAATGGAGCAGGGAAACATGCATTTGTGTTGTAGTCAGTGGGTTTTCTTTATGTCTGAGTGTCCATATAGGCTTCTCCGAGCCATTGGCATGCTAGAAACAGAATCTCACCAGCTGAGCTGTTCTCACCCTATTGCAAAAGCAGTTCTTGTCCCATCATCCAGGGACTTCTAACAGTTTGCTTACAACTGCAGAATGAGGCTATTTCAAACCATTTTCAAGGCTGGGAGAGCTTTCATTGAAGTATCGGATGAGTTTAGCCAATGAACTACTTTACAGCAGTTTCAGAACTGCAGCAAAAATAAACTACTCCTAAACTGCATAGTGGTGTAATTCCAAAATGCTGCCCCATTAAGTGCTGGCAGGGCTCATGCCACTTCTTTTAGCTATTAATGATGTTAAGAGACAGCTAACAGTGCACTGAGCAAGCTCCTCTCTGCCTAAGCAATTACCATTATTGCTGCAGGCATATTATGGGAGGCATCTGTGCAACCTGAGCAGGAGAGGTGAGGAGCTTTACAGCCATCTTGTGAGAGGGGCTAGGACAATATTTGCAAGCCCTGGGGTGTGGGTACATGTTCTCTGCTCATTCAAGAAGTTCTGCTTCCAGCTGCGTGTCACTATTCCCTTGCCAGAGGTTATCAACTCTTCAGATCAGCGCTGGGCTTTGCTTCCAAATTCTTTTCAAGGAGAATGAGCCAGGTCAGCAAGGACTTTTAAACTGCCTCAGTTAACCTAGAGCGTTTTAAGCAGAATAGATTTTGAAGCACTTTCATGTGCAGCTCAGCTGGCACGTCAGAGCGGGCTTCAGCTTCTGGCAAGGAGGTGAGACAGATCTCAGCAGGCACAGCTGTGATGGGAGAGGATGTGTCTGTGCTGGTTCTGAACCCAGATTTTTAGGGTTCTATAGATCAAAAAAAGGTTGAAAACCACTGCCCTGACTTTTCTGTCTGCAAGGCAATAAGAACTCCTAAACAAGCCAACGGAGAAATAGCAGTACTTTAAGTCCAAGGTCACGGTCAAAAGATTCTGTACTTTTCCAAATGATTATGTTGGCTCTGGTTCTATCAGGCTGAGAGTGGCTTGGCCAGAATTGGAACGTTTCCACTTGCAGAGCTCTGCAGAGTTAAGTGGGGGTTTGTCTGTGCAAGGGAGCTGTGGTATTGGGTTCACAGTACCTCAGCTGCTCCTTGTTGCCTCTTTGTACTTCTGCTGCATGAAGGGGGAACTTCCAGACTTGCATGTAAGCTGCTGAGCTGTTGTAAAACCAATCAGATGCTACAATGATAAAACATTCCAAACCTTAACCCTTTTCTGATGCATTTTGTGTAGCTTATATCCTTGTTCAGGGCATGGCTGTAGCTGACCCTGATTTCTGGGGGAGCTGAAAAGACCAAGAGGCCTCTGAGCTAAGCTGCTTTTTTAAATATTTTTTTAAGCAAACGGAAAGATTCAGAGCCACGGACAAAATGCCTCCTGAACAATGCTGAAATCACCCCTCACCACCCCAAGGATCCTGTGGAAATGAGGCGCATCAACTTCCAGACTCCAGGTAACCAGCTGCAAACTGACTTCTCTCACTGGGAAGGCAAAAGCAGAGCCCTTTCCCCAGCCCCCTCCTGCCATGCTGCAGTGGTGCTGCCTTTGAGACCTAGTGCTAAATTAGCATGCAGCCAGGGAGCCTCAAGACTTGCCTGTGCTAAGCAAGACTGATTAAATTAACCTTTTCTGGGAAACCATGAGGGCCCTGCAGACTCTATCTAGCAATCACAAGGCAGGAAGAAGAGCTTTCCTGGCTACCTAGCTAAAGAAATTGGTGCATTCTGGGTGAAGTACACAGTTGCAAGTGTAGCTATGCCAAGCTTGCCTGCCCACCAGTGCTGCAACGCAGCCTTGTGCTGGGAAACCCTGGGGTGGGAGAGATGAAGCATGGCAGGGCCATGTGCTTCAGCCAAATCTGTAACTGGTCCTTCCTCTATACACACCAAAAAGGTCCCATTAGGAGCCAGGCCTGCCCCATGGGTTGTGAGGACAGAGAAAGGCAGTTGGTTGCTTCATGCAGGAGAGGCTACGTCTCCTCAGCATACAGCTGCTAAGCTGGCATGTAACTACACTATGTCCCAGCAGAGAGACCCACCAGAGAGGCACCCTCCTTTCTTTGCACCCATATCCCCATGTACATGCATGTCTAAGCTGTCTGCATGGCACTTCTGCAGTCCACCACTGACACAGCCCAGCATGGGCACATCCTTGTACACACACACACACGGCGATGCTGAGCAGTGCCTGTGCACTGGTATGGACCTCTGCTTCTGGTGCTTGAGGATTGGAAAAGGAAATTGTGCTTCTGGGGGGGGGGCTGGCTATTGTTTTCAGTTTGTTTGTATTGTTTTGCTGTTTTGTGCTTGTTAGTAATGTTTCTGCAGCTTTTGTTTCCCTATCCCAGTCCTGTCCTTAGCATTGTCTGAGTTTGCTTAGGGCAAGGCTGACAAGCCAATAGGTATTCAGAGAGCAGGGGTCTTCAGGGAGCCTCAAGGTCAGTGCTGAACTGAGGCGTTTGCATTACAAAATTAGGAGCAGCATGTTGTTATCTATCCAAGTTCAGGAAAGACTGAGTCTCAGCTAAAGGATGGAAGCAGGTTCAGTCCAGCACGCAGGGACTGAATGAAGAGCAGTTCAACTGCAGCTGGACCCCTAAATCAGCTCTTACTCAGTGGTGCTCTTGCAGGAGAGTCTGAAGGTATTTGGGATCTGCAGCAGGAGAACTTGGAAAACTTCAGAATCCTGCTGTCCCAGCTGCCCTTTGCATAAACAACAGTAAGTTTGTATAAGCTACTTCTTATGAGAGTCTCCAGCTGCAGCTCGGTAGCAGTTTGCATTTGTCTGGGCTCTGTGGTTTATGCTGGGTGCAGACAATAGGTTGGCCTGTGAGTGCTCAAAGTGGTGATTGGACTCAGGAAAGAGCTGCACTGGTTGAAACTAGTGCTAGGATAAGTGCAAAGATAAAAGATCCAGCTTCACCTGGATGCTAAGAGGCAAGTGTGAGTGCTGCTTTTTGTGTTTGCCTTACTGAATATTTCTCCCTGTCCTTGCAGGACTGCAGTCAGCTGAAGAAGAGGCAGTTCCTAGCTTCAGTTAATGTGCTCAGCAAATGAATGGGTCTGTTGCTAGTTAGGTCATGCTTACCTCTGAATTCTTGGTCTGAGAGGCTTGTAAAAGGCAGCAGAGACATGCAAGGCTGCTGTTAGGACTCAGCTAGGCAGAAGTCCATAGATCTCAAAAAGGCTGCCAGGTTTTCTCCTGTCCAGCTTTAAAAGGATGCTGCCAACTTTTCTTTGTAACGCTGTCCAGCTTGAGTTAGCTGGCTGATTTCCTCTGCTGCTGTTCGTAAGGCCATGGAATGTTTGAAAGGATCTGGGAGAGGTGATCACCTGCCTCCCACATTGATTGGGCAAAAAGGGAACAAACAGAAATCCTGATCTCAGTGTGCTGGTGATATTGGGCAGATTGTGGTGCATTTTTCAGGTGGAAGGCTCTGTAAGGGCTGTTGGAATTACAGCCATCTGAATGAAGTCTGCTGTGGTTTATAGGCGGCTGTGAGCTGTTCTCCAGCGGGTTTCCAGGTTGAGGGGTCTCTGTCCTGTCCTTAGCAGTGTAGCAGAGGGGGGACGTGGGGATGGGAGCAGGCACGAACAGCTCAGACAGAGGACAGGGCAGCAGAGCAGCACAAATCTTAAAAACCCTGTCCTTGCCTTATCAGCACAAAAAATAACTTTCTTTTCCTCTTTAGATTTATGTTGTTTTGTTTTGTTTTGTTTTTTTGCTTTAGCATGAAATTTTTCAGAAAGTGTATATTTTATTTATTTTTATTTTTTTACTGTTTTCTGCAGATTCTGGTCTGAGCAGCCCTCTCAGTGACCCTGAGTTTGACTTTGAAAGTTAGTTCCTGTGTGTTTTTGTTCCTGTTGGTTTCATTTTTTCCCCCATAATTATTTTTTCCTCTTCTATCACTTTCCTTTCCAGTTCTGTTTCGTTCCTGTTACTTTTTATTTTTGCTGAATTTCTGTATTCCTGCAGTGTCTGCCCATCTCATCCCTTTTCTGTGCCACCTGTTTGTCTGAACAGCGCTTCCAGTTTTACAGTACCAAATATCAGGCCTTTTGCACAACATGGGCAGTAGCAGCAGCGTAAGGATAGAGCCCCCAGCAGCAGTATGGGACACTGTCCATCCTTCTGTGTCTCTGAGGATAAGAATGTGTGTTTCAGAGCTCCCTTTTCTCCCCATTGTCAATGATGTTCCGTTTCTGAAGCTTGGCTATGTGTCCCTCGTACGTATTCCTGAGCAGGAAGTGATATTTTGTGCACCTGCGTGTGTGTGTGTGCCTCTGGTTTTGTGTTCATTGCTTCACAACATGGGGAAGGAGGAAATGAGCTGCAGCTGATGATCTCTCTTTGGGAAGAGCCATGTGGGCACCTTTCTGTGTAGATGGGGAAGGGGCCTTTGCCCATCTGTGGCAGGTGCCTGTTCCTTGGCATCAACTTGTTCCAGCAGCACAAAGACCAGAGGCTTTTCCACAGCCCATGGGTTTGTGCAGAGCCATCCAGCCTCAGTCGCTGAGACGGGCTCTGACCCATGGAACAGATGTTAGGGTGACGTTGCTGGTGAGTTGGCTGGTGCACAGAGAATCAAGTCTTTTTTGATAAGATTAGAGAGATTCAAGTGATTGAAATGTTAGATGAGAGCAGCTTTGAAAGACTTCATCCCCATTAGAAGCAAAGATTCTGGCTTTGCTGAGTGGTAGGGGCTTTTTTTTTTGTGCTGGGCAGGGAAATAGATGGATAGAAGGGAGGTTTTGTCTGACAAATGTGAAGAACCGCAAATGCTGCTGGTGGTCTGGGAGGTGAGAGCTGGGACAGTCCTCAGAATAGCTTAATCCAAACACCACTCTCATTGCTTTGAATCCTCCTGCCAGTACTGTGCAGTGCACCTGCCACCTCCACTCAGACCCTTCATTGGAACACATGAAGGCTTTGTGTGTTCTTTCAGCCCGCACCAGGGCTCCCTCTGCCATCCCCCATAGCCAGGGGTCAGTGAGCTGGGAAACCTGGGAGCCACATCCTTCTTGATTAAGGAGAGTTGTTTATTAAGGCAGGCAGAGGAGCTTCAGCTGAGACTGGCTGGTACTGCTGGAACGTGCTGCTCTTGGCTCCTTTCATATCAAACTCCACCTCGGCCTCTATGGGAACTCCAGTATGCTTGGTGTTTTGGCCAGGGAAGTGCTTATCACTGCAAAGGTTTCCAGTTCTGTTTTATTATTAAGAGCCCTAGAAATCAGTCCTACCAGGAGATTCCTGTCCTTAACAGCAGCAAAACCAGATAAGCTCCCACATGCTCTCAGCCAGAGCTGTCGCAGTGGTGGGAGGTGGGCATACAGCGGTCCCTGGCAAAGAGACAAAGCTGATTTTCAGGCACTGGGCACCCTGACCATATCTCATGAAGGCTTTTTAAGGAAACTTGTGCAGTGCCTTCGGAGGGGATGTGAATTCTCTCTGCACATGGGTGCAGCGGGCCTTTCCCAGGCAGACACCGTGCTCGGACGGAATGATGCTTACTGCTCTGTGATTTCAGAGCCAAAGAGCATCTGATGGATTTTTTTTTCTTGCTTGCTGTTTCTACCAGGCTTTCTGGTTGCTTTTTTTTTTTTTTTCCTTTTAATGTTAAGTGTTCATTTTTTTGGAATTTCATCCACACTACTGTGTTTCTAACCACGCTTCAGCCAGCAACCCCTGGGCTTGTCTGCAGTTGGGTGCTGGTGGCAGGGCTAGAGATCTGAGACAGCAGCTGAGTTGCCATGAGTTGTTTGGAGCAGGGCTCAGCTTTGCTATAATGCTGCAGTTCCGGGTGTGTTTGCTGTCCTCTTCAGCCCTTCCATTCAGATGCAGAAGGACAGGGGCAGGGCAGAGTGAATAGGGGTTGGAACTGGATGTTCTTCCAGGTCCCTTCCAACCCAGCCATTCTAGGATTCCTCTGAATGCCCCCAGTCCGCACCTGGTGCAGAGCAGGTGACAGCTCTAGTGAGAATCCTTTGGATGAAAGGGGCAGAAGGTGCTGGGAACCCATCCTCTGTGAGCTGGAGGTGTGTTCTGCCTGCTAGCCAGTGGAACAGCATGGCTGTGTAGACTTGGGAGTTATTCTAGTGGATTTTTTGGTCTATTCTCCCCATATATTCCTTCCATTTGGGGGTAAACTTCTTTGTGGTGAAAAGAGACATCTAGATAGCTTAGAAAAGAATGCTGGAGTGGTGGCTATGATCCACACTGTGGCAGATGTGTCCTGCTCCCAGGTCTGGGGGAGGCAGCGTCCCTCCAGGGCTCACTGTAAAACTGAGGATGTCATGCTTGCTTTGCCATCTCTGTGCTGAGATTTTGGAGTATCTGACCATGCTGCTGCCACTGCCGCTGCTTTGTCACACACCCAACACCCACGGGGCTCGAAATTCTCCCTGGCTTCCATCTCTCCTCCACTCCTTCCCACAGGGGCATTGCCCAAGGCCTTCCAGCATGCTGCTGCCCTCACTGACTGCATTTGTAGCAGGATCAGCCGGCAGGCAGCACAGGAAGGCTTTGGAAAAACACGATCCAGTGCAGATGAGCAAAGCATGGAGAGCTTTTCCACCATGATTTGTAGTATAGTTATTCAAGATCATGAGATCAGAAGGGTCCCTGCTCCTTCCAGAGCTCCAGCTACCCTTCTGGAAGCACCGTAGGCACAGCTCTGCCTTTGCTGCTCAGCCCCGTTCCTGGCTGGGTGCCTTCAGCCTGCTGCAGTGTGGCCCTTAGCACCAGGAGGTCTTGAGGGACACAAGCTCTGTTCTCTGGCTCTGTCTCCGTATGAGCACAGCTGCTGTTGTCAGGGAAGCTGGTGAACTAGGGTTGTGAAGTGTTGGTCTCCCCAGTGAACTGTTTCCCATTCTCCTGTCTAAGGAGGGTCACAAAGATCTTCTGCCTGTCTGCCACAGAAGGCAAAGAACTCACAGCAGAGTTTGCTGATGGGGCTTGTACAGCCAACCCTTCAGATGGACCTCTGGAAGGTCCCGTGCAGTGCACGAGAAGGAAGAGGAGCCAGCATTCAGCATTTCTGTAGCTGGCTGCATTCTTGCAGTAGTGAAGGTTAAGACCACCACATCCATGAGCTCACTGAGATGCCCACAGAGCCACTGTTGTGCTACAGAAAATTCCTGAAAAGCCTCCTTTGCTTCCTCCATCTGCATCCCCTTCCCTGCCCCACATGGTCACAGTTGGCTGGATCTGTGCCCCTTCCCTTCTTTTGTGTTGGAGTTTGTTTACAGCCATGGCGGGTGCTGTACCATTTGCTGCGTAGGTTCCTCTGGCAGCATTTGCTCATTTTAAGTCCACTATTGGAATCACTAACACACATCTGCTCTTCAGATTTTACTTTCTGTTTTGCTCTGATTTACGCATTTGAAAAAGGGGCCATTGTGAAAACACTCATTTTACTGTTGTTTTTTTAATTATTTCCGTGATTTTTATTTTTTATTGTTTTTACTTCCAAGGACACAATTTCGAGCCCTGAATTCTTCTCTTCTAACCTCCCTGCTTTCATTGCAGATCTTACATTGTAATTTATTTTCTTTTCTTGTTTCTTCTTTCCTATAAAATGTGTGACAGTTGTGAATTTTAGTTATTATTAAATGAGATTCTTTTCCTGCTGTCTTGTCTTTTAGGTATGCTCAGCCACCCACCAATCCCTGTTTCCGAGCTGGCTGAACACACAGAGCATCTCAAAGCTAATGATAACCTGAAATTATCCCAAGAGTATGAGGTATGAGCAAGAGTGAGTGCTGTGCATGGGTTTGCAGAGCCAGGAAATCAGACAATTCAGAAAGGCCTTCATTCAAACAAACCTAGCTTCACTTTAAGGATCTGGTCACTTGAAATAAAAAAGCTATTTACATATTTGAAATTGAGCACTTCCTAGGTTCAGTTCCAGATGGTAGAAGACTTCTGATCCATGAGACTTTCCTTCGCATGGAGGGGAGATCTTGCCACGTTGTGCTTCCTGAAGTTTTAGACAGGTGGGATGGGGTGCTGTCCTTGAGAATGGCTTTGTCACGTTGCTGGATGTGCAGAGGATGAAGCAGAGGGATGAGATACCTGGCTCTAGAAGCTAGGGAGGCAGGCAGTGGCTCCTCCACAGCTGACATCGTCAGCGGCCAGTGAAGCCAACAAGCTCTTTTTTCTCTTTGCTGCTAATATTTGGATACTCAAATGGGCTCCTGCAGCTCAGCAGAGCCATGGCTGCCAGACGTGCAGCTCAAGTGGTCACCAGGGGCATGGACTGAGCTCTGTGCTTCCATCTCCTGGCACTGCTATGGCTGCATCAGCACTGCTTGATCCCCATAGGAGTGTCCAGTGCTTCTGGGTGAGCGCTATGCAAGCTGCTTTCATTGTAGGTCGAATGTGTGACGTTGGTTCCGTTGTTGTTAAGAGACAAATTGCCCCGCTATTTTTAGGCTAATAACAAGTCTAGACTGCCTGGTTCTGTTTGCAGGCAGCAAGTGAGAGGATATGTTCTGAACAAAGTTCCTGGGATGTTTCTCTGGGATGTTTCTGCCCCGTCTGCCTTGCAAACAGCAGTAGGGGGTGAAGCAGCCCCACGGTCACAGCTCTGCACCCAGGAGGGGCCATGCAGTGCAGGAGCTCTGCTGGGGTCTTTCACCCCATGCAGAGGGAGCAGCTTGTTAATGGGCTTCATTCAGATTTCAAAGAGTAATTTGCATCCTGCAGTATCCCATGTGCCCTGGCTTTGTTCCAGCACAACCTCCTCTAGTGGTAGAGCCAGAGCTAAACAAACATTACTAATGAAATGAATGTGAGGCGAGATTAGAGGGATAGAAAGCAAACAGACACATTACAACAGTATAAATACCCATTAGTTGGAAATGCTCAGTGTGAGAAGGGACCGCTGTCCTGGAGTGGCTTTGTACCGTGCCGTTGCTGTGGCTTCTGGAGCTGAGCTCGGGAGTTGGCACGGTGAAGGCCGAGCTCCGTTGTGCTCCGAGGGTCAGGAGCAGGACGGTGCAGGTGGTGCGTGCAGGGCCTGCGCAGGCAGGGAGAGGGGGAATGGAGAGCTGGGAGCAGAGCTCAGCCTGCTCCTGCCAAGCCTCCAGTTGAGGCAAACCCCTAGGGCTCTGCAAAATGATGAAGGAATTAAGCCCTTGTTTTATTTAATTCTCTGGCTGAGGATTTAGAGGTAAACGTAATTAACCTAATTTCCATATCTGGGACAGCTGGACCTTAAAAAAAAAAAACAAAACACCTTAAAACCTGGCATAAATCACCCAGACTGGCAAAGGATTACATCTCATTGTTTACTCCTTTATCCCTTCTAGGAAACATTATGTTGGTTGGGTAGGCCCAGCTCCTACCCCTGTCTGCCTGGGGCGATGCTCCCTCACAGCCCCTCTCCTGGTGCTTTCAGCCCCTTTGCACCTGAGGGATGTGCACTGAGCCCTCATGGAGCAGCACTCTCACGGAGCAGCCGCTATTCCCTGCTGCCTTTTCCCCAGTGCTTCACATCCTACTTGCATACGTGGTTATAAACCTCATCCTTGCTTGCATGTCTTCCTCCCCAGGTGTTAAGACAGTGGTATATTTATGCCCCCTTAATGGCTGTTTAGTTTAACCACACACAGATTTAGCTTCTTTATCATTTCATAAATACATCCTGCTGTGATTGTCCCTGTTGTTCTCTTCCAATTGCCCACCGTTTATCAGCAGCAGTGGCTCGTGGCTGTAAGTAATGCAGCGCAGCCACCACTCTGAACATGAGTATGATTCAGGGCATCTGTTTTGCAGCCTGAAATTGTGCCGATGCTTTTGCCACTGCTGCATTGTGCCAGGGTAGGAATTTCCTCTGGTGCTCCTCCATGTGCTCAGGGCAGAGGGTCATGGGATTGGAGTGCATTGTGCTGGGGCTGTTCCACAGCAAGGCTCTGCTCTAGACGGAAGAAAATGGTGAATGCTGCATTCCTCAGCTAGACCTACAGAGCCACGATCTGCCCTACGTGGAGCAAGGAGTGTGATTTATTCCCTTTCCCCTCTTTCACTCCTGTGTTTTCCTTCCCAATTCCTGCAGTCCATTGACCCCGGCCAGCAGTTCACCTGGGAGCACTCCAACCTGGAAGTGAACAAGCCCAAAAACCGCTACGCCAACGTGATTGCCTATGACCACTCACGTGTCATCCTGCTGCCAATCGAAGGTATGGGAGCGACCTCTGCTCCTCCACAGCAACACCTGGCTGATGGCTCCACTCTCTTAACATCTCCCCCAGAGTTCAGCAAGCAAGAGGCGCATGTGTTAACCACACATTTGTTACATTCTGATACTGACATATTCCCTGTAGCTGCAGTCTCTCATTTCAAAGACTGCTTTATCGAGAAACTGCCTTCGCTTTACATAGAGATCCTTGTGATATGCTTCTGACTAACAGGAAGAATTCAGACCACATAGTGCTTTTCAGAGAGCAGGAACAGGGCAGTGGGTGGTGGTGGATGTGGAATGCATCTGTACAGCAGATGAATGAGAAGTAGGCACAGGGCTAATTGTGCAGATGTGTGTGTGAGCAGCACAGCAAAGATGTGGCTGCTGAATTGTAGAAATGCAGAGCTTACGTGATACACAGCTCCTGCTGCAGTGCTGTCCCTCAGAGGACTGAACGTAAGGATGTGGTGTCAGCCTGGTCGGCCACCAGTTGTTTCCCTTATCTTCTGTGAGTGATGGTACAGTTAGAAAATTTACATTAAATTTCACTCTTGACAAGAATGCACACTATGATAAGAGGAGATTTTGGTGGAGAGGAGATGGGGTTTCACAAGGGATCTGCTTTGGTTGCTGCTGCTGAGATAATATTCATCTTTCATCATCTCAGGGCACGTGTGACTGTGCAGATGGGCATGCTGTGTGTGGCCACTCTGCATTGCCAAGAGCATCTGAGCAGAGAGGATGTGCAAACAGCCCTGTGGTGAATGGGGGGGTTCATTCAGAAGCCCCCCTGGCAAGGGAATTGCTAGAATAATCTCCCTCTGCCAGAGTATCTCTGGGAGACTCAGCTGGTTCTGAGGTCACAAAAGATCACGGTTTGCCATAAAATGAACCAGTCTGGATTGTTCTTGTCTGCCATTACAGGATGTTAAACATTTCTCATTGTGGAGCTGGCTGTTTTGCTAGCTTGTTTTTCTTCTGAGATTAATATTGCATGAGCCAAGGCAAGCCAAGTCTTTAAAAAGTTGCCTTGTCACTGAAGAGAAGAGCATGAGTGTAGAACTGAAGGGCACTGGGATGAGTTCTGCCCTCAAGAAACTAGAGAGCAGGGATGGCTGCAGGCACTGTGGGGACCAACAATGTGTGTCCATTGTGTTAATGTCCGAATACCTGAGAGGTTCTGACTAGTCTTGGCTGTGTCTTATACTGAGCACTGGAAGATGAGAGGGGTTGGAGGAGTTATTTGTTGCTTTCTCTTTGTTTTAAATCTGGATTTGTCAGGGCTGCAGATTGTCACCGTCTGCTTGGTCAGGAAGAAGTAGTGGCTTTAATTCAGCGACTTCTCTGTAACTGGACCCTGTCATGCAGCAAAACAGTACAGAAGCTCATGGTCACCATTTTAAATTACGGAGTGGACCCAAGGGGGCTGGAGAGGAGATTAATTCCAGAAGCTCAGCCTTGATCATGTTCCTGCTGCTGCACAGCCGCCTTCCCCTCTGAAATTTCAGATTGGGAAGTAAGGGGGGAGGGGAACCCTCCAGAAATTTAATCAAAAGCCATTTTCACCAGCAGCTGAAATTACTGAGTACCCTTGAGGACTGGCAGGCAATTCAGCGTGGATCATACCTAGCCAATAGAAGAAGCAGTGCCTATTGCTACAGAGGGATGAGGACTAGCAACCCAATTTCATATTGGTACAGCTCCCCACCCTGAGCTCCCCTTTGGGACACGAGTTAAGCATTCTATGCTGAGTTAATCTTAGGTTGGCAGAAACCTGCCAGCCCGGCCAACTGCTTGGCTGTGATTAGGAATGGGCCAATTTTCCAAACAGTCCAAATTGTCCGTGCCACTCTTGGAGGCTCTCTATAGCTGAACCTGAGTGTGTGCCAGTGTCCATTTTAACTTCAGAGCACTTTTCTCCTGCCTCATCCCAATCACCCTCTTTACTCTGGCACTGCCTTCTGCCACTCATAGCAAAGCCCTCAAACAAGGACGCAAGCAGGCAGCTGTAACTCAGTAGCCTGTAACTCATGCAAATAGAAAAAATAAAAATGACAGCGGGCAATTTAAAGCAAGTCAAAGCCTGTAATTTCAAAGCCTTTACTGGATGAATCCAGCCTGGTTTTATTCCTTACTTTGTCCAGCTGTAGCTGGAAATAGACTATGGACTGCACAGTGCATCAGCCAGCTGCATTTGCTACCCAGACTCTGGGCATTCTAGAACACGGGCTTCTTTTGTCCTACTTGAGATCAGTGCAACAAGAGCCGTAAGCCAGTGCTTTTGCTTCTGTTAACAACACCAGTAAGAAGAATGTAGTTTTGAAGTTTGATCTTTGGTCTCCTTAACAACTGCTGCTAGAGGTTTTGTCTTCAAGTAATGCAGATTTCCATCCAACTCCAGATGGGAGGAACTTACAAAGAGCATCCCAGCAGCCATGAAGGCTCTGGTATTTTTGCAAGGGTATTCCCTCAGACAGTACACCTGCAAAGACCACCTTGTGCTTTCAGTCTTGTCCCGCACAACCCACTGACTTGCTTTTGATTATTTAATACAGGAATTGTGGGCAGTGATTACATCAATGCCAACTATATCGATGGCTACCGGAAGCAGAATGCCTACATTGCCACCCAGGGACCTCTGCCAGAGACGTTTGGGGACTTTTGGAGGATGGTGTGGGAGCAGCGTTCAGCTACTATTGTTATGATGACTAAGCTGGAGGAGAAATCACGGGTAAGATGCACAAGAGGGATGACTGGTTATCATTATCCTGGTGGGCTGGACGGTTGGGCTGGGGAAGGGTAGGTCTCTTAGATCTGTAGCCCACATTGATGTTAGTGGGGGGATCTCTACCTTCTTTGCCAGCACACTGAAAGTTCAAGGACTCACCGTGGAAAGCTGCAGCCTTTTCAGCTGCAAGAGAGGGGGAAACTCAGTCCCATCACTTCATAGGTTTGCCTTGGAGTTAATCTTGTGGCACGTTTCAAATTCACTTCTCTTGTTTAATGAGCCCCAGTAAGTTCACTCAGTCTTCAGGATCATTCCAGTCCATTGTCCACATGATTGATGTGGTGTGTCAGAAGCCTCTGCTTAGTCAGTAGGAGCTTTTCATGCCACGTGTCTTCCTGTTGTGGTACTCTGGAAGGGGATTTTTCTTGAGCCTTCCCTCCTGTCTGTGACCTTGCCAGCTTCACCTGTAGTATTAGGCACCTTTGGAGTGAGCCGCTCTGTTCCAGCATTCAGCAGTACCTTCTGTCTTGCAGATAAAGTGTGACCAGTACTGGCCAGGTCGAGGCACAGACACCTACGGGATGATCCAAGTGACGTTACTTGATACAATTGAATTGGCCACATTCTGCGTTCGAACATTCTCCCTTCATAAGGTGAGCTTTCTCCTGCTCCTTTTTCTTTCCAAGAGATGGGCACATTCCCCTCCTTACCCAGCACGGGCAAGATACAACATTGTACTGCTGCTGCACGTGACTTTCGGTGGACTCTATCTTTGCAGAATGGCTCCAGCGAGAAGCGGGAGGTCCGCCAGTTCCAGTTCACAGCATGGCCAGACCACGGTGTACCTGAGTACCCCACCCCATTCCTGGCTTTTCTGAGACGAGTGAAAACCTGCAACCCCCCTGATGCTGGTCCAATTGTGGTGCACTGCAGGTACTGATTTCCCACACCTAACTCTTGCATGAGGCTCTCTGAAAGGGAAGTGAAATTTCAGGATGTTGATTTGTGCCTGGGAGACGCGTACAGCACCCAGCAGGGAAGAGCTGTCCTGTAAAGCGGGCTCCCAGCCAGCATCTGACAACTATACTTGGCCTTTCATGCAGTGCAGAATTTTCATTGTATCACTCAGATCTTATCAGCAACAGGAGCACCCTGTGCTGTACTGGCATCTGCTTTTGTGTGCAGGGGTTGTTTCTTGTTACAGCAGGGAATGAGGAAGCTCAAGTGCAACCTCAGAAGCTGCTCTGCGTTGCTGAACTGGCAATTGAGAGGCAGAGGTGCCGGAGCTGTCAGAGGGATGTCTGACAGTGATTGAAAGACCTTTTCTATTTTTTTTTTCTCGAGTGCTGCAGCCATTCTCATAATGACAAACTGATGGCCCCGCTGGGCAGATAGCATTCCCTAATTCAATTTACAAGCCAAAGAGGAACACTTGCAGTCTCAACTTAGATAAATCCGTGCATTCCTTGGGTGGTTGCGGAGAAGCCTGCAGGTTACTCAGCACTGAGGAGAGACATCTGAATTGTGCAGACTGCTGGGGAAGCTAATCCTGCCTCTCCTAGAGAACGCTATTTAAACAGTCCTTGTAAGTGGGCAACTTATCACTAACCTTGCAGATGGCAATTATAGTGCACCTCTCAGAAAATGAATAGAGAGCTGTCAGCTCCCAGTGTGCAGGAACAGCTCCCACATCAGCTGCTAAATTCTTGCCAAAGCTCCTGTCACCTGCTTGGTTCAGGTGTTAGGCAGTCTAATTAATGGAGATCAAGGGGGCTTTGTGGAAAAAAGGAATGCACCGAACAGTAAAAGAAAACCGTTTATTAGCAGTGGAAGTGCGTAGACCCTCAGAGCCCTGCTGATTCACAAATGCCATTACATGCAAGTCTGATGTTACCTCAGTGCACAAAAACATTTAGGAAATGAGGTGACGCATGTTATTCATTACAGCATCAGCTGTTTCTCAGCTGCTGAAAGATTTGAGTGCTTAAATGTGCTTTTTAAGCCCTTAGATTCTGCTAGCCCTTTGTTCAAGCCCCCTTCCTAGCACTGTCATAGTTATGTCTGCCAGGAGAGCTCTTGTCATGAAGATGTTACAGATGAAGAGGCATTAGAAGCAGGGCAGGTTGGCATGAAAAGGTAATAAGGTGCAGCTTTACAGCCCCTGTTCAGCACTGTATTTGCACAGATTTGGAGGAGCTGTAACTTCATCATTTCTAGCCTGCACTGTCCCAAATCCTCACAACAGTTTGTTTGGAGAATTCTCCATCACTCAGTTTTCTCCCCTTTACTTTCAGTGCGGGGGTTGGACGGACCGGCTGCTTCATTGTGATTGATGCCATGCTAGAGAGGATAAAACATGAGAAGACAGTGGACATTTATGGGCACGTCACCCTCATGCGGTCACAGCGGAACTACATGGTACAGACAGAAGACCAGTACAGCTTTATACACGATGCCTTGCTTGAGGCCGTTGCGTGCGGCAACACAGAAGTCCCAGCTAGGAATCTCTACACGTACATCCAGAAGCTGGCACAGATTGAAGTTGGAGAGCACGTGACAGGCATGGAGCTGGAGTTTAAGGTAAAGGCAGATACTTGAATGAGGGCAGTAGAGACTGGGGAAAGTTCTGCATTCCTCATGGGAGCTTTTGTCCCTTTGGCACTCATGTAGCAGGCAGGGAACTTTTACGAGGTTGACAGAAACTCTTTGGTTCCATGTTAGAGAAGTAATTATGCTTTTGACTTGTGCCACTGCAATTCCCAGGGAGAATGAGCTGTTGCTGCTAGAAGCTTGTCTTGTCATCTGGAACCTACTCTGAATTTACTCCCTCCTTAGACTGGGTTTTTAAATGTTTTGTTGGGGGAAAGGTGTCCCATTCCATCCTCCAGAAATGGGGGACTTGCAAAGTGGAACAGGATGATGGAATGTGGAGGACAAGGTAAACAGGCTGCCATGCGGCCCAGGCAAATGTGGGGCAGTCAGGAATTGAGTAAATGGTTGTGACTCTGCTTTTGCCTTCAGCGCCTCGCCAACTCCAAAGCCCACACCTCCAGGTTCATCAGTGCCAATCTCCCATGCAACAAATTCAAGAATCGTCTTGTCAACATCATGCCATATGAGACAACGCGGGTCTGCCTTCAACCCATCCGAGGAGTGGAGGGGTCAGACTACATCAATGCCAGCTTTATCGATGGCTACAGGTAAACATCACCTTGCTCCCTCCCATCACTGTCAGGGTGTGAACTTAGCAGACTGATTTTTCTGTGTGGTTCTGAGGATGCAGAAGGACTAAGGGATGGACTAGGTCAAACCACTGGTGGTCTGTTGTTCTGTCATTTATTTAAGTAGCGTACTGCTTGCCCTAGTACTTCTATTTTCGTTTTTCAGTCTTTGTATGAGTGCTGCGAAAGTTTTGTTCAAGTCTTGATCCACGACTCAGGTTTGTGCTGTATTTCAGACAGCAGAAGGCGTACATTGCTACTCAAGGGCCCCTGGCAGAGACCACTGAAGATTTCTGGCGGATGCTATGGGAGAACAACTCCACCATTGTTGTAATGTTGACTAAGCTTCGCGAGATGGGGCGGGTGAGTGTGCTCTAAAGGAGAAAGTAAGAGGGAGGAGCATGCAGCACTAGGGCTAACAGATATTTCTTTTCCCCTGACAGGAAAAGTGCCATCAGTACTGGCCAGCAGAGCGTTCTGCTCGGTACCAGTACTTTGTAGTAGATCCCATGGCTGAATACAACATGCCTCAGTACATCCTACGAGAATTCAAGGTCACTGATGCCAGGGTAAGTGCTGTGCAACATGCAGTCTGCGCTTGCAAGGGTAACAGTAAGAAAGGGGTAGGCTGGAGTGGTTCAAACATATTCAGGAGGAGACTAGAGTTAAGGATAGTATCGTTTGGTTGAGGTTGAACTTGATGATCTTGAAGGACTTTTCTAACCTGAGCAATTCTGTGATTCTGTATGGCTTACAGAAAGCAAAGCAGTTTGGCTTGGCCCCTGTAAGACTGAGGTGTAAATGCTTCTGGGCTTATCATCAGTGGAGGAGAGATTAGTTGTGATGAGAAACACAACACCCAACCATAGATAAATTGAACTTAAAAAATTGAATGTAGTTTTCTAACCTCTGCTCACTAATCACAGTAGTCAGTCACTGTCAGAAATACACCAGGTTTGTGTTTTCACTTTCAGCTTATTTGAAACAAAAGCAGAAAATACTGTGTCCTCAAACAGCTAATAACAGCACGGGCTTGCAAAGGATATTCTTTGCCCTACAGAAAATGTATGCTTCTCTCCTGGTTTCAAGAGGAGCTACCATTACAACATTCAAAGCGCACATTCACTCAATTTTATATTCCATGTCATATTTCTCCTCCGAGGGAACATTTCAGAGCCTTCTGAGACTTGTTTAGCAAACGTAACCCTCGCTCTCAAAGCAACTTCCTCTGCTATTGAGCTTGTCAGAATTGTAGAACCTGATAATTCTATTTGCAAGGTTGAGAAGGAGGATGCTTTGTCAGTCGTGGTAGAACAAGATTTATCTTCCTGTCAGCTGTAATTCTGACACTACGGCAAGTCTTCCTGAAGATTGATAGAGAGGCCATCACCTCACCTTGAATGTTCCTTTGCTGAAGACTCCATCTGTGCAGTCTTTGCAGTGGTCGGAGCTTTTAGGACACCTGCCAGGAGTATAGATCTGCACTGACAAGCCAACTCCAAAATTGTCAAGTGCAAGATGAGCAGCTTCATCATTATATATTAATTTCAACACTAAGTTGGTTTGACTTTCTGTGTCCCCTAATGAACTACCAGCAAAACATGTGAGGCGCATGAGGGTAAGGTTGCCTTTTGTATTTCATGACACAAATACAGCATGTTTTACCTGTTGTTGTTTTTTCCCCAGGACGGTCAGTCAAGAACTGTTCGTCAGTTCCAGTTCACTGACTGGCCAGAACAAGGAGTGCCAAAATCAGGGGAAGGTTTTATCGATTTCATTGGACAGGTACATAAGACCAAGGAACAGTTTGGCCAGGATGGCCCCATCTCTGTGCACTGCAGGTAGGCATGTATGAATAGAAATGTATAATTAATCTGAGGATGCAAAAGAGCAGAAGGAACTGAAATGCTGCAGATTTCTCCCTCTTTTCCCGCCTCACCTTTGCAGGCAGATTTTTGGAGTGGCCAAAGATTTTATTTTTGCCAACCCTTAGATCTGGGCAGTGCTCGCAAGCATTTTCAAACCAGATGAGATGTATGAAATGCTGATGCTCTGCAGGACAGGGGAATCAGTGTTAATCAATATTTTATTGCAGAAAAATTTTAAGTATTTTATTTCCAGTATTAGCCCATATCTAACACAGCTAGTCTGGCTTACTGATAGCAAGAACTACACTTTCTTCCCAGTGGGCAGAAGAAAATTATTTGCTACAAAAAGCTTAATGTTACATATTAATAATAATTTTCATACTGAATGCTGTTTATAGCTACCCAAAGCTGCTGCTGTTGTTTTATTTCTGTCAGTCTCTCAAACACTTTGATGCTGTCCTCTTGGAGGACTGACTGAGGCTTTCCACTTCTAACATGCTTATGTTCACAAGGCATAGCCTTACCACCCTTATATACCCTATCATAACCTCAGCATTTGCAATCCTGCCCCCAACGAGGGCTCGGAACCAGGTGGTCTTTAAAGTTCCTTCCAACCTAAGCCATTCAGTGACACTGGAACATGTCAGTATGTTACAACGTGATTGTAACATGTCGCTTTGTTTTTTTCCTCTCAGTGCTGGGGTGGGCAGGACTGGAGTGTTTATCACACTGAGTATCGTCCTGGAAAGAATGCGTTATGAGGGTGTTGTAGATATTTTCCAGACAGTGAAGATGCTGCGAACACAACGACCTGCTATGGTGCAAACAGAGGTAAGGTGGAATGGCAAACGCTTCCTCTGTCTCAGCTTAGCGGACCCTTACAGAGCAATCCCTCAGCTGAGGGGAGGAGGCTTTTTGTCTTTCTAATCACATGCAAACACTTCACTGAAGAGTAAGCAAGCCCAGGCTGTACTCCTGACTTTACGTATACTAAGTTAAAAAAAAAAAAAAAAGTCAACAATTGGCTTTATTTTATAAAATTTCCCAAAGATTTCATCCCATCTGCCAGCTTTGATTCTCATCTCATCCTGCCTCTGAAGTAAGGGGCACTCACCTGTCCCTAATCACAGCCCACTTTAGGTGCAGGGACCGGAGGGTTGGTGACAGGATGGCTGCTATGTATAAGATGCACAAGCAATAAAGGGGTTTCCCTTCCCTATAGTTCACCACTCTTTGAGAATAAACGTCTGCGTGTGGTTGCTGCCCAGGTGTATGCCAGCTGCTAAGCAGGGCAGGTATCCTGAATTCCTTTAATCTCTGAAGCTGAAGCACTGCTTCTCTTTTTCATTTGCAGGATGAATACCAGTTCTGTTACCAGGCAGCTCTGGAATATCTGGGAAGTTTCGATCACTATGCAACATAAAAAGCCATCTGTTGTGCAGACTCTATCAACCACTTAAGTCCTGGAAGGCCTCTTTTGACCCAGGAGGACCGCTTGAACTTACAAAACTGAATCAGAAGAAGTACCTTTTCATCCAGACAATGCGTTGGGGAGCAGGGGGAAGGATTGAAAGGAACACCCCTTCAGGAACTCCATGTTGTAGCCTGGACCGTGAAGAGGCA
Organism: Perdix hodgsoniae; assembly: GCA_035772895.1. NCBI lineage: Eukaryota > Metazoa > Chordata > Aves > Galliformes > Phasianidae > Perdix > Perdix hodgsoniae. The sequence continues at coordinate 3,060,505 of JAPSGF010000082.1, forward strand.
GCTCAGGAGGTTGCTGATGGACTACTTTAAGTGGTGAACTGCTCTTGTTACCTCAAGTGGTGTTCGCTGTGGAGGATGTATGGACATCATCAAAGAGATTCAAAAGCTAAAACACACCTTGCAAAATGTTACCGCTGGAGAAGGGAAGGAAACCGACTTTGGTTACATCATTAGAGTTCAGTTTATTTACTAATATAGTTGGCAGTCTTTAAAGGAAGTCACTTGCAGAATTGAAGGTGTTCTGTAAAAGTTAAGGAACTGAATCTCAACACTTAGGCAAATGTAGGGTCAGGCGTTCTTATAGCTGGAGTCTTAATAACCTCAGTATCAACAGTGGGATGATTCTGGGCTTACAGGCACCTTGCAAACAGCATTCACTGTGTGCCCCTGCCATGTGAGAGGTTTTATAGCTCACGCTTGGAATACTTACTTAGAACATTCCTCATTTCTTCTAATTCCAAAATTTATTTTTTAGGATATTTAAAATCAGAGAGAAAGAGAGAGAGAGGAAAACCCAGACCTGGCCGTGGCATGGCCCCCTCCCCTTGACACAGGTACACAGGCAGGGGTGGCAGCTCTGCTGGGCTGCGTTCGCTTCCCTTTTCAGCACATCCAGCTCCAGGGAGGCACTGAGCAGGCAGTGGTTGGACACCCAAGACAGAAAGGCAGCCCCTTTCCCATTCTCTTTGCACATTCATACAACCCCACTTCTGCTGCAAGCAGCTGTGCCACCTCACCAGTTCCTGCCACAGAAGGCCAGAAGCATCTCTCTGAAAGGAGCCAGAGAAGCACCCTTAGGACACTTACTTCCTATAGCCAACTGCTTCTTGCTGCCAAACCTTCACCTCTGGATGCAGTGGCTCTCCGGGAGCAATGCAGAGATTGCCTCAGGACTGTCTCCGTACCACTTCACACCAAGCCCATGGGCACAGCTACGAACAAGCCCTAGCTGTATAAATAACTGGGGAAGATCAAGTAAGATGCATTCAATGGCATATACTGTGAGTGGCTTTCTTTAAAGTATCGATGTAACTGTAACAAGTGACATTACTTTTTTTTTTAAATAGTGTATTTTTTCCTTTTTTTTTTAAGACAAAGAATATCAGTCAATGAATTTAAAAGAAAAAAATTGCTTATTTGTTCATATTATGTTCAAAGACAGTCTATTTTTTCACTGTAGAAATGTTACGTGTAATGGCTGTGATATATAAAATGCAGTGCAAATTGCTACTTCTACATATTGCTTTTCTACCATTTAAAAGGTTTAACTTGCTCATGTAAGAACAAAATGTCCTTTCTGGATTATTTTTTTGGTTTTTTTTGTTTGTTTTGTTTGAAATCTCAGACATATCACGTGTCTTCAGAAGTGTGTGAGATCAGCAGGCAGGCCCAGACCTGGTGGCAGTGCCAACCTCCTCCCCTTCGGCTGTGGCCGTGCTGCTCCATCCTACCAGGGCCGGGGGTGAACTGGGAGATTAAAAAAATGCCAGTGTCTTAGGACTGAAGACAAAAATGCAGCAGCTTCAGAGCCACGGCACACGTGGGCAAGCACACAGCCTTTAAACATCAGCAGTGTAATGGAGGTAAAAGCCTAACTCTGTCCATGCACTGGTGTGAAGATTCGATATGTGTAACAGGGGTACAGGACAAGGAATTTCCTTGCAGAAGTACACAGAGGACAGCGTGTGTTGGAAAAGATGCACTGCCCAGGACACTGCTTGCCTGTGGCTTTTTTATTTTTCTAGAAGGGGTAATTATTGCCATCCAGCGCTACCCAGAAAACCCCACAACAATCCATTTCCCGCCTTTAACTGAAAAAAAAACAGAAGGCTTCTTCAAGATTTTACTTCTTATTTGTGTGAAAGTTGCCCAAATTTCTAAGTATGTTGCAGCAAAATCTTATTGGAAGAGGTGGGGTGGGGTGGGGGAAGGTTTTTTTTCTTTGTATGAGAGCAAAGTGCTGTTGCTTTCACACTGTTATTTCAAACTGAAACATTAAGTGGTTTTCATACCACGGTGTATGTAGATATATTGACTTTGTATTAAAGGAAGATTGTCTGAAATGCTGACTGCACCTGTTTGTTATTAGGAGCAGGCAATGAATGAAGGAGTTGCTCTGTGTAATGCAGCAGCTGCTGGCATATGCGGACAGGTACCAGGTTGCTCTTCCTCTGCTGTCCTTGAGTTCTTTCTAAAAACAGACCACAGTTACAAGCCAAATGTGCAGTTGCAAGGAAACAACCTCATTTGGAGAGCATTTAGCAAAATAGCTGCAGTGACACAGGCATATGAGTACCATTAGTTTGGGTATCATCCTAGAATGGTTTGGAGGAAGGGACCTTTGGGACGGCCTACTTCCAGCCCCTGCTATGGGCAGGGATACCTCCCACCAGGCCCGGCCAGTATTTTTCAAGGAACAGTCACACTTACTTTCTCAAAGCTGAAGGTCATAGTGGAAGGTGGAGGTTTCCCTCATTACTGCCCGAGGTTCCCATAGCTGCAGTGAGGGGAATAGCCGAGGAAGAGGCAGCAGGACACAGCTCCTCTATCGTGGTCAGTGACCACGCTTCCATTACCTGCAATAAAATGGCACAGCAACACTGAAGCACGGAGCTTAGATACATTCACAATTTTAACATGAGCCACTCAAAACACCAAGTCCATCTGAGCCAGAAGTGCAGCTATGAACCAAACCATGGTCCTGTCCTTGGTCTCCCTGCCATCACAGTGTACTCAGTCCAGCATGAGCACTGTATTTCTTCCATGTTAAGACAGACAGACAGGTGCTAAGCAGGAAAGCACTGCGTGGGCCAATGAGTGTTTCTGCATCAGGTTTCCCATCCCTTTATGGATGTGCTGTGCCAGCACCAGTCCTCCCTACCAGAGCAGCAGCAACAGTAGCATTTTGGCACCCACTTAAAGGGAAGAGAAAAAAAAAAAAAGAAAGAAGAAGAATTAACAGAACTGGGGGAGCTGTGAATTCAGGGAATTACATCACCTTCAGAATGCTGCTACTCCACATGATGGAGCAGGTAAAGATTCAAACAACATCAAAGTGATAGAAGAGGAAGAAGGAGAAGGAAAATAATTATCTTCCTGTTTATAGTCATGCCTTGTGCTCATGGCTACCTGCAGGTGGGTACATGAAGAGTACACGTTTTTTTTATTCAATCTCTTGGACTCAAGGATCATTTAAAGCACTGAACTCTACAGATCTGCAATGCTACACAGCACAGTTACCTTTCATAAGCCTTGCCTCAACAACTTGTGTGTTGGCTTTGAATATCTCTTATTCTATCACTGAAAAATAGAAAGGAAAAACCGATTTTCCTTTTGAGCACTGTTCACCAGCCTCTGTTCCTCTGTCGTGCACCCACCTCGTCTCCTGCACTCAGCAATGCCATTCTCATCTCTGTGATGCTGAATGTTCTCATCACTACTCACCAGTCTCTTCAGCTTTGTTCTGCCCTTTCTTTGAGCTGTGCCACTGTCTCCCATGTTGAGTTGCAAACTCCTTTGCTGAACAGAACTAAATGCCACATGGAGCATAGGGAATGAGTGACGAAGAGAATTGGAACAGCAGCTGAGAACGAAGTAAGTAAATCTCCCTCCCCTGAAATAATGAAAAAAATAAATACAGTAGGAGGGCAGATAGAGAAGCAAATCCAAAGTAAAATCTCAGAATGAGACTTGCAACAGTCAGGCTTACGGAAGCTGCAGCAGTCCAGTAATGCTGACTGCAGCAGTGGTGACAGCCCAGTCCTTCAGCAGCTCCTCTTCTGGCAGATCAAGACACAAGTGTTATTTTGCTAGGAAGAAGAAAAGAATTCCATTAAATTAAGGTCTTTGCCTTCTGATTTCCATTACGTCAGTCCTCGCAAAACTTAAAATGCGGTGTGTTCAAACATGGTATGATGGAGTATAAATCATCACAGGTTGCAGGATGCCACAGCTCCACGGCACCCAGCCATGCTGCGAGGAGCACTTGGAGTGGGGCCTCTTGCCCTCACAGGACTCTGCATTCAGGTAGTGCCGGTCTGAGACCTGGCATGCAGTCAGTTGGCTTAATTAAAGCCTATGTGACAGCCCACGAATGCCCATTTTCAGCCAGGCAGTTCCTTGTTTCTTATTGATTCACAGATCCTTGTTTTAAAGTCTCCCTCTTCTTTTTCTTTAACGTAAGTGCTGACAGGTGGCTTTGACAGCACGCTTATTAGTTGTGCTGGTACGTGCTGGAAGAAATAAATCATTGCAAGTTGTATTTTTACAGACAAGGACTGTCAGCAAGGCTCTAAGTCTGCACTGTTACCGCTGCAAAGGGCATCCTTTTCACCCCCCACCCCCCCACCAAATTCTCATTTGCACCACTGCAGGCAATACCACCTTATGCATCGCATCAAGCTTCATCTGCATGGGCCTGGCGGGCAAATCGCCATGGGACTGGTTTGCAAAAGCCCCTCTGCCTCTGCACAACCCTAAACCAAGAGCCCCCTTGGTCCCCTGCAGCACAACAAAGACTTTAAAGTAGATGTAACCATAATTTACATTCCAGAGGAAAACAAAAAGCCTTTCTTGGTTTACAGAATTACCCAAGAGGCAAACCAGTTCCCAGGCCAGGAGAAATTCTTCATTTTGCAATGCACTTTAATTATACCAAGAGAAGCAGTAACAGAATGAGAAATCAATTCCTTCTCCTAAATAAGATGGTTGCAAATTCCAAGTCTGTAACTGAGCAGATGTGGAATTGAAATGGAAAAAGTAAATACCCAGGCAGGCGCTGCGAAAATTGTCTTATCATCTCAACAAGTTCATCCACTGGGAAAGGGACATGGGGAGACTCTGTTCCCAAATCTCCTGATAAGGAAACCAGAACAAATTCAATCACTTTTATTGCAGTGACACAGCCAGCATCCAAACGGACACTTCCCCTCCCCGCCTCCACAGCTGCACAGAGCCTCTCCCATAAAGCAGAGCAGCCCCTCTGCCTGCAGAGTCCATTGCTCTCCAGTGAAGATGCAGCTCTGTGCAAATCCACCACCTGTGGCCATCCTACTGCCACCAGCATGCCAACAGCATACACCTGGCACCTTGAGCTTTGGGGACTCCAAAGAGTCACTGAGAGGTGAGGGTTCTGCACCTCAGGGCACTGAGCATAGAACGTGCTGCCCAGGGCAGCAGCACTGCACTGGGATGTTGCTCTCAGACAGAGGGTTTGGGTGGTGCTGTGTGGAGCCAGAGGTTGGATTCAATGACCTTTATGGGTCCTTCCCAACTCTGTGATCCCTCAGAGCAGGAGGGGCCCTCAGTGTTCCCCAGGGTGGGCAGAGTGGATGGGGCTCAGTAGCAACAGGTCCTTCTTCAACAGACTGATTGCACACAGGTGCACCGGGCTGGCCACACATACTTGCAACAAGGTGATTGCTTTGAACCTCTCACACACAGCTGTGTCTGATGTTTGCACTCATTCACTGTTTGAAGCAAAAGCAGATTATTAAATTGTTTCAAAGCCAGGAAGATCGCTGAAGTTTGAACAATAGTGAAGCATTTCCATTTAACAACAGTGCTCCTTCTACAGCCATCTACTGTGATCATCCCAGTCCATGTTTAATCTGCCTATTTTTCTATTCTGTCAGCTTGTCTGCCCACCCACCTATACACTAGAGCAGTAACTGGATCCCTTTGCAATTTGTACAAAAATTGATCAAACCCCAGTGTTGCTCTCTCATCACGCCTTTATCTCTTGAAAGTCAGACACGTATGATTCCCCTCCAGTCATTAAAGAGACTGATTCCTGATTAACAGAGCTGGGCGCTCCGTCCATCTGTGTGCATACACAGTGATGCATACACACAGGCACAATGTACTTGCAGATGGCAATCCTAGATTAATAGGTTACACAAGGATTTTATCCCAGGCTTACTGTGGATAATAAACCCTCTAAAAAAATGTACACAAATGATTAGAAAAAAAAAATGTACACAAATGATTAGAAAAATGTCTTCAAACACATAACATTCTGTCTGAGCTGCATGTAAGGTGTTGTTCAGGAAATAGCCGAACATTACTGACTCAGATACCATCTCTGCCAGACTCTCCTCTCATCTCTTTCTGACTGGGAAAACCAAGGACACCCCAGCAGAACAACCATTGGCTCAGGGCTGAGGTTCTACATTTCCAGGGTTTGCCACTTCCAAAGTGGGAGGGTGAGCAGAGGGGAGTTGTGAGAAGTTCACTGAGGATTTCCTCAATCAGACTCAGGATGCTGTCGCTGAACTCCTGGTTTGGATTCAGCTGCTTCTCCCTCACAGCAGCACCAGACCCAGCCTAGAACCACATCCTTCATTTTCCTTGGCCAAGCCCATACAACAGTGATGAGGGACAAAGCAACCGAGTAGAAATGTGTAACTGTGGATTTTGTTTCTAATTCAGACCCTTACAGCAACCTGATTCATTTCTGCCAAACTACAAAAGGAGCTTTCTGAATAAAACTTGACTATAGTTTCAAACTTCATTTACAATGGTACAACTATACCAACATGCCTCAACAAAGCCAGGTTCTCAAAACACCCCCGTGCTTCTGCATCAGAAAATCATTAAAGTTGGAAAAGACCTTTAACGTTATCAGGTACAATCATCATGCCTCTGCCTGGGGTGTGATTCTTGGGGTTAGGCAATCAATGAGAAATTCCTTGTATCAGAGAAAGACCTCTAGCAGAATTCCACTCTCCGTGTTTCCACACAGAAAGCAGAGCATCTGCCCCAATCCCTGCACTGGCACTCAAGCAGTCTCTGTGACAGCCATTCAGAGCAGGGTCTGAATATAGAATTGTTTCAGTTGCAAGGGACCCATAAAGGCCATTTGGTCCAACTCCCCTGCAATGAACAGGGACACCCACAGCTCCATCAGGTCCTCAGGGTCCTGCCCAGCCTGGCCCAGGGACAGGACACCCACATCTCTGGATAACCTGTACCGATGTTTCATCACCCTTAGTCCTTATATCCAACCTAAATCTCCTTTCTTTTAGTTTGAAACCATTTCCCCTTGCCCTATCCCAACAGACTTTGCTGAAGAGTCCATTCCCTTCTTTCTTACAGCCCCCCAGGTCTGACACTTCAGTCTCTTTTTTCCAGCTAACAAGGATAGTTTAGCATTACTCTTAGGGAGCAGCAAAGGTCTACAGGTCTGTTTCATCTCACCTGGATGTTCGTTGCACAGGTGAAACCCCTCATGCAGAAGCACATTGAGCACTTGCTTTGTTTCCTCAGAAGATCAGGCAGAAACAAGCCAACTGTGGGTCTCAACAGCATCGCAAATTGTTGTCACTCCATACTGTAGCCTGCAAACAGTAACACTTCTCAGGATGCAGTGGGAAATGTTTCTGTGTTGACCTCAGGTGTCTGACCCACCTCATGCTGTCACCCCATTGCCTCCCACCATCTCCAGGGCTGTGTTTTATGATCTCACCTCTTGGCTGCCTTACAGTTACATAGGACTTCTTTTAGGTTAAATCCTAAAATGATTTCAAAACGAATTACAATACCGCCAGGAAAAGCAGATTCAAAATGCTGCATCATTTTTTTATCTAAATAATGTTTAAATTTTAAAAGAGGGGGGGAAAAACCTAATTACATTTCTGTGTGGAAGATCATAAATCACATAATTACAATGGGAACCTCTGCATCTTTCCAACAGACTAAAAGCAGTCTATGGAGTTCTTATCTCATTACAGTTTAATTAAGAACAATGTTTGAGCATCTTCTTTTTAATTATCATGAAGGCCAGATGACTTCTAATCTTTTTTCTTTTTTTTTCTTTTCCCCACCCAAAATGAGGGAGAGTGCAGACCAAAACAGGCTCTAATGAATTTACAATTTGCTCTTAGGGGAACTTTAATAAAATTACTCCACACAGAAGATTAACACTGATGTAGTGAACTTCCAAAGAGAACATTTGGTACCTTTCAATTAGCATCACGTAACTGCCAGGAGTTGGGAAGGGGATGCTGAAGTGGCACCTTTTGTGATACGGAGAGGAGAGGGCAGTGTGTTGTTGGAGCTGCAAAAGGCTCTAAAACCCAGAGTCCTGGAGCAGCCCTGCAATGCTCCTCTTCCTTCCTCAGGGCTGGGGAAGAATTTCCCATCAAGCAGTACTGCATGCTGCGCTCAGCACTGCTGGCTGCCATCACCCACAGTGAGGAGCTGGAAAGAGCACACACGTGTTTTTTTAAGCCCAGCACACAGCAAACACCTTTTAATTCAATTGGTTGAGTCGACACAGAGAGATTATTAGTTTTCAGTAAGATTTCATTCAATTAATTAGCTTGAAAATATCAGCACAGCCAGGCAAGCAAAGAAAAACAGAGATAAATCCCTACCTTAGCACTGCTTCATCTTTTAAAGGCAATTAACTCTTAGTTATTAGCTTTTAATTAGGGAATAATAATGACACCATTAATACAGTTTATTATACTTGTCAGCAGACAGCTGTTCCAAACAGATTTTATTATCAGATCTTGGCTGCTTTTGTCTGCTCCACTCCCTCTTACAGGAGAAGGCAGCAGCTCCCCACATCCCCCGTAGCCTCAGGAGAGTCCTGCAGGACTGTGGGTGCTCACAGCTTTCATTATTAGTGTGGGTTTTTAGCCCTTCTAAATTGATTTCGCTCTCAGAGAATCCCAGTGGCAGCAGGACGCAGCCATGATGTAACTCACATCCTTTTCTATCTGTGTTTCCTTGGGGGAGATGCTGGATGTGCACCAAAGCTGGTTTCACACCTCAACTCCCAACATCTGAGACAGCATCCAACTCACAGAATATTTAAGATGCCAAAAAATTCACTGTTTTGTTTTGTCTTCGCCTGAGCTTAATCATCTCTCTGGAAGAACCACGTGCATTTAGAACACAGTAGATATGATTTGGAAGCAAATAATCGCGTTAAATAAAGCAAGCATTCCAAATAAATTTACTCATTCTTAATCTCATTCCACCCCACTGCCAAGTGCACATCTCTGCAAGGAGGCAGCTGCAAAGGGTAGAAGAAACGCCATGTAATACCTGAAGCTATACTGAAGTTTGGTCTTTGTGCTCACAGAATAGATCTTTTAAAAGTGTAAAAAGGGCATCCAAAATCAAGACAGGCTCCTCCAAGTGCAAGGGAAGATTGGCACTGGTTCCCTTCCCAGCATCATGCAAGTATTGGGAATACATATGGCAATTAAAAAAAAAGAAAAAAAAAAAGAAGAAAGGAGCTTAAATTTAGCTCCTTTCAGTGTGGGTCAGTGTGACACTGTTCATTGCAGAGCACTGTGAAGACCACGTTAGGTCATCTGGAGGTACTTACAGGAAGGGCCAGAGGGTACATCTGCGCTGTGAGGCACATGAACAGGCAGGAAAAAAAAAAGAGGATATCTCCCATAACTGAAGAAAATCGCAGAGAAATTGATTTGGACAAAACAGACCCTGTTCTTGATTTTTCAGAATGTTACAGAAATGAGATTAATAACAGCATTTCATAAGCAGCCAATTTTCTACACTCATAAGGAGTAAAAAAAAAATCTTATGATGAATTGTTTCTGTAAAACAGAATCATCCCTGAGCAGGGGGATCTCACAGAAACAGCTGTTCTTGAGCAGATTTTTCACTACGCACTGACAAAAACCTCGCACCGATCACCTAATGCAGGGCACACAGCTATAGGATTGCAGCACTAATTCCACATTATAGCAGGATCCCAGATTAATCAGATGCACCACTTCCTCAAATATTCTCCTGTGGCTCCAAGCTATTAAGATAACGAAAAGAAAAAAAAACTCTCAGCTCTCAGTGGAGACACAAGGAAATCAGACTGGCACAACAGCCCTTTTCCTCCACCCCACTGCTTCTCCATGTAGAAAATTGTCCACTGACCCTCCTGTACCTACAATCACGTTAGATTTGATCTTTCTAGTCAGGCAGATGAATCTCTACTATTCTAAATGGCAGCAGCATCTTGGCTTGCATCATGGGTTACTGACCATTCAATCCTAATCAAAGAAAATTTGCTGTGTTTTCAGGAGATGGCTCCGTTAAATGAAGCAGATGAGCAGTGGGTCTGTCCATTTATTTATTTTTAAACCATGATCTGGGGCACAGGGGAGGGTATCACTCCCCTTTCAGAGACAGTTTGGCTACGAGCTCATTTGCTGGAGGATATTAGCAGCTGGCATCTGAAATGGCAAGGCTAGGAAATAGAGGTAAGCCAAAGTCAACTGTGTTGAAACACAGCCAAATTCTTATTTATACCACAGGAAAAGTGGCTAAGCTGTGGTTACTAAATAATTCCAAACAATATTTGCAGAGTGACCTTTACATTTCTCCTCTTGGAAACAAAACATTTAATTGTTTTGCTCCTCTACTGTAGAACAAATAACTCCCAGTAATTTTCTATTCGTGTGCATATAAACCAAGTTGTTATCTTTTTCTACTGTCAAAGCTGCCAGATAATTCCAGTTCAACATCCCCAACTCATTTCAGTCTTGGCCCTTTGCCAAAGCTTGTTTGTTTTGGTTTTTTTTTTTTGGTGTGTGTGTATGCCAGCACTGTTTTAAATAGGAAGAGAATCCAGAGAGATGACCTGAACATGGGAATAGAAGTTGGGTATCCACAAGAACACATTTTGGGTGTTTCTGCTAGGGTTTCAAGAAGTTTGTGCAATGTTTTCCTCACATGAAATTTTTGTTGGCAACATAGGCACTAATGCCCAAAGGAGCACCAGCAGGTATCATCTCTACTAGGTACTTCGAAGCAGGAGTGGTTTAAACTTCACAGTGTTGATCTCAGGTACAGGGTTTTTTTCATCAATCTGTGATGAGATCAAGGGACACACAATCCTTCTAAGCCAGGAAACACGAAGCCAATGGAACTGGACATAACGGGTCACAAGTGCGTCCCATAGCTCCTGCACATGTCCCACAGACAGACAGACATAAAGGAAAGCTGCCTGGGAAGTGACAGAGGTAAGTCAGACTGCAGGCACGTGTAGGAAGGGCTGCACATAGTGCTATCACAGCTGCCACGGCATGAGATGGACTGCTACGGCAGTTGCCAGGTTCCATGCAGTTTCTCCTTGCTTTAATCCATCAAAGCATAATCATGTGCCAAGAAAACCTCGTCTGCTACAAACCTGCACTTTCCAACTCACTCCGACTGCAGTTTGGTCTGAAAGAGATCTGACAACAGAACTGTTCAAATTATTTTAAAAACAGCATTAGAAGCTCATTAGAGCACCTTAGCTACACAAGATGTAGGGAAAAGAAGCCCAAATGAGACAAGTAACAAGGACTTTCCTCCTGCAGTACAACAAAAGGATCTACAAGAAAGTCTTCACTTTTGCTCTGAAAAAAACTCAAGCCAGAGAAAAAACACCAGCAATGTGCTGATCTGTCAGCTCCCTCCTTCCAGCCCTCAGCTGGAAAATGCCTGCTACCACATAAGTTCTGTTAGTTTTAATTCAAATTGCTTTTAAACTAAAATAGCATTCCCAGATTCAAAGCTCCTGATTACCTTAAACTAAAACTACCCAAATAAAGCACACTGACCAAAACAAGGGAAATAAGGGCATTCTTCCAGAAGAAAATTGCACCTGTTTAATGAGCAGTTTTATTAAACTGGTGCAATTTGTTCAAGCTGAAGGAGAACTACTGATGAAGAACTAATATGAACAGCGAGGGAAGAGAAACAGAGAAAAATCCCTGCAGACTAACCTTAAGAAATAGAAGTTCCACAGAACTGTCCAAAGCACAGATGTCTGTAGCATGTGACAATGTTTTTCCATCATCTGCTCTTTTCCTAAAATAAATGGTCACAAAAGCCAAGCAGAAAGGAAAGTAGCCAGTACACGAAAGAGGGAGCATCTGCAAGCCCCAGTATCCACACATGGACTAGCAGTGAGGCCAGGAATGGGAAAGCCATACTGGAAATTGGGAGTAACATGTCTGCAAGAATTGCTTCAACAGAACTAAAAGAGATATTCCAGACTGACAGTACAATGAGACAGCAAAGGATGAAGTGGTAAAGATGGTGTAGTGAAAATGCTAACTCATGGCTTGAAACAGTGATGGAGCACCTGGTGGGAAAGCAGGGCCAACCCAGGGGAGTTCAGGTGCATGCAGTACTGAAGTGACTGGACGGGATGAAGCCAGGATCCATCCCTTCCTAGACCTCAATCAAGGGTTGGCAGTAGAGGCAAGGGGATCTCTCTGGGGGTCCATGCATACCTGAGGCCTTCCAAAGGTAAGCAGCTTCTTTCCCTTATTTCTGTGCCTACTGCTGTTGCATTTGAGTGAATCCTCATTTGCTGCAGCCTGGGATCTTGCTGCTCTGCTGTCATTGTTGTGCCTTCCATCATGTTACAGATGGAATCCATCAGTTTTGGCAGTCAGGGCTGTCCCCTCAATCTCAGCAGCAGCCAGAAGATAACAGTCTCAGCACAATCAACATTGCTGTTTCTACAGTCTTCTAATCTTCTCCTTTACCAAGAAAGAAAAAAAAAATTATCTTCCATTTTTTCTTACCAAGCTAATGATCTTTCTTCCTCCAAACAAGAAGTAAATGAATGGCTTCTCCATCTACTTTTCCAGTCTCCAGCCCTATTACAAAAGTCCCGTCCCTGCTGGCCTCAGAGCAGGAAGTAGTAGTGTGTTGATCCCAGCCTTTTTATTGCTGCCAGCAATTATCATAACTACTTCATTGTGCACGTGACAGTTGATGCTACTGACTCAGAGTTTTATCAGCTCCTATGCTATGTATCTCAGAACACGTTTATTGTGAGGAAACACTGCTGTTAAGCAGCCCAAAAGAAGCTGGACTTGCTCAAAGCAGTAAAAAAAAATTGCAGTCTTTTGTGTGTGACAAAGTATCACATACCAGCATCTTGTCCCACCTTGACAACCCAGGTCTGCTAACAGCTGAGTCCTTGGAAATGGTTCTGCAGGGTAGAACCAGAGGCAAGCTGGAGGGAACTGTGCAGCATCCGGTACTGTAGAATATCCTGTGCAGGGCAGGATGAGAGGACAGCAGCACCTCCCAAGGATGGAGTTGGCACAGATGGAGCAACTGGAAAAGCAAAAGGGGGACTGAAACTTGCCTTTTTAAGAGAGGTAGCTCAGCTGTTTAAGATACATACAAACTCTCTTTTTCCAGGGATAGGAAAGTTGCAGAGATGAGAAGAAAAGGCCAATGAGTTGTGCTCATTTACAGTCTTTCCACCTAGCCCCAAACAGTATTTAAAAGCAGACAGAGGAAAGCATAGGAAGCGGTGCTCTGCACTACTGCAGTTGCAGCATTCACATCATCTTCCTGAAGACTCCCTGAGCATAGTACATCTGCTTAAAGCCCCACATCATCTATAGTTTAGTGCAGTAGTATGAGCTAGTAACAGAAACCTGTAGTGACTTTGGGGATGTTTGCACAGTAGTGTCTATTCTACTCTGTGAGGCTGTGATAGAAGTTCTGAACATTGTCTTCTGATGTCTGATCCAGGCAGTCACTTGGAAGTACTGAAGACATTTTTAAAATTATATTTGTTCTTATTACAGCACTAAAGAAGACCTTAAACTCAACAGGTAAACTTTGTGCAGATGTAAATTCTAATGGACTTGTATCAGCAGCCTCTGCCCACCAGTGACTGCTTTGATTTTTCTCAAGAAAAACTATTAACCCATGAAGGATTAAACAGCGGAGATTCTTTTTCTTTCATGTAATCTGCAGCATCTGCAACAGTTTGAGAGGAATTTGGAGAGAAGCATTAGGACTCAGAAAGGGAAATAATTTCTTCAAAGGAAGGATCATATTTTAAGTGGTTCAGTGTCAGTATGACTTCTAAGGGCTAAAAGGAAAGCTGTGAGAAACACTCCCAAAGCAAAGTAGCAAACTGGTGACATATAAGATAAAGGATTTTAGGATAGCCTTTGGCTATTTAGCAACCACTGCCCTTATGAGACATCAATCTAGAACAAACCCTGGACCTTGAACCAAAAATACACTCCAAACTTGGTTCCTAATTTTGGGAAGAGGTGCAAACCTGTTTTCCTGCACAGTTAACAGAGCAGAAGTGGAAAACAAGAAAAAAAAACAACCAACCATGTTCCTGCTTAACAGTCTTAACATGTCTGGGCTCAGGTACCCAATCAGATGCAGAGCTTTCTTCTCCTGCAGTACAAGCTACTTTAAACTTAGAAATGAAGAGACTTCAACCCCCCAACAATTGTAATTCTGAAGTGCTCAACAGCCTTTAATTCATTATGAACCTAGAGGCAGAGGTTTTTAAAAAAAAAATACATCACATCCTTAATCTAGGAAAAAAGTCAGCATTTTTTATAGCACATCATTAGACACTTACAAATATATTTCACTGAAGGAAGGAGAGAGTAGGACTGTGTTTTCTATTTCCTTTTCAATAGTTTGATGCACAGAGGCCATCAACACAGTCATTATAGATAATCTGCACAAGTCATTCCTAAACCAAAAAGAGATTTAAAAATGAACAAAAATGGAGAACCCCTGCAACAAGGAAGGGCATTCCACAGATCCAGATCCACGTTTAAACATAACTCATAATCTGAGTATGGAGCGAGGAAACACAATTTGTTTTGTACAATATAAATAGTATTTAAAAGGGCACTACATATGAACACAGTAATGATGCTATTTCAGTCAGGACTTCACATGCAGAGGAAATTCCCTCAAAACCACTCATCTCATCCCACCCTTCCCTCTCCCCCTCCTAAAAAAACTCGTCTGCTGTTCAAATTCTCTTTCAGCTGCTTTATATATTTCTCCAAGGCCTGGCAACATTCCTTTTCCATTATACAAGCAAGCTTTCTACTAAATGATGCTCTGACAGGAGACAGCTACGTAGGAGGAACAACTGAGGCTTTTAAGAATCTTGCCATGTTTAAAACTTTTATTAGTCTCAGTATGTTTGATTATCAGAGACTTCCATTGAAAACATCAAAACCTCAGAAATAAAAAACCCTACTTCAAACTTCTTACAAACATGCACGTGTGCACACAAAGAAAATAACCCACAGCAGAGGCAGTAAGAAGCAAAGGGAACTGCAATTCTCTCAAGAGAGAACAAAAACTAAAAAGAAAATCAAAAAACAATTGCTGTCTCCACTCTTCACTAGGGCAGTTTAATACCCATCGAGTCTCGCAAGATGCTCAGCTACCATCTGCTAGTCCACAAATCCTTCCCACTTATTCCCTTAAAGATCCAACTATAGCACTGCTTAAAAACCATTCCACCAAAAAATGACCACCTTGCAAAGGGGCTTGAAAGAACAAAAAAAAAAGAAAGAATATTGGAATATTGTCTTTTTCTGTCCAGTGATTTCAGGGAATTAAGTGGAAAAGACTGCCATGCAGCATTCAGGATAGCTTCTGCCAGGCCAGGACATCCAGGTGAGCAGCGCTGCACCCCTGCCCCCCTCACCCAGACATTCCGGAAGCCACATCCCCTTCCCAGCTCTGCACCAGGGCTGCATTCATCCTTCCTTCTGATAGAGATCCTCTAAAGAAAGCAGAGGACTATCCAGTGACTCCAGTAGGGTTTTGGTTCAGGCTCTTATAAAACACCGTTCCATAACAGCTCTTCGATTGGAGGCGATTTCCAAGTGTCCAAGTGGGAGCTGCCTACTCAATATCTGAGGATTTGTTTTTGCCTTTAATGCTCATTCAATTCTCGGTGAACTGAGTCCAATTAAATGAAGGGCTTGCATTCCTCTTCCCAGGAGTATCTTAAAGGCTCAGTCTTTACTTAAGTAAAGGATGTCACAACAATCAAAGACATTTGGGGAATTTCTTCTTTAATAGGATAAAAGAAAAACATACAAACACCTCCTGGGCTTCTGTCATGGAATGATTCTCACAACTGTAAGGAGCACAACTCAGAAAAATAAAAATGGAGTCAAAGAAAAGAAAAAAGGTTCCTATGGGAGACATGCCTACCAGAGAGCTAGAACAATCCCTTTGTGCTCTAGTCTGCAGTGGGGAAGGGGATGGCTCTTAAAGGAACTAACACAAGAAGCAGCAACAGAACACTTGCCAAAACCGAGTGGCATATTAGAACTGAAAGCCATGCTCTTTGTTGGTTTTATCTTTTTTTTTTGTCTTTTTTTTGGTCTTTTTTTTTTTTTTTTTTAAACTAGAAAGCAACTTAGATGGCAAGGGTGGGAAAGGAAGATGACAAGAATGACCAGAACCTGGCCATTGCTTCACTACATCCCTTCCTGGTGACATGGCAGAAATGCACATATCTATCACTTCTTTAAGAGAATTAACAGTAAGAAACATCCCAGCTATGAAACATTTCTTTCCCCATCTTCCCCAGATTACAAATGAGATAGTGTTTCTTTACAAAAAGGAACCCAGAACTTTCCAGGACATCTGTTCTTGCTTTCTCTCTCCCCAGTGTAATATTAGTCACATTTCATTGAGGGGTGAGAGGGGAGGATTTTATTTCTGTTTTAAAGCCATAATCTAGAAAAATGTTTTGTGGAAACTTTTGTTTTCCTATTTTCGTTTGCTTTTTTTTTTTTAATAGTGCTTATTTATAGAAAACTTCACAAAGGTGACTTCTATGTACAGAAAACACAATTCCAAAGGCTGCTTCAGTAGTCAATGTAATAGCACCTTTAAAGACAAAAGAGTTTGACGTATTTTAAAAAGTCACTTAGTCAAATTTTAACCCTTTCCAAGCCTTATAACAAGGAGCTAATCACAAAGCTCCATCAGTACAAATGCTGGAAAGTCTTCAGGTGAAACGCTGTCTGAAGGTTTCTCAGGCTCCCAGTTCTATTGGTCTGGCAAAGTAGAGGTAGCGTGCAGCCAGACAGGATTTTCTTGCAGTCCAAACCAGAAGATGATGAAAGGAGTTCACAGCAGGGTATTGCACAACGCTGGTCTTATATTCCGGAGTTTCCTGGTTATTTTTCTACAGGCTTGAAAAGGGTTAACCTAATATTTAATTAATCCTGGTTAAAACATGTTGCTCTGAGTTCCAGGTTGGTACTGCGTCTGCAACAGCCTCTCCATAAAGGCCAAGTAATCTGGGTTTTGTCCATACTCTTCAGGATTCCTTGCATTCCCCAGCCGGGGACGCTTGGCTGCTCTCATTTCATCTCCCGAAAATACATCTTCCTGAGGGGCCCCAGTGCTGAGGGACTGCAGAAGACATGAAAGTACAGTATTAGAAGCACAGGAGGAATACACAGGTAGACGTGCACAAACTGTTGAGTGCACCCGCTTAATCAGGAAGCAGGCACAACATGGCAGCAAACAGTTTGATACAGTGAGTTTCTGAAGAAAAACCAAATTCTGAAACACGCAAAGAACACAGCTGAAAAAAAAACCAAATAACTTCTGGGCTTCTGAAACCAAACTGGAAGGAGAAGCCCTTGAGTTGCCTTCCTTCTGTATCAGAATATCTTTTACTTCGATTCGTGCCTTGACACTTTGCTGTTTGCTCTTACCCTCCTCTGTCTCTTCACATAGTGTACACAGGAAACAGGGGCTTCCCTGATGTCTGCTAAAGAAAGGAATGACCCAAAGAAAGCACTTGGGGCTAAGATGACTGAACAAATGATTGCTTCTGTTCATCTTCCTCTTACACTCTCAAAAGAGATGCGTTTCTCCTATTGCTTTATTCCTCTGTTCTGCTGTTCTCTATAAAAGCACCATGAGCATCACTTCTGAGGAGTATCATCTAAAGTCTTTGGGAGCAGAATGTATAGGAGAAAAATCTTAGCTTTCAGCCAGGCTTGAAATATTTTGTTCACTTTAGAGCCTACGTTCCTCTCCCTGGGACTGATATAAAGCCCAATAGTCTCCACTGCAGAGAATATGCTGTTCCCCAAATCCTGTATCTTGAAAAACAATTCTAGGATGCTTCTTTGTCACCAAAAATCTTCTGAGGGTAACAAGGTAAATTATTACTTAACTGTAAACTTTATGCCATGAGGCCTTATGGAGATAAAGTGCCTCTAAGAAGATGGAGAAGCCACAAAGATGCTTCAGACAGCATTCTACAAATGTTACTTGGATAAAAATCCTCCAAGAGTAAGCAAAGTTTTCTCCAAACTTGAGGAGAATATAATAAAATGTGAGCTTTTTTCCAGATAAATGACTGTTACTAGATATTTTTGGACAATGAGCCTCACGTGCTAGTGGTTCAGAGAATCACTGGTTCAACTTGGTATAGTTCATGTGTTCTTAAGCAATGGCGGGACCATCATTTTGTCTGTTAAGAGACTGAAGGCCACAAATGTATCACAGACTAACTCTGTAGATCTGTCCCTTCCAAGCAGTAGCTAGCACAACAGACATTTAGGATGAAGAGGAAAGCTATATTCTTCACTGGCATAAAATCCTGTCTCAGTATTTGTTTGAATAATGGTTGAAGGACGAGATTTGAAAACATCCAGCAATAAATCCCTCATTTTCTAGGCTGAATATTTCAGTTGCATGCATTTAAAGGAAGGGTGATCTTTTAGATAAGAGCTTTGTAGATAAGGATCACGTTTTAACTCTCCTGTTTGGTAAGAAATGGCTTTGGTCCAATGTCACTAAGTCAGTTCTCCAGGAAGCACTTAGCTGTAGGCCAATCCATCTAATTCAAGATGAAAGGCAGTACTGATACAACGGCAGTCCATAAAACTAAATTCATGACCTAAAATGGTAGGAACATAATATTTTAACCGGAGAAGACAAGAATCAAGTCTGAGCATATAAAGGAAAAAAACATTTAAATGCTTCTCAAGCATTTACACACCAAGGATTTCAACGACTACATATTTTGTGAGTGACCGGGAATTTTACAGCCACAGAAAATGAAGGATCCGTTCACCTAATGTCTAAACAACATGTTAAGAAAATGTGAATAAGTACTTCAAAGCCACAGCCATTTCACTGTTTCTTTTACTTCAATACTCACCAAGCGAGACTTCACTCTCTTTGGAAGCTCCTCCTCCAAGGTATAAATATCACCACGCTTTACCATCAGTTGGGAGCCATCTTCAAACTCAACCTGCACAGTGGAAAGGAAATGAAATAAGAATGTTTCACTCCCAAGCATGGTCCCTTCATGGAAAGCATCAGCAAGGCAACTCCATGGATGATTCACTGCTCTTGGCTCTGCATCTCTCTAGCTCTGCTGTAGAATGAGCTTTATTAAGAAGTCTGAACCGAATAGCCAGGTTTCAGTGCTGCTCAGGCATCCGTTTTATCTGGCCCAAGCAGTTTCGTTCAGTGCTCCTACAGATTAGAATGGTTGTGCTACAGCACGCCTGCTATCCCCTCCCAGCCAGAGCACTAGAAATTTCCACTGTTTTTTTTTTTTTTAAATTCAAATCCTGAAAAAAGAACAGCTTTTCACTTATAATAAAAAGCAGCTCTGCATTCAGATGAATATGGTAATAGGAATTTCTTTCATCTTAAACAAAGCACTTTTACACGTCGTAAGGAAACAACTGCAGCTACTAAAATACATTTCCGTTAAGCAGAAATAATCAGTCAGGTACAAGAAATGGTGGTAAGTCCTCATGTTAAATCTTATGCACTAAGCACTGATTGTGTCATGAATTATGCATCAGTTATTACAGCAATGTTTATTCATGGAAACATGCATATAAAACCGTTAAAATTATTAAAAGTTTTTAAGAGATGCTCACTTCCTTTGCTTAGGGTTTATACTTTTCTGCATAATGCAGACATACACAACAGTTAATATGGGACATCAGGTTCAGACTGGGCATGTTCAGCAAGAAGTGAGCACCTGCACTCTGAGCTCCTCCTGTGCTGTCCAGGTCATCGGCTACCAAAGATCTGTGATGCCTGTTGAGGTGCCTTAGCTGAGTAATGCACACCAACAGTAATAACTAAGCAGGTAGGAGAACAATCTTTGAAAGATGAGCTCTGGCGAGCTGGTTCAAGATGCTACCATTTACTCTCAGGTTTTACAGTTCACTAGGGAACAGAATTAACAGCCCCATTACGAGCAGACTCCTGTCTGCCATTTCCACTGCATGTGCTCAACTTCAGCAGCAAGGGAGGACTGCCAGCACAGGCAATGACATCTTCAGCTATCACACAATGGACGCATTTTGTTTATTAAAGTTCCAAACTACTGATATGGCTCAAGACCCTCTTAAGAATACACATTAGAGTATATTAAAAGTTGTTTGAACTAACAGACATACATATATTTACATATACAGATCTAATCTTAGCATACAAAATGCAAACTCAGAGATGCGAATTGGAAACCCACTGCAAAATAAGACAGGACAAGTTTAAAATCCAAAAGCTAATCCATGCTGTCCTAGTCTGAACACACTAATTTCATGACAGAACTGTCACTGTGTTATTAAAAACAATCCTATTCCAAAACAGACAATAGAGATTAACAGCAACTGCTGAAAAAAATATGCACATAGGAAAGCAATGTAGAAAGCTATTCAGGCTGTTTTCCCCATAGAGAGGAGCTTCACTTATAGGTAACTGCATGATTTGAAAAACACAGGCTGCTCGTGCATATTTTTCTGTCATCTGGCACTCAAAGTGGAATAGCCTATTTCAAATTATTTTACTTTCAAGAAATCAATGACAATTTCCTATAGTGTGATTAAACTGGAAAGCGTGCATAAAAATAGATCTTCATGGAACAACGTATTGTACTTATTCATAACCTGGGTCACCTGGATCACATCTTCTCTGAAACAGCTGCCTTCCATTACGCACACAAAAAAGACTCTTAACTAACAAGGTGGGCTATTGTGC
The DNA here is from genome assembly GCA_035772895.1 of Perdix hodgsoniae. Classification (NCBI taxonomy): domain Eukaryota; kingdom Metazoa; phylum Chordata; class Aves; order Galliformes; family Phasianidae; genus Perdix; species Perdix hodgsoniae. The sequence continues at coordinate 3,081,319 of JAPSGF010000082.1, forward strand.
TCCTGGCACACAGATATGAAACACTCTGTGTGCAGAAAGGATAGAAATCAGAACCCAATTTCAAACAAATGCAAGATTTGGGACTTCCTTTTCCTTTTACAATCGTCTAGGGGCACCAGCCTCTTTAAAATAACAATTCTTTGCAAATTCCAGAAATTATTTTTCAAAAGAATGTGCACCTTCCTTTACAAATCACTGTTATTTCCAACTTCTTGGTACCATTTAAAATAGATTTAGTCATATGAACATGCTGCATCTTATAAAACCTTCTGCTGAAGTACTAACACTGTGTACCAGGTTAAATCCTCTTTTATTCACTATCAGAACCTCCCAGGAACAAAGATTCTATCTGTGCAACAGATTCAAAGACCAAAAACTGCCTGCTATTCCTCTCATCTTAAAATGGAGGTGGCGAGAGTATATGAGGCTATTATTCCTACACACTGCTACTCCTCTGCAAAGTCCCTTCCCATGACTAGAAACAGTCTCCTGATCCATTATTTCTCTTACTTTCTCTTGAATTCTCAAGGAAAGTTTTAATTATTTAAATACTGACTCATGGGAAACTGTAGGTCACGAGCTGCATTGGCACAACCCATTGGACAGCCATCAGAGAATACTGAGAGCAGGTCACTTTGAACCTGAGTTCACTAACTGAGTATCACTAACAAAGCTGAGCCACCAGCTGTTAAAACTCTTTCCCCACAATGAAGGTGAATGGCTTTTCCTTCACAGCGTCTCTGTTGTGGGCACGTTCCTGTGTAGAAGCTTCTTGATAATGGTGAAAGCTCAGACAGGAAGCAATTACTAAGGGTCACAGGAAAGGAACACCTTCTGGAGACCAACCTGTTGCCTCTTTGTCCATGTAAAGAGCAAAGATGTATACTTTCAAGAGGAAAGCTACTTCATGCCAAACAATCTTGTATTGACTTCAACAAATCCTTTTTTTTTTTTGTTTATACTCTCTTTTTATCCTTAGATCCAAGTGAAAGACCTGCACAACTCTAAACGAAAAGCTGCATGTTTGTCTCACTGTAAGAAAAGCTGCATGTTTTAAAAGCACAGTCTAGACATACTTCTATTCATACATCCATATTCTGCCACAGAAAACCTTTCTCCTGATCTTACTGTAACACTACATGTCTCTTTAGACTACCAGTAGTATTAAATGCAGAAAGCAAGTTCCCTCTTCGTGATAAATATCCCTCTTCAGAGTAAGCATCCAAGCACTCAGGGAGCAATTAGGGCAACAATCAGACATACTGACATGAAGCATATAGGTATCCTCCGTACATACCTGATAAATCTGACTGATCTGGGCTGCAATAAACTTGGCTTTATAGATGATTCCATCTGTCCACTGCAGTTGAACCATCTCACCCTCTGGAGGGGGTCCCAGTTGGATGCAGTCTCTGCTCTGAAGACATAGAGACAAAGAGGTCAGACAGCCAGAACAGATAAAGCTCAACAACTGGTATAAGAGGTCACTGTTCAGGGAAGCTGCCACATAACACTACAATTAAGCATGAGAAAGCTACTAGATTTGTGATTAACTAATCTCAAACAAACCAATAAACTGTGAAAACAGAAATAAAACACCTGCACCTTCTGGTGACAGTACTCAGTTCTGGAAAATTTCTCATTACAGATCCCAAACCATCAAATCGCAACAAAAACATGTGGGTTGACCCGCAATGTTTCACATAGTGAATCAATGGCTAAATCAGGAAGAAAAAGCATGAGATGACAAGTCAGCCTTTTTTATACATTCCTTCATTAAGTGTATTTCCTATTTTCAACCAGAAGCGCTTACAGACAATCTGCTTCCCCCATGAACCACAGTTGTCAGTTGAAAAACTAGAGATTATTCAACCACAAAACAAACAGGATGCAACTTAAAACAAGCACTGCTTTCTGTTAAGTCCTACACATACAGAAAAACCCCATCTTTGTAAAGGAACAAAATAATGAAATGAGATAAAGTCATAGAGGAAGGACAGTTATGAGGTCACACTCATTTAAAACCATAATAGCCTTCATAGTCAGCTGCTTACAATAATGCTTTCTGGGTAAACGTTGTCACTGTATGACCCATCATCAAAGTTTACTTCATAGAAAGTCTGTGTTGTCATGCCAATCACTTTACATCTGTAGTAGAGTCCATTGCGGTTCTTTGTGATCACAGTCTGTCCAAGGGTCACCTCCCTTCGAAACTGAATCTGTGTGGCAGAGGAGAGGAAGAAATATGCAAATGGAAAAGCTGTGCTAAAAATACAGGTGCAGGGAAACAAAAACAAAACCAACCAGCAAACTCACATTCTGGTTGGCTGCTTTGTGTTTGAAGCAAGTGATGGACACGACATAGGGCCAGTCATCGGGCTCCATGGGCACGCCAGCAGCATGCGCACAGGTCACATGGAAGGAAGTGGAGCAGTGCTCGTAGGAGCACTGGATGCAGGCACCAGATACCTTCTTCATCCGCTTTCGACAGTACACACATTTCTGAGAAGAAAAACAAATCGGCATCACGCAGTAACAGTAGTTTTAAGGCAACAGACTGGCAGCCTGATGACCAACAGGGTCAGAATTCATGTATATAGCACAAATGTATACACCATTATTGTACGCAGCAAAAAGCCACAACCAAAACTTGGGATGTTTCATGCTGGGGGATCAAGTCTGACACTACCAGAACTGCCCATCCGACTACAACCACTTGCCTAGAATCACTTACAAGCCAAGGAACTACAGCAGGAACTGACGTCATTCCCACAAACATGGTAACATCTACTGCTAATTCAGTCCTCCAGCAGCATACTAACAGTGAGGAGACTTAAACCCAATCTGAAATTGCCTTCACTGGAGGACTGACTGGAGGAGGATACGGCAAACAAACACATCAGTATTACCTAAGAATGGCTGCAATGTAATACTCATCTCCCTTGATATATACAGTATCAGTTATTTCAAGCAGCAGCTAAAACTTCAGAGCAACACTGCAATAAAATAATGCTTTCATTTTCAGAAAGAATGGAACACGGGATGACTATGTAACACTCTGTTCTATTCAATGAAATGTTACATCTTTTGGATCTAGCAGAATATCATTTACTGTAATGGAACAAAATATTATCCGGGTATTTTGTTTTTTTTATTTTTACACAAAAACACATCAACTGAAAATGTTTCATTGGAATTTGTGTCAGATTAGATACAGCAGACAACAGAGAAAGAAATAAAAACACAGCACCAAGCATCAGAATTGCAGGGAAAAGCAGTATGAAATCTTTCAGTATTTTTAAAATGGCTTCTGCAAAGCAGATCTATTCATTAAGCTCATCTAACGAGACAATCTAAGGGGAACAGGTAAGCAATTTAAGACACGACTGCTATGAAAGTTTTTTGTAGGCTGAAAGTCAGTATTAGGTGTCAAGAGGAAACAAGATGAACCTCCTCATTCATTCCCTGGGAGCACCAAATTGTTTCCCTCAGAAATGCAGATGAGATTTTGGTAGTCCCAATCCCAGGGATTTTATGTTGGACACTTGGTAATATTTCCATGCAACTGTTTGGAAATGCCACTCTTAAGCTTTTAAGATCTTAACCCTGGAGAGCCTGTCACTGATCAGTGACAGCTTCTTTACCTTGGCTGAGGCTTCCCAGATGAGGCAAATCAGGGAAATTATCATGCCTGAGATGAACATGCATTTTACTTGTTAAAATGAATGGTGCTACTTCAAATAAATGAAATCCTGAGACACATCATATACCCACGAATGTGACTATACATCCCAGTAATTTATTTATTAGAGAAATTATTCCCATACACAAGGAGGAATAGAGGAACGCCATAATTTTTAGTGCCCATTTCTAGATGGCCATCTCCAAAGCACACTACATGGGCTTGTTTCAGCCACTGCCCCACTGTCTGATAGACTGTCTCCATCCTAAAACATCCATCCACTGGAATATAAACGTCCCATAATCACATATGATGCAATGCATCAGTCTTTCTCTCTCTGTGGTGTCTGATGTTAAACATGGTCTTTCTTTCCCTCATTACATCTTCATGGTCTCGCATTTACTTCAGTCCTGTTAATGCACTGTTCAAAGCACGCATCATCTCAGAACTCATGACCTGAGCTGTAAGATCTGTATGAGTGACTGCATCCCAAAGGATTAGCAATGCAATATAAGCTGCCTGAGCTCACAGTCAGTCTGTACAGCTCCCAGAAGTACACACTCACTCTGCTTCCAGATCTGAGCCAACTGAAGAGCTTATCCTCAAAAATATGAAGTCATAAAGCACTATAAACTATGTAATAAATGCAAACAAAGAATTGCCAAATTTCAGAGTTATATTTGCGTTCTCATAGTACATGGCACCCAGGTAAGAGCTACAAAGCTTTGCCAAGGCAAATAAAAACCATTCCTTCTCCAAAGAGTATTTTTTAATTCCTTCAAAGCAAAACACACAAAAGAAGGCGAGATGCCTTCTTCCTTATTTCTTGCCAGCCAGCCACTCCCCAGCCATAACCCATCCCACAAGGATCTGAAGTAAGTCAGATTCACTTCCTGTTAGTTAAATTAAGTCAGTATGTTTACAACAAATATTAATTTGGGCTTCTTTACTTACATTAACAAAAGCCAGGAAATTCAAAGTCAGGGCCTTACTGTTGCCAGAATGTGGGTTGTTTTCTTTTCATTTTATTTAATAAGCTATGCCTTTATCATTCTGTAAACCATGTTCAAAAGCCAGATAAGCACTATAGCAAAGTGCACAGCAGGAACACAGCACCGAAAGCAAGTCAATAGCAATGAGATCTCATTATTAAACTGTCAATACCTAATTCTTTCACCAGCAGGGACAACTGCTGATATACAGTGTGCTCAATACTGCTTCTCCAGGGAGTGTTAACCCTCAAGCATCAGGAACCTCCCTTTATTGATGCAAACAAGACTCTTCCAAGACAGGAGGATTATCATGCTTTTAATGACACCCGAGCGGCGAACAAATTTCTCACAACAGAGAAGAGAGATACACAAGTGGAATATCGAGAGCAAATACGATCAAAGGATAAAGGAAAATGAGAGCCACAGTGAGTCTGAAATGCAGGAGATGTGGAGGGAGCAAGAACACTGAACATCTGAAGTGTGGGAGATGGGACGTATAAAAGTACAAGTGCGAAGTATGCAGGGAAGCAGCATGTGCAAGATTAAAGATGTTTTCTGAAGGAGGGAAGATGTGAGAAGGTCTAAAGACCAGAACAAAAATCTTCAGAATGAATGCACATTAGAGAGTTGGGTCATAGCTGGAGGTAAGGAATGGGCTGTTTCCTGCTTGATGAACACTGCAATTCATTTACTCCACTGAGGAATGACAGCTAATTATTCCAAATTTCCACATCAGAAATAATTTATGCACACAGGCTTGTAATACTCCATTAATCAGGAAGCAAGCAAACTGCATTCTTCAAATGATGCAAAACCCACCAGTGAACTGGTAAGCCTGTGCTGCAAAAGGGAGGCTGGTGTAAGTTTGTACAACAGGAGATACTCCTCAAACAGGTCACTGGAACTCCTTGACACCGCCAGCCCTCCCACAGTAACTTTATGCATTTAAAACAACAACAATAAATAGTAATAGTAATCACAGATAGAAGTCTTATCTACTCACTTCAACTAATCTTCACATTATTTCTTCTATATTCTTCCATCTTTTTCAGCAAGAAAAGTCAACTCTAATTTTATCTAGCACTACATCAACCTTAATGACAAAAGCAGATCTAACACCACTGCCTTTCAGTGAGCTTCAGTATGGCTTCCTATATAAGCTGCTGGCAGAAGCCCCACTGCCTCTACATCTCAATTATTATTAATCCTTACCTAGTTCACAACACTAAACTGATTTCAAGTTTTAGCTCAAGACAGTTTGCTTTCCTTTCCAAAGCAAATGACACTCAAAGGAACTTGATGATCTTTGAGGTCCCTTCTTCCAATCCAACTAAGAAAGTCACATTAAATGTGGTAGCAATGCCAACAACCTATTTTCAATAGACATTGATGGAGCAGGTGTCCATTCCATAACAGCATTCGTAAGTATGACCAACACAGCAGAATTATTTTTGTAATCAGTAATTAGGCTAAAAGTCTCCTTCTCACATCGTAATGGCTACAGCATAAATGGAATACAACACCGAAGAAATTAGCAAAACTATAAAGCTTTAATTCAGACATAAAGACGTGTAGGAGGTCAGTGAGGCTTTGGGTGGAATAGCCATCAGAGCAGAATGAAGCAACAAAGTTTTATATTCGCTAATAGGAGCCAGGCTCTATAGGATTGTAAGGTAGCCACAGGAGAGTTAAAGAATTAAGACAATGTTTTCTTGTGAGGCTCCATTAAGCAGCACAAGTAAGTCTTGTGCAAAAGGATTTTTGGTTCATCATTACAAGTGCTGGTAATGAAGAGGATGCATGCTGGAAATGTCAGATGATCCATAAAGACCCAGTGCTGTAAGATTTATCACTCTCACACCATGCTGCTCCATCACTCTACTTAAATAATGAATGCTTTTTACATTCACATTTGTGTACAGAACCCATTTGCACAACAGAAATAACTCTGGAAGCAGACAGATTCCTCCTAATCTCTCACCCAGGCCTGTCTGGGCTGCCTTCACTGAATAGCTGCACAGTGAACAAATACATCACTGCTAACATCACCTTCCCCCCATACCATGCTCAACTATTATCCAACTGAATTCTGCACAAAATAAGCAGCAAAAGCATGATTTATTTTGCACTAACACAGAATAGAGATGGAGCATTAACTAACATGAAGATTAATTGCTCTTAGTTAATGAATCATCCATTACTAATCCTTCATATGAAACTACGTGCAGCTAGATAAGAAACCGTAGCCGGACTTTTATTAAGATCTTTGCAGTGTCTCACAGTCATGGTCACAAATGTTTATTGATTTCTACAATACATTTCTTGATGAACAAAGAGAAATACTTTAAGGAAAGTTAAAACAAGTTAAAGGTGAACTAGTCATCATACATCAGCTTCTTTCCAGTTAACCATTTCCCAGCCCACTCCCTGCCATGGGAGGATGTGGATGCCCCTTCCCTGGAAGGATTCAAAAACCATGCTGGGTGGCACTTAGAGCAACCTGGCCTAGAGGGAGGTGTCCCTGCCCATAGCAGGGACGTTGGAACTAGATCTTAAAGGTCTCTTCCAACCCAAACCATTCTTTGATTCTGAATTGTGGGGAAAAGAGTGAGAACACCAACATCAGAAGACACCTACCAGTTTCCATCTTTGCTCTGGAATAGCAGTGATATCCACAGGATGACGCTCTATTACATTGAGAAAACGGGCCTCAGGGACAGCAATAGCACAAATTATATGGACCCACCTGGAAAAAGAGGTAAAGAAGAAGCAGAGTACACCACTATTTGAAATAAACACTCCAGGGGGCAGTTAACATTTCTCTGACTCTTTCACCTACAGTATCAAAGAATGTTTACGGTGGTGGTTGGCAGCCATGGCAACACTACTAATTAATTTGTTAATCACTGTTACCAAAGTAAAGGTCTCTGGAACAATAGGGCTCAATCTTCTTAGGCATTTGATCTTGAATGATACTAAATGTTTTATGAAAAAGAAACTTTTCACTGAGAAGGAACCAGATTTAAGAGTGTTCAGGGTCATATAACCCTGCTACTGAAAAATCTGATCCCACCAGTAAGACAGCAGTTACCAAAGTTCACCCTGCCAATTTAGTGAGTAGCAGATATCTCCACAATGCCAAAAATTGCTGATACACTGAGCATAAAACCCAAACTCACAACACCAACTATGAGATACAATAGGGAAGAACAAAAACATTTAAAAACATTACTTACCGCCCATCAGTGGTCATCTGAAGAGCTCCTCCCCTGAGATTACACAGGCAACATTCCTGTAGCAACAAAAGTACTTCAGAGCAGGACTGAAAAGGTCTGCCAGACCTTTCAGAAAAAAAAAACAAAACAAAACAAAAAAAAGGGATGCAAAGGCAAAAAGTACCCTCCCACCACCCATCGCTGTGGAAGTATCTCATCAACTCTGTCTCCAGAAGAGTAGATGCTTACCGCTGCCCATGCATTGGCTGAGCATCGTGAGCAAGACCAGCTTTCATTCACCAAATCTGGACGTATTCCATAACAGCCTGAAAGAAATGGAGTTACACGCATCAGAGTTCTGCTACTATTTTTGTTGTAATAATTTGTTGCCTGTCCAGTTCACAAACATCTTTGAAACTGGGTGCAGCATTTGAATATCTACAAGGAAAGTCATTCTCAGGGAGTGGAAAGAATTTGGACCAGCAGGTCTGAGAACAACACACTAAACTAAAAAAAACATATATGAAAAAACCCTGAGTACTTTGATCCTTTAAGCAAGGACTGGAATTAAAGTAAAACTACTACTGCTGGACTTCACTTGCACATCAAAACAGTTAAGACTGCTGAATTCAGCAACATCATTTCTGCTAAAGGTTTTCTAAGCAAGAAGAAATGGTAATACCACTACAAAATTAAACACATGCATTTCACATGTAACGGCATTTAAACTACTTCTAATTTCTGGTTATACAAAATACTAGAAGCAACTGATTTTACAGGGCATCTACTACTGTACTATGTAAGCACCAGTGTACTTCTCACCAAAACAGGAAAGTGCCATAATGACTATAATAAATACAGTAAAAAGACACTAAAGCCCTTAAAAGTCTGTAACAGTGCTGAGCCTTGCTACTGAATAATGGCAGAAGACACAGATACTTTTCTTTTTTTTTTAAAGTGTATCTATGTTATTCCACCATGCTTGCAAAGAAAGGCTATTTTGCAGCAGAAAACTAAACATATTTATAAATTGCTGGCCAGAATCCTAGCTAACACAAAGCTCAACCCATAGCCTTTACCCTCTCCTAACAGAAATGAACATAAAACATCAGCTGGACAGTCTCAAATTACTGAATAAAACCTAAAAGAAGTTATTCAGAAAGCACTGAGATTGCCACAATAACTGGATTTATAAAAATTATCCACTTAACCAGACAGTTTGACAAAAAAAAAGTCAATAGTATAGATCCACAGCTGTCTCCCATACGTTAAGTCTCTCTTTATCACATGGCAAACCAAGAAAGCACGTTCAACTCAATCCTGGAAAACAGGCAGGGGTGATGAATCTTAAAAAACTAACCTGGAAACTGAGCTGCAAGAGAAACTGACACCCTTAACTGAAATATTGTTGGAGCTCAACAGGGTGTAGAATAGCACTGATTTCTTGCTTCAAGTCCACAGGGAGTTGGACTACAGGATCTGAGGGGAGAAATAATCAGGGCTTACTGAATCCCAGATTCTCCCTTAACAACGATGGCAAAGGTACAAGAACATATGCCTTTTCATGGATTTGCCAACATCTTAAAAGCCTAGAAACCTCTGCAAAAGCTTTCTTCTCTATGTCCTTGCTGTTGTCATAACCTATTGCAGTTGGGTAAAGGCACGGCTCTATAGCAAGCAGACTGCCAACTAGTTCTACAGCATGCTGTCAGATAAACCTAACTGCAACTGAACACTGCAATCCTGTAATAAAAGCAAATGGATTCTCTGCAGCAAAGTCAAAGGCATATCACAGTTTGGTGGTACAAATAGTGACAAGGAAACAAAGCAGACACTTGAAACCACATCAGACTAGAGCACAGAAGTTAAGCCCTATTCCAAGCCCTATTCTCCAAGGACAAGGCACAGATAAAACAGAAAGCTCAGTTTCTCTACACAGTGTCTGAGACTGCAGATTAACATCACTCTGACCACATAACTCTCTAAATCAGAGTTTGGCCTATCTAGTCTATTGAAGACATACAAATGCACAAGATCCAGCATCTCCTGTCTGATTACTAGAGTCCACAGTTTGTGTGAGGGAAAAAAAAAAAGAACAAAGTCACACTCTCTCTTTATCATTTGCTCTTATTAACCACAAGTGAGTAACCACAAGTGAGTGACCACAATCACAGCTGCAGCATGGAAACAGAAGCTGTGCTTTAGCTCTCCAGAAGAGACAGCCACACTGAGCTGCGTGGTGACCCGTGGACTATTAAACTGGAACAACAAAAGTAATTCCAACTATGCAAGTCAAATAGGATTTCCCATCTGTCGAGATCAAACAGCTGAACAGTAATTTGTCACATCCAGTATCAGTGCAAACGTTAACTGGATGTCATACAATCTACAAAGGTACACTCAACAAGGATTAATCAGTTCTTTTAGACAGAACCCAAGGAAAGAAACAGACATATGTTCCTTTTTGTAATCAAGTGCCATTTCTACAAATAGTAACGAAGACACTAATAAAAAAGTATCTCAGAAACTCCTCTGTACAATGCAGTCAAATCAACAGAACCAAACCAACCTTTCCTTACCTTTTTGAACAAACAAAAAAAAGTACAATAAGCTGTGTGATTTTGGCTTCATTGTAAAAAAAAAATAAAATAACAAAATGAAGGCTTTTTTATGTGAAGCATAAAAGAATCAGCTACTTGTTTACATTTTATGAGTATTTATTGCCAAGAAGGACTCAAATATACACTAATACTAGTACAAGAAAATGAAGAAGTAGAAGTGACAGGAACAGCAAGCATGTCTACAAGGATGACAAATACAGACAACACGAAAATAAATTTGAGAGTACCCAAACCCCTTTGGTGACAAAGGAAACACTCACTAGCATGAACCTGCAGGCAGCATTTGGCACAGGATATCAAGGAACTGGTTCCATCTTCTCCAATATATGAATTTGAAGGAAGGGGCTCTGTGTTTTCTCCACTTGAGGTAAAGCACATCTCTGGGATCAGAGGCTTCGTCTTCTGTCCGCACTTAGAAAGGTGGACAAAGGAGGTGGTCTCCCCTACAGAGACTGGGACAGCTTCTTTATCCATCTGTAAGGACTTGAAGAGAAAAATCACATCTTTTTCCTCTAGTCACAGTTTTAACCTTAAAGTCAAAGCAATACCCTTAAAAAAAGGTCATCTCCCATCATCCAGCACCTGACATCACACAGCACAGATAAGGAACCTGAAGCTGTATCTTCTCATGCACACTTCCACCCCCCGCCTTTTGCTCCTCTCTCTTCCTTAGACCTCTACTGGGTTTTGCAATTTATTTAAAAACTCAAAGAAACATTAGAATAATGAGAAGCCTTCCTTCTCCTTCAGTAAAATTCTAAGGTCCTAAACTGCAGCTGGACATACCAAGGAGAAAACGAAAATTAGTAAAAACAAGACCTCCCACCACTCCCCATGATACCCTCCATCCTTTTGGCATTCTTCTTCCCTTTTCTTTCTGCAAGATTTTCTCTAGAAGAACATTTCAAGCTTTCTGGTAGCAAACCAGAGTTAAAAACAATGGATTAAAACATTCTACCTATATCTGCTTTCCTTTCAACCTTTACACAGCAACATTTGGCAATTCTGAACAGGTACTTTATTCTCAATATTCAATTGCAGGCTGAGTAGGGTTCTGCTTTTCTGAGGAAAGGACTCACACAACACACACACACACACACACACACTCACACTCCTTTTGGTTCTATAAGCATACAAGAACAAATCAATACACAACTGGGCAAATAACTAATTCACCTGACAAATTCTGCCTTTCTGCTATTATACATCTCAAAGCATATTGGTAGTTTCCAAAAAATGATCCATATGCTTACTGAATAAATCTTTATTTTGCTGCTTGTTTGCATATATTCAAAAATCCAGGCACGCATCCAAACAACAGCACTCACAGGTCCAGTATGGCACTGCTTCACTGCATGAAACAGTGTTTGCACTGCAAAGCTCTGTATGTGCAGTTTAAATAATGAAAGCTGAGAGAGTCAGGGAATCCAGAAGAGATGATGGGGAAGGCCTGACCCACTGCCTCAGCCAAATCCAAACTCTTCTTTGAGGCACACACTTGTATGAGACTTGCCATTTCTTATGAAGATCTATACTCTAACTTGCACAGTCACCATTCAGCTCCCAGCACCAACCCATCCATAAGAGCAGTTTCAGGAATTACCTGGTTATATGGGTAAAAGAGGGTACAGACAGCACAGTATGGCTCACTCAGGGCAGCAGCTGCATTGAATTTTCTTTCAGCTGGGAAATTAGGTGCTTTATTCTTCCACTGGAGGGAAAGTAAAGATTTCAAAGCCTCTGGGTCACTCATATCTTCCTCCCCAGAAAATGGAAATGTTTCTAGAAAGAAAAAAGTTCCAAAATAATGGGCAGTCTTTAGTAGTGGCAAAACATAGCACAGGAGAGTTAAAGAGTTAATATTTCAACAACACAAGAAGTTGAATGGGAGCATTTAACTCATCCATGCTTCTTCACATATATCTTAAATTCTTCCTTAAATGGATATAATTTTCACTTTATGGGTTGGACAGATAGAGCAGAGAGACTGATGACCTGATAAAATCATCCATGACGAAGAAACAATCAATATTTATTGCCTCCAGAACTCTCTCTGCTGGTCTAGCCCTGGAAACCAACAGCAGCCTTTAATGAAGCCAAATTCAAAATACATGATGGAAGTGCAAGGAAATCTCCCTTTACTTTCTACACCTAGGAGCTGTGTTCAGACAGCTGTGCACGCAGCGCACGCTGGCTAGGTTAGGCTAACTCCCAATTCCCAGCTCTCAGCAGCAAGTCCGTTTCAACCTTCACAAAGTGCATCCCATACCTGTTTCTACAAACAAATGCTGGCCACGAGATGCACACAGTTCAAATATTCATTTTACTTCTCTGCAACTACTTGGCAGCTAATTCCAACAAGTGCACGTCACCGAGCCTTCAATTTACATTCATCACCACCTCTTCTTCTGCCAGAGCTCTGACAGGCACTGCTTGTCCTAATTAGTTTGCTAATTCTTTGTTTTTACAAAACCCTTGGTATTTTACAATTAAACCACCACAAAATCCATTCGTGCCAGTTTGAGGATCCAAGTTTCTTACCACTCATTACTAAGGAGTTCTGAGTCATGATAAGCATTTAAGTAATGTTCAGTGCAAGACTAAATGTAAAGACTAAATGTAAACTCAAAACATCATCAATCTGCAAAGCACCCAAAGATCAACTTTGATCAGAAGGACTCAAAAACATCTCAGTGGAGCTTTATCCTCAGAGCTCAGTGCCTGAAACCACATTCTCCACTGCTTCACCGTTATTTACTGGAAAGAGGCAGTTAATGCCCTCCTCTCCACCCCTACATCCCTTATAACATTTTCAAACTTTTACCCAAGTGGAAAAGAGGAACTTTCAGGAAAACACAGTCATGTTCACAGCTAAGATTTTGAATGCTCCCTCTAAGAGACCTGAAAGTTATTGGTCAGACAATGTGGGATTGTGCTCAATCAATCCTCTTCTGAGATTATGAACAATATTATCTTTGTCACGCTTCAATGAAGATCATTTTCTAAAACATCCTCGCTTTCTTGAAACATTTTATTTCTGTGCTGGACTTCACAGATAAACAAGGATGTGCCATACAGTGGTAACTTCAGTTAAACGCACTTAGGAGTCTGCATCTTGTGTAGGGTGCAGCTGGAATAAAAAACATCAGTGGCCCTGGGCATGCAGATTAATACTCTCAATGTCTTTCAAAGCACAGCTCAACACTCACCTCTTAAAGAAAAAAAAAATCAAGCACCTTCACGGAATTTTTGAGACATGAGCCAAAACCACAGCATATGTTTCTCCAAATTTTAATCAAAGCACATAAGGAGACAAGAAAGGATTTATGGTACCAGTTAAATCAATGAAAGTTGACTGGAAACCAACATCATAATCCATACTGACAGAGCAAGAGGAAAAAGAACAGTCATTACTGTTGTATGTGATCACTGCCTTTGCTCATCCCAGGATTGAGTCTAGGTGAGATTCAGAATTCAGGATGCGTCCTATGTCTCAAAAGCAAGTTACACACAGAGAGAAAAAGCTAACAATTTGTCTCAAATGAATCTTAGAGCAGAATACTGTGTTCCTTTGATTTACATGCTCACTTTCCCTCACTGCAGCCTCCAGATCTCCCTTGCACATTAGCCCAGAAAAAGCAAGGAGCGCAGAGAGTTGCTGCTACTCCCTGTCAGGGAAGAGAAGAACCTGTTTGATCATATTTTGCCCAGTAGTGCTGTAAATCAGTCCCCAAGAAATGCCGGCTTTCAAAGAAAGCTGCTCCTGAGTCAGCCAGGAAAGTCCCCATACATGATCCAACAAGTGAAAACAGTGAAAAGAATCTATCTAATGAGGATCCTTCAGCACAAAAGTTTGTTGCAAGGTCTTCACACCAAAACAAGATAACCAGTCTCAAATGTTTTTTCATTTCGTTTGACATTACACATATGAAGGCTATCAGATGCATCATCCCTAGAAAGGGCATGGATGGATACATGTGCAATCCCCCCCACTGCCAAATAGAAAGCTCCTCTAAAATCAACAGGTATGCTCTCCAAAACAGGAAGTGAACAGGAAATATATTCTGTGATTCTGTGAAATGTATTCTGTTACTTTCTTTTGAATATAAAGTTTGAATTTCCTTGAAAGCTGGGTCTGGCAGCTACATCTTCACGTACCTGTCCAGTGTGAAAAAGTTTACCATGGAGTTTTCTATATTCTGAGTACTTTATAATGTAGCCAGGATCCAGAAGTAACAAATTATATGCTACAACAGAAGCAAGAGTACAAAAAGTTGGATCCCAACATTCGTATGACTCAAAAAGCCCACCAAAAAGTTAGAATTAACCTTCCCTATACACAGCAGGTCTAATCTCCATCTCCATCTGAGATGCAGAGAACTCACTGTAATGCAGTATCAGAGGCAGCTTTTACGTTGTTATTTTCTGTGCACACTTATTTCCTTTCCAAAATGAAAGTATTCTGTATACAGGAAAATATATTTATTGAGAGAATAAAGGGTGGGAGGTGAGAAGGGACACCTCCCAAAGATGTATTTTGTATCTAGCTGGGCTATCAAAATGGGAACATGCTGCATTTTCTACCAGTTCAGTCTAACACAAAAATTTTCAGGCCATCCAGTTTTGTTTACTGGCTGCAGTAATTTCTCGCATTAGACAAGACATACAAACATTCTTCGTGTCTTTGCACTCACCCTCATCACTCGAGGTCTCCTGTTTAACCACTGACAATGGGGAGCGAGTTGGTGGTTTGCCTAGTGGGTGACGACGACTTTTCTTTATCTCCATCTTCATTTTTGAAAAAGCAGCAGTCTGTAACAAACCAGAACAACTTCGATGGGAACCCCAAAACATCCTGGCAAGCAAAGATGAGTTTAGAACAACAGGCAGAATTATTGTCATAAAGAGTTGTTGAATTTACAGTCAACTTTTCATCGCCTTTTTGCTGGAATCAACAGAGCTTTCCAAGCCAATTACTGTAGAAGGTAAAGCCAATGTTATTTTTTAAGATGTCAGGTAAAGGTAAACTTCAGCATTTTCTTAAAATCAGCTCAGAACAGCTTCAAATTTGCCAGTTCCATTGGCTCATGAGCAGTCTGGTCATTCCCAAAAGCAGATGGAAAATCTATTATGAAAATTATGCACAGGGCATATAAGACCAGAAACATTTTATTAAAATATTACAGTGCATTTTATGACAAATATATTTATATTGTACTGTACCCAATGTCCTAACAGTCAAACACTGTAAATACTGCATGTACACTGATCACAGCAGCTCACAGTCCTCTTTGGTGAAAGGCACCAAACACATCACATGTAAGCTACATCGTACCAGAAATAGACAGCGCCACCTGTTTTTTGGTCATTTCCTTTTTCACAGACATGAAGACAAGCAGCAGTGCTAAAGGATTCAAAATGAAATCCAAGTACATTTTATGCCACACTGGGGAGAATGGAGATGAAGGTATGGCAGCCTATCACAGCTACAGCATCTTAAACAATGCTTTGCCTCTCTAGTCTGCATCCATTATGTCTTAGAAACACTTACATGTAAGGAAATTTCATTGTGTATTGCCACATCAGAAAGGCATATTTCTTCCCATTGTTCCCCTTTCCCCCCAGTTTCTAATATTGCTTTGCCATTCCCTTAGCTCTCTCAGCACCATCATGCAGGAAAGGAGAGCTTTGCAATATTCATCTGACCTGATGCTAATTCCCAAATATTTTCCTTTTTCCTCTTTTGAAAACTGTTTCCAGCTAAGAAATTGTTAGGGGAAAGAGATGCCTGTAATAGATGTGATGATGTAATAGATGTGATATAGGTGATGAGTCGTGTATTTCACGACGCTATTCTGCTCAGGCACAATTTGGGATTCTTGTCACTCCAAGTCTGGTTCTCAACTCATTCCTTAAAACCAGCAAATCCAGTCACCTCCAGTCACATATACTTGTAAATCACTGACCTCTGTAGCAATCTCTGTATTTTCTGTTTCTGCACTCTCCTCCTCTTTCACAGGGATTTCCAAAGAGACCGTCTGCTCCCGCCAACCAGGACTCTTCTGAGTCGCAAACTGCTCAAACGCCTGCTGGCAGGACATGTGCTCTTTGTCAAACACCACTTTTTTGGTCCGTGGAACCACATAAAGCATGGGAATGATAGGACGAGGCTTAAAATCATCTTCCTCAACTGGTGCCTCTGAGGGCTGGACAACGTTGAGAGGGGTGGTCAGCAAGCTCTTGTCTGCTGCGGATGTTGCAGGTGCTGCTGTGGGTACTGGTGGCCGCGCTGCTGCTGCTGCCTCCTCCTCTCCCTGCTGCTGCTGCTGCACTGCTGGTGGCAGTGGCAGCTGTTGCTGCTGCTGCTGCAGAGGCTGAGGTGTTTGCAGGTGGTGCTGGTGCTGATGGAAAAGATGCTTCTTCTTCCTCTCACCTTTTACTTTTGGAGGACGAGCCTTTACTTTGCTGTCACCTGTTTTAAAAAATAGGCAACATTTAGCTTCGTGTGTTAAGAAGTCTGGGCATTTAATTTCTTTTTCCCCTTTCAAGGTGGGCTAATACATTACATTACAACATTGTTCTTTCCTTCCAGCAAGCAGACTGAAGGTCCATTCAGTCTTATGACATCACTGATTTGGAGAAACCCACTTTAGAAATAAAAGACTCCTGTCATTTTGATGACTCGTGCCCCTTTTGCCTGAAGGGAAAGCATCCAGGCCCCTAGAAACTGGACAGAGTGCTAAAAAACATACAGTATATTATATTAGCCCTTTTTATTTTGCTATTTCAGTATTGGTGATCCCAAAACGTGGTATGCAAAACCTTTCATTGGGGTATAGGAAGAAATTACTTTTGGTACCATAAATAAAATAAAACCTATATGTAAAATAGTACTTATTTTTCTTTTTTCATCATTTTTTTTCATTTCTACTTTAATGTATGGTTTATAATATACATATTTGTACAGTAATAGATGTATAAGACTGGACATTCAAGGATCACCCAAGGGCAGGATACCCAGGCCCATGACCAGAAGACTTCTGAAGGTCTCCAAAGATAAGAACCCACGTGGCTGTGGAAATAAATCCCCTTTTTCAACATATAAAAGTCTCAACAGTTTTACTTTACAGTTTAATTCTGATCCACACAGCCTAACTTTACAGAGCTAATTAAAATTCTTAGTGGCTCTTGAGTGAGTGCTTCTAGGTTAGCACTGGAGATGCCTTCAGAGCTTGCCTTCATCCCTTTACAATGATGCACATTCCCTTTACCCAACTCCTTCCTCCCTTCACAAATAAATGTTATCAGTTCATTGAAAGGAAAACAAATAGATGCTCCACAGACAGATGCAAGTGTTCAATTTGTTTCATAAGAGATTGCAGATGTTATGACTGGACAACTCTACTGCAAAAAAGTCATTTTCCTACTAATAGGATGAGGGCTGATGACAACAAAAGACAGAGAAAGCCTACTCATCCTGATAACAAAGCTTTACCAAAAGCTACCAAGCCTACTTAGACTCCTCCATTAGGGAATAAAGCAAAGCCAACCAACCAAACCTGGTAAACAGATGAGCCATCCCACAATAACGTGGTATTTGCAAGAGGAAGGATTTGAAAGTGGAAGGTGAATAATCCCATAGTAAAATGAAGTGCCAAATTCCTGGCTGAGATCTGCCAATGGACACCAGAATTTGGGTATTTCCCAAAATCTGGTCTGACAACTTTACTTTAATAATTTTTACTACTGAAAAAAAAAAAAAAAGATAAACAAGTCCAGCCCAAATAGTTATTGTAGTACTTGTGCAGTCAGTCTCTCAGATAAACTGGTTTGTTCCATCACAGATAAAAGGAATATTGAATTTCCTTAGAGAAACAACAACATTGAATGAAAGTCAAATTGGATTTTTCCCCAGTTGTACAAAACCAGATCATATTTACTCCCTATACACTCAGCAAACTCTCTACCCAACAACAAAACAAATGTCATTCACCAGCTTTATTGACTTCTAAATGAGTAATTGCACAGCAGCTGTCATGCAGAACTTTGTTTAAAAGTTTTGCACTAAGATGAACAAACTAATTTGCAAGTGAATCTATAAAATCAGCAGAACAACAAAGTGAAACAAAATTCAAAGGCACTTTCTGGCTATCATGAATACTCCTAGAAAGTAAAGTGATCTCTTTGGACAAATCAATATGGAGAATCAGTAGGAGAGGAGTCCCTGTCAGCTCATCTTCCACTGAAGGAGAAAAATGCAAATAGGAGAGCTAATACATGTGGAAAAAAAGAGCAGAATGAGGTTTTCTCATGGTGGAAAAATCTTGCTTGTCCGTAGATAACTTGAAATAACTACACTGAGTTCACTGAAGCTGCAGATATCCAATATTTTTGAGGGAAAGGGTAGTTGATGGGGAAATCAAACTGCTTACTTCAGAGGTTACACCATACCTCTGTGTAATGAGACTATAAAACATTAAAATGGGAATGTCATTTAATGAAACATGCCAGAAAATAACACACAGCTATATTACAGGTAACTTCTCATTGTTTCTTTTCAAGTGAATTTGGAAGACAGATGTCCTCATAAGATATATGGGTTTGTAGCTCAAATCTGCAGGACTATTAATGCATACAGCACAGCTGATAACACCTGCTGACTCACAGACTGTATTCATCCTGCTTAGCACACCCAGAGATAAGCAGAGCTCAAAAAACTCTCCTTTTTAATTTTAAGTCCCAAGACAACCTGCTAAGAATTCTAAATGCACTAATAGCTCTGTAATAAATTATGAATATAAAGCTGAGTCATAAAGACAAAAACACGTTAATGTATCAGGGTGAGAAATCTTGAAATTTATTAATACTCAGCAAGTCCAAATAACAAACAAAGTATTAGGACCTACTTCTAAATCTCATTTTTCTTTCTTCTCAAGGTCATCTCTTCTGATATAAGTGGGAAATCAAACCAGTTTCAAGGCAGAGCATAAGAAAAAGGAAGTGATGGAGAGCAGAAAGCTAAATTGCAAAGAGTAGAGCCATCAAAAAGGATTCTCTTCTCAATACAAAACTCTGAGACATCATGCAGACAGTAGGACGTAGAAAATTAGAGAATTCGGTGGTATTTAATTGCTATATTGCATTTAAGAAAAATATATATTTGCTAACAGCCACATCAAATACTATGCCCCTCAGAAATTGCACTATAAAGTCTACTTACAGCAATGCTTTCTGCAATGGTCATGAAAATAAATTTGTCCCTCCTTTGCTAACAGTTAAGGAGATCTGAACATGGAGCCTAAGTGAATGATTTAGAACCTATTCAACTAGAACAGAGTTTTTATTGTTTCTCTGTTACTCTAAGGATCTCAGATCTGTCCTTGTCACTTATCTCGTCTCTCAAGGGATATCAGCATTTTCAGGTCATTTATTACAAGCATTAACTATTAAAGCTGCATAAGAGCTAAGGGCATACAATTTAACACACTGCTGCCACTTCCAAGCTGGAGTATCACAAATTAACAATTCACACTGTGCTACTTTTGCTGCACATGAGAATGGTTTTCAAACTTTCTTTCAGACCACAGAACTGAAAGACCATCTCAATTCTTTATTCACAGCTTCCACAAATCCTTTAAAATTATCAAGATTCAACAAGCAGTGTGGCATCAGTTTTCTTCAAATGCAAAATAAACAATGGATGTATAACACATGAAAATGAATTAAATACTGTTTATGAAATGTTTGAAAGCGCCTCAACAAAAGGGTACAACATATAAATACCAACCACTTACCTACATGCATTAAAAAAAAAACATACCCAAAAGAGCCTCCAGCCATGGACAGACTTTTGGACTAAACACACACACGGAACATGTTACTCACAAGACAAGATAATTCTCTGTTTTTGCAACAGGCCTTCAGTCATACTTTCCCCCAAGTGACAGAAGTCATGGTGTATTCTAACAAATAGCCTCAAAGAATCTTAGAGACATTGTTTCCTTTTGAAGAAATCCATTTTGAAGAAATATTAATATTATTAAGATATATTAAGAAATACGTGCCCTCTACAGATACTTGAATGTGCAGGGAAAGACTAATGCAGCCTTACCAAAGGTTGCACAAAAATGTGGCCATGGATTCATGGAAAACAGCCCTCTCACTGCAACAGCTTCTATTTCTCTTTGCCTTCTCCCCAACAGCTTGAAACCTGTGATTTTACATGCAAGAAGTCAAAAAGGACTGGGAGATGTCATGGATGGCTCTAAGATGTAGCATGCAGCAGCTGTGGATCCCATACAACCTAACCCTGACCTTACACACAGTCTGTAAGAAGTGGGAAAAAGGGTAGAAATGGCAAAAAGATTAATTGCAGAAGGGAATAAACAAATTGTTATTTTCTAGAGGGGGGCACAAAACGTATTTATTTGCTACTTCATGGAATACTTTAAAATATTCCATCCCTAAAATAAATTTTTACAAAACTGTAATAGTTTTGGCAGAACTTCTAAGCCCTGCCAAGAAATCTATTTGGTTTGAATCCTTAAAGAGAGGGAAAAATCAATTGCCGCTGTAAACAATAGCGTGTTTCAGTGAGCACAGACTTAATTCTGGGTAAGCCTTCACTGAAATTTCAACTAAAATAAACAACAGTAGACAAGTTATTTACAAACATGTTTTAGAGAAATAGCATGCTCCCAGTAGTTCTTCACTGAGACAATCTGCCATCGCTGAGCAGAGTCCTTACCTTCTCCCTCAGTCACTTTATTTCTGTCTTCTTCCTCCAGGTCTGGCCCTCTTTTCAGTTCCTCTTTCACTTTCACATCTTCCAAGGTAGCTTCCATAGCCATGACATCCCCCAAAGACTTCTGATCCTCTGTTTTATGTCTTCTGGGTTGACTTCTTTTTCTGTGAGACCTAGAAGTAGAGAAGAGCAATTTGACATAAAAGAACAGCCTTCAATATAAAAAATGATCACCAACTAAAAAAACTGAATACAAAACAAAGAGATCTTCTTTGGAAAGAAAACACAAGGTAGCTAACAACAGCTGCAGGGCAAAACAGTTATGTGAAAAGAAACAGATGAACCTTGCATAAGACATTTAAGATCCATTCACAGCAGCCATTAATGGTTCTGGTTTCTTAAAGACCTTTTTCCACCACTGACAGTATAAGCTTGTGAGCTGTAGTTAAAATGGTTTTCATTTAAAATCTATTTTGCTTGTACTTTGAAACATAGATGAGAACTTGTTATAAATTTTTCTGTCTTCATTCTATCATCTCTTTCCATTCTGTACTTGCTTCCCTTTGGCAAACTGCTGGAAGTCCACAAGCATCTTCCAGCTCTGAAACACTACCCCACCAATAACTCTTTCTCAAAACACCATCTAATGAGTCTTATAGAATAATCTATAATTCTTACAGAATAATCAATAGACTGAGACTTTTCAGTAGTGTAATTCTCAGGGTTCGAGGTCTACAAAGACTAAATTAAAAAAAAAAGCATAGTAATGTGACCAGATTAATACTAATAAAATAATTGTAACAGGGCCCAATCAGTGACAATAAATGTCACTAAAATAAAAAGACTGCAATAGTCACAATGCAAAGAAAAATGCGAAGTCAGAAGGCAGGATAATATATTTTGCTTGGGAGCCATGTCAGAAGCCAAGGATCTACAGAGCCACTTGCTCTTTCCTCAGCAGGACAAAACAGGAACAACAAAAGCACAAAAACTTGCAAGTCCAGACAAAGTCAGTTTAATGGATGAAAGAAAGATGAAAAAAATAAAAAAGGTGAAGAGGAAAGCAAAGAAAAGGAAATCACTTACTGCATCCCACTGGCAGACTGGTGCCCAGCCAGCCTTTGAATAACGCCACCTTAGGAACCCAACCCACGCTGTTCCTCCTCCACAGCTGTTACTGCTGAGCGTGACAGAATCACAGAATTGTAGGGGTTGGAAGGGACCTCCAGAGATCATCGCGTCCAACCCCCTGCCAAAGCAGGTTTCCTACACCAGGTGAAGGCGGCATGGAATATCCCTCTGGCCTGTGTAGGCCGCTGTCCCAGTCTCAGCCTCTTGCCCACACCAGCCTGCTCACTGGCCAGAGATACAGAGCGGAAAGGCCCAGATGCTGTGCTAATGCTGCTCAGCAGCAAGCATCGGTGCTATCAGCACTGTTTTAGCTACAGTTCCAAAATCACAGCCTCACATGGGCGTTAGCTCCGTATCAGTCAGTACACACTTTTAAAAACATCTACCAAATAGCTCCTTCGAAGTGGAGAGCAAACCTACCAAGCTTTCTTTTTCAATAGACTAATTCAGAAACCTACAATTTTGCAGCATTCTTAGCAGAGTTGTTTTAATTTCTTAAACCTGGATCTTCCATATGGCTTCCTTGCTCCTAGGCCTCTGCATCTGTTACCATGTAACATTCATTCTTATCCATCAGCTTAAATATCTAGAAAAGCTAAAATTCAGTTTCACATCTCCAGAAACTCAGCTGCTAATTAGATTCGGAGTGCTGCGAAATTAAGGGTCCTTAATCAGGCAACCATAAAGAAAGAAGAAAAAATTCAACCTGAGATGAATGATTAATAGAAAAGAAAGTTGATCCATATGCACAGTAATTTATAATTGCTAGGCTCTAACCATATGGTAGCACTCCAAGTATAGATGTTAACTTTGCACCTGCAAGACATTCATCAGCAGAAACACACAACTGAACCCAGAAGGATCAACTTTTCTCTTCACTGACATTCAGAGTACACACCACCTTCTAGAGAGGAGGAAAGTCAAGGTAAGAGGAGAAGACAGACCTCTTGGCTTTACCTTAACAGCTGGAACTTCCCATAGTTGGTTAAAAAAAAAAAAAGCACTGGAGTAGCATCCAGCGTCAAATGTTCTTTTAAACAAACATGTATGGCTTTATTGCCATTGTGTTGGAACACGAGGCAAAATTTGAGTTACAATCCTTTATATTCTCAGTAGATAAAAAGGATGTTTTTAAAGTGCTCTTCTGGCTCTAAAGGTGTGTAAAAACAAGCAAAGAAAGAAGGAATGCATCCATTTAAAAAAACTGTTTCCAGGACTACAAGCTGAAGGCTGTACATTTCCAGTGAAGCTATTCCGTAACTGAAATAATCTGCATACCAGAAACAGGCTTTTTGTGGACCAGACTAAAACACTCTCTTGCTGAAGCCATAAAGTAAACACAGTAGAGATTTTCAAGGTATGAATGACCTTAGAATAAAAATAGCATAACTCTTTGTAGAGTTTAAAAGCTTTAAGTTTCCAGGAGAGAGAGAAAAAAGCAGCGTATGTACTCTTTGAAGTACAGACCACAGAGTGATTCATTTTAAGTAGCTACAACTGTGAAAATGTTTGGGATAAGGTGAATCCCATTCTTCCTCTGATAATTCAGTTCTGTGTAAAATACCACTCTTCGAGGAAGCACGACAAGGAATTTCTCCCTCTGGAAGCTCATTCCTAACACACTCAAGTCCAATTCCACTTTCCAAGGCAGCAGCAACTTTTTAACTTTGGTGACTAGTCAGCTCTATCTATAGTCAGTTAATCATGATAAAAATACCACATCACTAGCTTTGGTTTATTCAGGGCATCAGCTGAGTACTCAAGAACGGAACACAAGAACAGGCAGCTGAGGTCCTCCAATAGGACAAAAGAGATCAAGATCTCAGAAATCTACACAAGCACATTATTCTGATACCCCAAGATTTTCTGTGCCTATTCAAGGAAGCAGACATGAAACAACTAATGGAACTGGAAAAATACTTTAGGAGTTACTGTTTTAAGAAACTCGATAGGAAGAAAACTGTAATCATTGAAGTTGATGAGAGAAGTCACATACCGGTGTTTGTTGTCCTCTTCCTCATCTCCTATCCTATAAAGCAAGATTCCAACAATAAAAGGTTAGCATGCCAAATTTTCAATTCAAGCATGCTGTAATACATGAAAAACATGATGAACTTGCAGAAAATTAATACAAAGATCAAAGGAAGCAGAAAAAGGCATGCATAAAATCCCTTTTGCAATTTACAGTTTTTTTCCTCTTGCTTTCTGATAAGTGAAGCTGTAAATGCTTACTATAGACGTTTTTGTCTTCCAGGACAAAAGATGGGATGTGACAGGGCACAGTGTCCTACTTTCAAATAATAATTATTATTATTATAATTATAATAATAATAATAATTATTATTAAGGGGTTCTGTAATATTCAGAAGAAACAGAACAATGAGGGACTGTATCATCCAAGAAAAGTTACAAGAGCAAGTATAAAAAGATGAGTTTGAACTATCCCAAACTGAGAATTACAGAGGCTTAGCAATTAAAATACAGTACCCAGACAACCTTTTTTGTCGCTGTTTTTGTTCTGGGGGATTTTTGTTGTTGTTGTTTTTACCTGCGAAGCAATTTGGCCTTCAAGTCTGCCTTCGTCTCATTCCAGGCATCTAGTTCTGGGCTAGTCAGAGCTGTGGGTTTCATATGGTCCAGGACAGCAATGTCTTTTCCTTGTTTCCATAAATCGTAACGTTCTGGCTGCAGAACCCTCACAAAGACATCCATGGAAATCTTCACCATGTCTTTGCGGCACGTACACTGTAAGAGATTTCCAGACATCAACATCACATGAGACCAGAGGAAATTTTTCTAATCAGCTGAGTTTGCCTTTATCCAGAGGCCAACTGACAGCAGATTTTGTCATAAGACCTACAGTAGGTTAACTGGGAATTGCATCAAGGTAGAAGTGGGTACTTTAACTCAATGACACACATTGCCTCCATCTGCCCTTGGCAGAAAGGGACAGCACAAGATGCTGTACTGTCCCAAGGGTAGTTGAAGATTCAGTTCCCAAAATTTTCTTCTCTAAGACCACCAACCACGTTAGAACTTTCTGGTACCTGATACACAGCGTATTACTCATCTACAATGCTACAGTCATAAGGAAGTAATAACTGTGGTTGATACAGACCAGAGGTCTGTTTGATCTCAGACCTACATTCCCCTCTTTGCCAGTCTCACCTCAAGTTTCTCAGGCTGAAAAGAGATTAGTAATACAACTGCATCACTGTAAAAGCCTTTGAGGAGCAAAAGCCTAACCCAATGTCCAAGACAGTTAAACTTCATAACTGTACATCAAGATGTGGCACATAAATCCTTCAAAGGACTGTAAATTACAGAACCAAGAATTAAGAACTTTTTGCTGCATACAGTGCAAGACTGTTTGATCCGTAACGACATGGTCTGCCAGCTGTGTGTGTCCAGTTACCAAAAGTTACCTGGCTACTTACTTAGCAAACTATAGTTTAAAAAAAAGAGGGGGGGAGGGGGGAGTGGTGGACATTGGGAAAGGAATCAGAAGAAAAAAGTATCAATGTCACTGGATGGAGGAAACAGCCAAGAACTGCTTGGCAATATTGCTAGTTGGGAAGCTGAACCCACACAAAATGAAGACTAAAAATGCAGATGTGCAGCATGGAAAGCAAGCAGGCAGCCACACTGCAGTGGAACCCTGGCTGCTCTCCATCTCCGTCTTTCTAACTCTGCAACTAAGGAAAGCTACTTGCACACTGAGCACACCTTTACAAATGGTAAGAGAAACTGCATTGATTTGTAAGTAAGAAATAAAAACGGCTAAAATAACAACATTTTGCATCTAGTCTGAATACACCTAAGCCAAAGAAAATGTGCAACTTCCATTTCAACTAGCTTACATATGCTTATCAAATTCAGCCACTAGAATTATGCTCTTACCGTTGCTTGTCTACACAGAGACTAGATACAAGCATTTTTACTTGGATATCTGTTTCCTATGAAGAAGTGTAGAATAAACAAATTGAGTCCTTCATTCAAGGAGATTCTCACCCAGTACACAGTACCAGACTGACTGAGCATCTGCTCTTTACAAACTTCTAACTGCAAAGAAGGCACGGGATCGACAAGCAGCAATACATCAGTGGCTGCTTGGGTGCCACAACTACTGCTTTGCTGTTGTACGGGAAGAGAGTCAGATCCCTTTTTAGTTCTGCACTAAGGTTCAAAGCATTGCACTTGCACTGAACTGCCTTTCAACTCTGACTTGAGGATGAGGTAACTACACCAACTTCATAGGACTTTTTTTCCTTAAAGCGGTTTCAGTTTTCCTCCACATCTTTTCAGAACTATTCTGTCCTTTTTCCTAGCAGAAAGGCATGAAATTAAACTCACTTCTCTCTCTTCTTCTTTCTCTGTACACTTCCATTAATAACAGACTTATGGCTGCAGCTGAAAAACCACTGAGAGAGAAGAAAGATTCCTTCTGTAGACTCAGCTATCCCATTCCACTCCTAGCTTCTATTTTTCATTTTGGATCCCTTCTGCTCTGCTACGACTTGGAGAGCAGTAATAACCTGAGTGCATTGTGCAGGAAGGAGTATTTATGAGCAGACACTTTCAGGAAAATTCAATTCATTTAATGAAAAACAGTGTAAGAGAAAAAGGCTGGAAATGCAATTTGGCTGAAGAGTGGCAGGAGCACAGATGGTACCCATGTTCCAAATTCCAGCCCCAGCAGAAGCTTCTCACCAGCACCTCCATCAATGTGGGCTTAAGAGATTTGTATTGAGTGTATTTTCAATCACTTTTCCTTAAGACGTTTTAAAAGCACCTCTGTACTACTAAAAAGAGGAATACAGAAGATAACCCCACAGCACAGAGCATCAGTGAGGTATGGCAATCGACCTCTTCTGCCTTTACTAAGTATGAAAAATGGCTCAAAAGAGGAACAGACCACTTTCTGGTTCCACCCTGGAAGCAAGATGCTGCAGCAAACAGATGTCAACTCCTTCAAATCAAGTGGAGCAAATCCTGACAATCTAAAGGTCTCAAGAACAGCTGCCAACACCACAGAACCACTAGTTAAGAGTCTCAGCACAAGGTAAAGTATATGCAGATTATCCAGGCACCACATACAGAACTATTTGGATGCTACTCATGGAGCTGTCCAGAGAAGTGATGCTGTGGGAGCAACCTTCAGAGCAGCACAACACCAGAAGTCTTGTCTTCAGTTGCAGACTATCCAAGACCCAGGAGAGCAACAAGACCAGAGGAGCTGCCATATTCCCCACATTTACAGGAACCTATCTGTCCAGTCTTCTGAAGACTTCTGCTAGCCCCAGCTCTCTTTTCCTGTAAGCTGACGACTTTGCTGAGATAAGAACATATAAAAGCAACTTGCAACTAAAAAGAGCATACAAAAATATTCTCAGGAAATGAAAGTGTGAAATTCTTTTCAAAAGTAGAAAAATAACATTCTTCCCCTATTTATTATTTTATTATCTGTTACTCAAAGTTGGAGACTGGTGATATATCTGACCTTTTCAAGAACTTTGCGACATCAAACATAATTCACAGTGATGGTAGGAAATCTGTGACTACGGAATGCATAACCATGATCTTACCTGATTTTAGGCTTTTTTTTTTAGCTTTTTTTTTTTTAAATAAAAACACTTATAAATCCCTATAAGGTAACAGTCAAATAAAAAGACTGTCTCTTCAAAGTAATACAATGAAATGATCTACGGAAAAATGTAATTTCATTCAACCTCAATCTTCAACTGCATTTTTGTAAGTATTCCTTCTCTCACTTCCCAGTTATTAACCCTAAATTGAACCCTATCTATTCCATGACATACAAAGAGTTAATGTGAAATAACACCTTTCTCCTTACATAGAAAGTTACATAGAAAGTCACAAAAACAATCTAATTAAATCACCACATCTGGTTCACATGGTAAAAAAGAAACACCTCACATTTTAAGATCCAACTAGCCTCCCACTTAGCCTAAATGGAAATTTAAGCAGAAGAAAACCCAATACATTCAAAGTTCCTTCAGCTATTATGCCATTGTTAAATATTTTGGTCTTGCATTTAAGTTATAGTATCTGTTTCTCCATAACAATGACGTCTAAATGCACGTTACTGGGGAAAAAAAAAAAAAAGAAAAAAAGATGGTTATATCCAAAAGGTAGCTAGGAAAATTCTTACAGCGTACAACAGAAATAAGTACAGAGAACACTTCTGAACTTCTCTCTGTAAATTGTAAGGACAAGATATAAAGCTACAGCTTTGGGGAAAAACACAAAATCCTCCCAGTATAATACTCTAAAACAGCGATCCAATTCACTATCCAATTACAGATGTGTTTCCTGATGTCTAATTAATGCTCACCCAGTACAACACAAAAAATAGTCTCGGCTCCAGTTGACTTTCATTCCATTCAATCCAAACTCACATTTCCTCTCAGACCTTGTACAGCAATGCTCTCATACATACCCATGTTTTCAGAAGTGACAAAGGAACACATAATTGCAGGTTAGTAATTGAAAGACAGGTGACAGGCATTCCATGAGTCAGTAAGGAGTTAAACTTTGAGAAGAAGCAGAAAAACTTAAAATTCACAGTTTGTGTGCTTAATAGTTGGAAGTTGAGAGCTTGTGGGAAGGAAGACAAGCCCTGACCCCCCGCTTCTACTGTAATTACAAGCATAGCTTTAAGTCTCAACAACAAACCAGTTCATTAGGAAACCCACTGGAAATCTTCCACAGAGCTTCATAAACAAAACAATTAGGCAAAGATTTCCAAGGACTCCCCCTGGTCCCTGGCTGCAAGGCATGCTTTTTCCTTGTTTGCCTCCTTAATTCGCTGCCAGAATGTTCCATGCAGATGTTGTGGGCGGAAGAGTTGAGTGAATGGCAAGTGACATTAGCCAGGGAACTAGATTTATCCCCCTCCACTAGAATGCTCAAAATAAAGAGGATTCTAGTTCAAGAAATAGATGTGTCATACAGATAAGGCTGAAAGGTTCAGTGCTCTCAGTAATGCTAAAAAAGAAGGATTCACTGAAATACCAGCTCCCCTCTGTTTTGACACTCATTTCAGTACAAGGGATAAACAAAATAAGACTAAATCATAACCACTGGGTGAAAGTCTACAGTGAATATCATTTTGAGGTTATCTCAAGCAATTATTTCTTACACACCGTAAGTCTTGCAGTTGGTGAAAGAAGTCCACAACTGACCGCTTTCAGCGGCAGAAGGCGATGACATTGGAGCAGGTCAGCACTCTATTCGTGCATTAAAGCAGCAGCAACCATGAACGGGCATGGCTGAGTGAAGTTCTACAGCTCTGAAGTGACAGATGTACTAGACAACTCTTGCTAAGTGAGTACAGCTATCCTTTTATCCTCCCGTTCGATCATTGGTTTTCCAGTCAGTTCCTTTATAGAGAAAGCCCAACGCTGCGATACAGGCAGATGCCTGCAAACCAACAGATGAAGCAGTAAAATCCACCATTTTGTACACCACGACTAGGAAAATCTCCAGGCAGTTTACAAAAACATGAATAATTTTGCCTGGTGGAATATGAAGCGTTATCTCATGTGGCAACCCATGATCTGCTTCCAGCACACTGAAATTATTTTCCCTTGTAATGATAAGTCTTCTTCTGTAACAGTTTTCAAAAGGATAGGAGGCTGGAATTTATTTGTTGCATCTTCAAATGACACAAATTACAATCAAGGGTTGGTTCATAAATAAGGGAGGAGAGAGGCTGTCTATCTATCCTAAAAGAAATAGCAATCAAGACTTCTCTGAAAACCACACAGCAAATGAAACACTTTTATCTCTTTGCAGTAATAATCCAGATCCACCTGTAAGTGTTTCCAAAGCCGCTGGAGAGTGGTGAGTTAGAGAACAGATGCAAGATCTGAATCCTGATGACTGAGATTAGAACACACCCAGCTATGAGCCAACCCAGCAGCAGAACCTGCTGACTGCCAGCAGGAAACCAAGCTGCAAGAAAATTAGGAGCAGCAAGGCTATCAGGAAAGACAAATAATTGAGCAAAATGGAGTTAAAGAGAGAGAGAGAGAGGGAGAGACCATTCACAGCTCTAAGCACACAATAATAAGAAGTGGGGTTTCATTTTTAAGTGTTTTTCCTGTACAAAACAAAGAGACAAGAACGTCAACCACATCTGCCTTTCAGCACAGCAAAGAAATTACTGAGGAAGACAGCGAAGACGTACCTGCTAAATACATGTGATATGAACTCACAGCTACTTCACACTTTCACACTGCTTTCAGATCTCTAATATCACAATTTCTGCAACTCTTAAATGCAATATGCTATCTAGTTAGTTATTCTTTGGTGGAGCATAAGACTGTTCCTATATAAGTCCCTCTGTGGCCCTCTTGAAGCAGTTCCAGTGAAGTAACTCAAGACACACAGGAAAGCACAATGCTAAGGCAGCTTTTAAAAGGGGTTTCTGATGGCCCTGCAATACTACTATCCCCAAAGCCAGATGACCCCAAAAGCCCAGCTCTGACACACAAATGATTGGGGCTTGTAGACTTTACCAGGGCCTCCCATACAGCAGGGAAGCTGAGCAAATGAGCTGCAGGATGCACATTCTTCACAGTGTTGCTTACTCGCAGCCACAAAGCACGCAACCACCTCTGCACTATAAATCACAGGGTTAGTGAGGCAGAGAGGATGGGAGCTTGTGTCACGCCAGAAGCATCAGTACCCACGGGTTCAGGGCAGCTTCTATCACAGGGTCCTGGAGAGTCACCATGAGCCAGAAAAGTCATTACCAAGCAGCATTCAAAAAGTCAAGAGCAGCATGCCTCATACCGTACAGTAATTAAGCTAAGCTTAAATCAGGCTGAGTAGCACAAATAGGCTTAGTCTTTTACAGCAAATCCACGCCAGCACCTCTTTAAGAGCGAGGACAAACATTGAGTAGAGAGCTGCCAACCTGCCTGAAGTCCTTTCTGCTCTCATCTACTGGCCCAAGGTATAAAATATTCCCCTTGTTGTGAATCAGGTTCTGAAGAGTTCATCATTACCTCCAGAATCGAGTACCACAGTGGCTCACGTGTGCTATTTCCATGGGCAGTGCACCCAGATGAGGCAGGAAGTGGAGCAGACATCCTTCCTGAGGACTGGGATACTGACCACCTGCAAGGGGTTTCTTTTCTGATGGCATTCTTGCTTCATTAACAAAAAATGATAACAATCAGCTTCCCAGTCAGTACTTCAGAAGATCTCAGAAAAGAGCTGATAAAATGAAGCTCCAGGAGAATCGCAGAAAATTGTCATGTTTCCACCTCAGCACAAAAAGAACTGCAAAAATTCCTCTTCGTTATAAAGAATCAGTGGAGAGTAAGGTATTACAAATGTGTACAAACATCACAAGAAAAAAAGCACCAGAAAAAAATGAGAAATATTTCATACAAGAGCAACTTTTGAATCTGTCTTACAATTTTCTTTCTTGAGAAATAAGGACATCTTTGTACAGAAAACCCAGGAGCATATCAACAGTAAGGAAACATGAACTGTGATTTTACAACAGAAATTACATGCCAGACAACTTCAAATTATAAGCACTATGAAAAAAAATTTGACATCTGATATTCCAGTAAGATATAAAAACAACCCCCCCCCCAAAAAAAAAAAAGGCAGCAGATAAGTTAGAAACAATAAGCTGTGCAAAGCATCATAGTCTGAAATCCAAAAGGAACTTCTCTTGAAGATGCATTTATATATCAGTGAAGTCCAAACACAAGAGTCCTACTTATTTACGCCTTCTCAGAGAAGTAACTAAGCAGCTAACAGTATGGAGCTGCTCTTGAACTGAAGTCTTTATTGGAATACTGTGCAAAGATGAGATGAAGGCTACTTACTTCAGGGCTCAAAATGTAGAATTTGGGAAGGAAGGGGAACTTGATCTCATTTTATATTGAGAGAGATAATTCTGGCACTATCTCTGGAGTAAACAAGAGATAAAATGAAGGTACAAGAACGTCAGCTCAGAGTAACGCAGATGCTATCATCCAGGAGTGTCTGCTGTTAATATAAAGGAGAGTGCAATAAATGGTTCCCTTCTCATCCACTTACTTTTAGTCCAATTTGCAAAAGAAACAGAAAAGTTGACCTGCAAGGTACACTTGAATTTCTCCTAAAATTTTACATCTTGAAATTTTACATTGGTCTTCTTGAGTGTCAAGACCAATGACTTATAGGCCACCTCAACTGCAAGAAAGACACTTTACTAAACAACTCAGCACCGAAATGCTTGTTCAGTCAATACACAGCTAAGACCACTCTCTTGGTCTATTGATGGTTGCATCCAAGAGTTTCCAAGAGAAACAAAGAGAACCACAACAGCAATGCAGAAAGCTACTGCAGGCTCATATAGTAAAACAAGAATAAAATAACCTGACATCAGGAAACAGAAACTATTATGCTAACATGCTTTCAATAATCAGGCTTTTTTCAACAATCAAACAGGAAAAATCATGACAAAAATCATCAAAAGACAAATGACTGAAGAGCTCCAACTATGGAGTACAAAGGAAAGCATTTCTCAGTAACTTGTTAAGTCTCTGGTTATACAGGTAAGTGTTAACATACAGCATACAAAACCATCCCTATTCAACTGTATTATTTAATCAGTAATGTTAAGGTCTAGTACCGAGTGTGCAATTAGAGCCAACTCCTGATATTTAGCCACTAAAGAGTGTTTTCTGCCAGAGTTTGATCTTCCCATTTAACATAGCAAAGAATGCTGAAATGAATTATCATTAAAATACTTGGAAAGATCCAGTGACTACACTCTAGAATGACCTACAGGAGCCACAACATTAATTGAAGATCTCTTTCCCACCCATAGACAAGCAGCTGACAGATCTGCTATTCAACCACAGATTAAATAAAATAGGTAAACTGGTTGGTCTTAAGGTCACCTCGACCGGAAAGCTGCAACACACAGCTCCTTACGGACTAATGGGAGACATTTACATTAGCAATAAATGGGATATGATCTTTAAACTTCACTATCATATATTTTTACGGCCAAGCCAGGTTCCACTGTAGTTAGCAGAACATTTCAACAACCTGGCAGGCAATTAGCATGGTTCTGCCTATGTTTCAAAAAGGTGAACCATTACTTTCCTACATGAGTTTTCTCTTGCTCTATGTTACTGATATATATCATTCTACTCACAACTCTGAGAACAGAATTCAAATTTAATCCCAAGGATGAAGTTCAGGAGAACACTACAGTTGGCTAATTCTGAACCTTGTCACCAATCTCACGAGTTCTAGCAAGACAAGGAAAAAAAGAATCATTTTACTGCACTGAAACCAGTTGGGTGTAACACTACGGATTATAGAGTACTGCCCAGTCAGGAGTTTTCAAGAACTTTAAAAATAAGCAGATGAGAAACACCTGTTTGGACGTAGGCAAATGTAATCTAATTGAGCCTGACAGCACAGACATCAGTGCAGTCATTTTCAAAATTTAGGAAACCTGCAATAGTTAAACAAAACAAAACAAACAAACAAAAAAATCACATACTCCAGCATGCCTCTCTTCACAAATTCTCTTTCCTTAAATGTCCAGGCAGATCGGGTGTACAGAATCAGCTGATGTTTCATTAAAGTCTGTTTAATTTAAAATGGGATTTAAATAAACCTTTAGCCCTTTCAGTGCAAAAGCATTCATACCTCATCTGCAGCCCGACAGTAAGGAATCGAAGGGTTAATTAACACACATGCAGTCTGTGGTTTAGGTAATATGAAATGAAAATCTTTGAATAGACAAGTGTCAGCAAGTGCAATGGAAATAAATTGGGCATCTCCTTCCACACTTCAACTTTCTCTCCCTAGATTTGCTCAGAGCTCTCTATGCTGCTTGTTCAGTAATTTCACGCTACGCTGCTTAACAATGTAAGCATGGAGGCTCAATCTAAAACCGCACTTCCCAAATGTCACTTGTTTGCAAACACATGGCTGAACCCAAAATTGCTTTCGATATTACAGTGGTGCCTGCTGGCACTATTGTAGTTAAAGGTCTGTCAGAATTTCCATGATAAACCCCATTTTCAGGGGTGTATAACCATGACCATTTGCTACAGACAAACCTGGTACACGAGGCCACAGCAAACGTTTTGGTTTTTTTTTCCCCCAAACCAGGTTTGCTCAGTCAGTAGTGAGTGTAAGACACTTGACAGTGATTTGAGGCCTCTTACAGGCCTCTAGTTTTTTCTTACCAACCCTGTAGCTCCATAACAAATTCAAATGTACGATTCCCTCTTCAAGCTCTACGTGGCCTTGATGGAAAGATTACGAACACCAACCACGGATTCACATACTTCAACACATGTAAGGGACAGAGAAGAGAAATGCGGGACTTTTCAGAATGAGGATTTTTCTGTTATAAGAATCATTTTGGCTGCCATTGCTAGCAATTCAGAGGTTTTACCTGCCTGGCACAGTGATTACACATATTTTACACTTCACAGCACAAACAATAGCATGCATAACAGAAGACACTTTTAAACCACCATAGTTTCAGAAATGAAATAAAATCTACGTGTTTATTTTAGAAAAGGAGCTAAAGTTACTTTCTGTGTGATGAGCTTCTCACACACTGAGTGCTGTGACATTTTATAGTCAAGGACTGCCTGTCTGCAGTTGCTGAGGCAGGACATAAATACAAAAAGGGAAAAAGCTTCAAAAAAAAGGCTCCTATAGCCGTAACAACCATCGTCCTTTCCCAGCTAGGTTAATTTTGCTTGCTTACAAAAAAGAAAAACTAGGAGGAAACAGCACTGGGTTTTTTCCTCCCAACAGCACTAGCCTCTAGAAGCAGAAAGCAGTGCATGCCGTTAGTCACAAAGCAACCACTCACACTGATTAACACGCAGCATTCTAAATATAATTCCGCACAGATTGTTTCAGCTTAGGTCAAACATGGCTGAAGACATTACAGCAAGAAGATGGAGGTTTCAAGAAGGCACAGTCAACAACCGTAGGATCCCAAAGCAAAGACTACATTCAGTAATCATTCACCTTTTTTAGAATATAAACCCTAGTAAAGGAAAACAGGGCAGCATTATGTTGTTTCACAGGTTGAGGCACAGAGGCACTTGCAGAAAAGTTGTCTTTGCCCAGAGCAAAGCATAAGGATGTATTATAAAAGTTGTAGAGTCGAGCTGAGTTGATCGAAGAAAAATAAGTGCAGATGATATAAATGTTATTATAGAATGAAAACTAAGTCTGCCTTTCTGGAAAGGAGCATCTGTGGTGATTTTAAGCTCCTACCCCATGGCTATAATTTCCCGAAGATTCTGCAAAACCGATCCCCAATTTAAAAACTCATGAAGCAGTTATACCTCACTGCACCACATCTCATGTACCAAAAACATCAATACATCAAAACAAACCCATTTAAAGCAGACTTAAAAATAAATAAATACATAAAAATAAAAAGCCAACCACATTAATCTGTTTGAAATATAGGCCCATAGCTTCTAACTCTTCAGATTTAAAAAAACTAGAGAACATAGTAGGCATGCTGTCATGGAAAACTGTCACTGCCTTCAGAACAAAAGTAATACAAACAAGAAATCTGCCCTGATGAAATAGCCAGAGTCATTCTACCACGATTCTCCTCTTCAGACATGACTGAGACCTTTTGTACTGTGCGTTTGCTAGGGAAATTTTAAAATGTCCAGGTTATTGGTATACTCCCATACTAAACTATGAAAGTTTAAGATGTCTCTAATTTATCCTTTCTCCTTCAACGTGCATACCCTAGGAACTGTATTCAGTTACATCAGTCACCTTATCCACTCTGACATGCAGTCTGAGTGCTTCAGAAAACTAATACAAACCTTCTAGCTTCAAAACCACCTCTCCACAAGGTGTATGTACATTCAGCATTCAAGAAAGACATTAGCGTGCCCTCAAAAAGACATGAATTATCAACAGGAATAAAACAATAAATGGATCAATGAAACAGTACACTTTCAAAACAAGGACATTTTCAGTTTGTTCAAAAGGAGAAGTTCCCCACCCAATCTTTAGCTTACGAGCTCGTGGTTTTAAGTAACCCCTCAACCAGATACCTACTTGGGTTGCCATTTTTCCATAGTCAATCCAACGCAATGTGGCAAAGTTGGTTGACTCAGCACAGTTGAAGCCATGATTGAAGCCAGCATGGTAACCATAAGGAAATGTAATCATAAACTCTCCAGCTTCCTGGGTGATCTGAAAAACAGAAATAAAAGGACAACCTACATCAGGTGAGCAGAAACAGCACTTTGAAGACAGAGTTATATCCTCCTTGTTAAATCTCTCTCAGCAAGAAGGCAGAACAGTCACTGCCAGTTCTTGGCTATACCTATAGCAATTTATTCTTAACTGCAGAATTAC
The DNA here is from genome assembly GCA_035772895.1 of Perdix hodgsoniae. Taxonomy (NCBI): domain Eukaryota; kingdom Metazoa; phylum Chordata; class Aves; order Galliformes; family Phasianidae; genus Perdix; species Perdix hodgsoniae. The sequence continues at coordinate 3,118,113 of JAPSGF010000082.1, forward strand.
TGAAGTAGTTCTACTACTGAAAACAGACAGTACAAAGGACAGAAGCTGCCATAAGATCTTAACTCTTGAGACAAAGGCCCCAGTTTCTAAAAGGGTCCCAAGCTGCAGCATTCCAAAAGATCCACAAATCGTTTGCTTGCTGACACTTCATCCCTTGTTAAGCTTGTACCTACACTCCCACACCATGCTAGTGGGGCCAAACAGACTGCATTTCCCACCTACACATGTGCTCTCTGCTGCAGTGTCCCAGTGAAACACATGATAACATTTCCTGTATTTATTTCCCCACTTACATGGTTATCGCTCTCATTGTCATTTGTTCACTTCTAAGTCAAACAACCTAAAAAAATCTTAGCCTGCTATTTGTCCACTTGAGTAAAATTAAGATGAAAGTAAATAAAATGGATTGAAAACTGCAGATTACAGCCATAATCAGAGGCTGAACGATTCCCAGTACTTGTAGAAAATCACCTTTTAAAAACCTACAAAGAGAAAACATTGGGGAAGAAATGTACTTGTTAAGCAACGCAAGAATAACTGGTAGCAGTGTAACCAGCTCATCCTGCTAGCTTCCCAAAGCATAGGGGATATATATCCTCACTTCAGCAGATCAGATGCAAGGCAAAATGTGACCTTCCCCTGTCTTTCTAAACCAGAAGTGCTGACAAAGCTTTTGTAACACATCTGGGTTATTTCCCACTGACACTAAACCACAACACAGCAGTCTGGAGCCTATACAGCCTTCAAAGAACTTTCACATATAAATACAGGAATAGAACCAAACAGAAAATGTTATCAGAAATGAAACCACTGGCCCACTACACTGAGCCCAAACTTGTTCACAGAATGAACATCAGCAGAGTACAAAATGAGAAAATAAATGCAAGATTTGGTAGCACAAAAGCTCCCGAATGAGGGGTGTTGAAGCACGGCCTGCAGCCGCACAGCGCGTCCTGTCCCATCCCTCCGTACATCACTGCACAGCAGTAGATTGCTAACTTCAGAAAACGGAAAGATTATGTTTCTGTCACAGCATCTACATCCTGGTGTCTTCATTTCAAGCCCACAGCATACGTCGTCCATGTCACTGCTGTCAACATTATCCCTACAATAAATTAGAAAGCACTCGAGATGATGGATAGGCCATGCCGAAAAGTAATAACTATTGAAGAAAAGCCAGCACAAACTGCCACTCACGGAGAAAGGCCTAAATTTACTGACTTATGCAAGCTCTTGCAGAATAAATGGAGAAATCAATAGGAGATTATAGAAATACACATTTTTAATTATTAAAAAGCACCAGTATTGATCTGTTTTTTTCTTTCAAGAAGTAAGTACCATTATAGAGATTTATAAATACGTGCTTATTCACTTCATTGAGATCTGCCAGAAATGTAGATGAAGGGATCCTATCTCTATTTCTACAGAAAAGTGGCACACATTCCCTGTTCCTGAATAATAGCAATCCTCCTTCAAAGCCTTCTATTTCAGGATAGGAGTTATTCAGATATGGACTGCTCTGTCTAAAGAGATCTCGTCCTCCTCTTCACATTTAAAAACATCCTTCCAGTGAGTGCCATAGAAAATAGAGATTTTTTTTTTTTGGGGGGGGGGGGGGAAGGGGGAGCAACAAACAACATGAAGCCAAACACATACAAAGGAAATAAACAAAAATCTATACACAAAACAAGTTTCTTTATCATTAAGGTAGCATACACTTTAATACTCAGCATGAAGGAGGCACCAGAGATGAACCTGCACCACACCTTCCTTCCGAAATCGCAAGATTCACAGTGGGAAGCCTAGCTAACTGGGAAAAGACTTCTTACCAGGCAACAAATTAGAAATTCCTTCCATATCAAAGTACTTCATATCCCATGCCCATCACCAAACAGCTCAGTAAAGCTGATTTAGGGTAAGCTTGATAGAAAAGCTTTCCTCTATTACAAACTCTTTTGCTCCTCTTGCCTGGCTGTTGATCAGAAATTACTCGATACATACAATTACTAATCAATGCCACTTTCCAGCTGCATGGAAAAGAGAACAAAGCGTCACACCAGAGAAAAATATGCCTACCACATTCAAACACTTGAAGTCTCACAAGAATTTCCTTCACATTCTGACTTCCCGCAACCATTCAAGCAGCATGTTTGGGCGGTGAAGAGGCAGCAAATTAATTTCCATTTCCTATTCTTTTCCATTTCATAGGAGGATGGGATACCAACAAGGGGCTGCACAACAAACTTCACTTACAATATCTAGTGAGCACCAACTGGGATTTTTTATTATTATTTTCAGCATCTTTAGATAAGTAGTGATCTATATGTAAACAAGCAGTGATCCCTTCATAGGTTCTGCTCAGCCTCTATCAAGTCCTTTCTCACAGGGGCATCCATGTATTACACTGAGACGCTACCCATATTCCAATCTAATCATCAACTTTCCTGAAATTTGTAAAGTTAAAATTCCTACCAAAAAAAAAAAAAAATCAGATCCAAAGTCAGATTATTTTCAACCATGTGTAGCAGATAACCATGTTTTCACATTTGGTCTTTAGGTTTAATAGATCAAATTACAAGAAAAAATGGTTTGTTGACCCCTAAGAACAATTTAATATCGACTATCGTGCAAACTAGGAGAAATGTAGCCTCTGATATTGAACCATAAGTATCAAACATGACTTTCTGCAAGTCTCTGCTGCACAGTGAGCTCATCTGACAAACCAAACAATCACACTTCAAATTTCATTCATCACAGCCTTCCACTAGGAAAAATGAAACAGTCTCTGGAGCAGTAAATTGAATGAATTCATAGTTTTTATGCTATAAAAGAGTGCAGAACTCATACTTTTACCACAAAGAACCACTAGAACCATCAAATAGGTACTTTACTTTATCACCAGTGGACTAACTAGCAAAACCATGCTTAAGAGTTCTTACTTAGGGGAAAAAAAAAAAAAGCCACAATATCTTGAGCTAATGATGCCAGAGAAGTGAGGAAGGATGAAATCAGTTTAAATCGAGTACTCTTTGACACTTCCACTGGAGTTAGAGCTGCAATGCCTCCAACTTAATTCCCTTTTCTGCACCCTGACAGTATCATGCCCACAAACACTGTCCTTAAACATTCTGGCAAGACAAGAGCTTTGTATGCTGGCAACATACAGAAGCAGTAACCGCTTGATTGAATCTGCACAAAATCCATGCTTGACTGAGGAGATTTACTTCTTGCCCAAAGCCTTTGAGGATAAGCACATTAAAATGATCATACCAAATCATACCAAAACATGGCCCCTCATTTCAAATAAAAGGACTTAAGAAACAGACAGATCCTTACTGGCTCTGTGTAGATAGAATGCTTTCACAACAGAGAACCTGCATGTATAACTCCAGTTTTTGATTCACAAGAGATCCAGAAAAAAAAAACCTAAAGAGCTACCTGAGAGTCATGCTGCCTATTGACAAGCCGTAGGACATGCATCAAACTGCTCCTGACCAGATGCAGGTAACTGCTGCCTTAGAAGAGGGGTGTGCATCACAGCAACCTGCCAGCTTCCTCAAAGCCTCTTCTGTACATACCCGGTCAAAAGGAATGCCGTACTTCTTCAAGATTGAGGGTGAAATGAGGGTCATCTTGTGACGGAGGAAAGCATCACATCCCTGAGAGCTTCCAGGAAAAAATCCTGTAGAGACATTACAAAGAGGACTATCACTTCAGAATATTATATCAAGTCATTATTTAATCAGCGACAAGGTGACAAAATGAAAACCTGCCTAAATATTTTACGTAGATCAAAACAATAGGCATACTGCTAAAGATGTCAGTAATTAGCACATGCCTCATTGTTTCAAATGCCACATAAATTTTGTGAAAAAGACTTGAACGTTGAGGCACATACGTGTTAATTCCATTCACAATGAGAGTCAGCAACTAATCTTGCATACGCAACTAATGTTGCATACGCAACTTGGCCAAAATCTCAGCAAACCCCTAGCAAATTAAGAAACTGAACCTGGCTGTCTGCAGTTTTGGCTAAAGTCTGAACAAACCTTTTTCTTAATATAGACAAAGAAAAATTGACAAGCATGCACCATCTACTCCATACTGAGATGTCCTTTTTATACCTTCTCTGATGGGCAGCTATATTATTATTGGGAAAGTAACACAACTGTTATCATACGATTCCAGAACGCTCTGCCCTACATACCAGCCTAAAGAAAAGAAAGAAATAAGCATGCAGATATTAATACTGAGTCAAAAAGAAAGAAACAAAACATAACCACTATAGTGAAGTGGAAGGGACACTCATTCATCGGCCACAGAGGTCAGAGGCAGAGACACTGTGATTTAATTCAGCATCTCAGCAGTACAAAGTGCAAGTTTGACTATAGCTACAAGATTCACGCTGAATCAAAACCACCACAAATAATTAATAATATTAACATTGGGGTAAAACTAAACCTCTTGATGTCAACACTTTCTTCCCAAAAGCATCAGCTAGACTGTAACACAGTGTTCATGACCATGTGTTCCACTCCAAGCAGGTGATTCAATTAACAAATGGTGTTTATGGGATTGAGAACCAATGTCATTTAGAGAAAGAAAGAAAATTTAAAAAGCAAGCAAGCTCAGGATACAAAACTAATCGATGGGACATAATGGAAGGGGTCTCAGAAAGCAAAAAGAATTGCCAGATTCCAGGTTTTCCTATATTTTTGCACTAAAAGCATTTACATTAAAGTGATGTCTGTCTGCTGCCTAGTTTGTTGTCCTTCTCTGCAGTTCTTTTTTTAATGCACAGTTTATTTCGCTCTCATTAAAGCTACTAATAAATAAGCGCATTTTAAGTGATTAGCACCAATAACATGGCAAAATGTTAACATTCTCTCCATGGACTCCACAACTCTCTCGGCAAGCCCATTTACAGCTCAGCTATTCATTTTCCATATTAATTGCAAGCTCATCTTTCCAGAGAGAACATCTTCTTAGTATAGTCTGCTGATGCATAGGATGGGGAGGATGCCCAAGCAGTAATGCTGCTTCAAAGTTTTTAGACATTATTCATCCCAACTTCCAAAAGGTACTAAGCAAAATAAAATGTACTCAAAATAAAAATGTGATCACAGATAACATGCCTGGTTTACACACTGTCAACCACTGCTGTGCTTCAAAATTTTATTCTTTTTTTCTACAAGTACAAAACAGTCACCAGAATGTCAGACTGTCAGCAAGAAATGCCGATGCTATGAAAACCTAGTTTGTTATTATTACTCCTTTGCATCAGAATACAGCCTTCCAGATCTCCCTGCCTCTCATACCACAGCACTGCTTTTGTAGCATTACCTTCAACAACAGATTTAAATTATTAAGAGTACACCACACTGAGGATGGAATACGTAGATTTTGACATTTATCCTGAAACACTGACTTTTTTTTTTGGCTGGGCAGTTTAGAACATTTGCAAATATACAAAAACAGCAACAAAGCACAAATAAAACATCAACAAATAAAGACACATATTTCTGCAGTCAGTCATCTTTCCTGAAGCTGCCACCATTACCAATTGGAAACCAGAAGCGTCAAAGACAGAATGCTGATGTCCATGCTTGCTGCTTGCAGGATGACCCAGGCAGGTACTTAGGCAAGAACTGTACGTATGGCTTTGGGCAGCTGAGGCTGGCACTTGTAAGGTCAAAAATTACAACAGCCCAAGCTAGCTCTGCTCTTTGAATTGGACTTTATTGTATTGAAATGATGATGGAGCACGACACTGGAAAGGGATGCCACCAATAACACTGTGTGCCGTCATAGAGGGAGGCAAGAACTCCACTAGCTGTTCTCCATTAGTGCTGCTGTTGAATTTGATTAAATAAGATTTGAAGTAATCTACCAATACTATATAAATAACATTTATAACACAGGAAGAAATAATGGCTTTTAGCACACCTTTCCCCAGCAGTGTGAGTATGGGATGGAATTGTCACCAGTGCTTCACAGACTGCACACCACAAAACTGGAGCAACAGAGTTCTCACCACACTGTCACAAACCTCCTAGAGATGCATGATGAACTCTATTTCCCACGTATGGTCTTAATGCATTGAAAAATCAAGCTTTTTCCACCAGTTTCGGTTCGGGCCATGGTGTGTCAGAAGACAGATTTTGAGAAAAGAGTTGCACTGTGAAGAATTGTGCACAGCACTTCTGACATGATAAGGTTTCTGACTCTGAGGTTATTATACCAGCGTAGGTTCTTCAAGCAGCTCTTTCAAGAGTAAATTATAGCAGTCAGTTCAAAATCAATTCTTTATAAATCTTAAAATCCTTTACAAATCCATTTTAAAATTAAGAATTGGACTCTCTTCTGGAATGCTTTGGTTTTCACTAAGTACATACCCACGTATTTATCCAAGCAGCATTAACACAGGAAGAAGCCAAGCTTACCTTTCGCCAAGCGTTCCAATCTCTTGCCATGTTCTGGAGGTATGGCATACCTAGGACAAAGTTAACAGAGAAGAAAAAGAAATAATCACACCACCATCTAAAAGCAGTGAAAAAAAACTGAAAACAATGGTAGTAATAACTTTTCGCACAGCACTCTTACAATAATGTCTCCAAACATAAGCAAAAATTTAAAAGTCTGGAAGGCATCTGTAACACATTGGTACAAAAGGAGGAGGAAAGTCAGTATCTCAGAAAAGCCATTAAATGTGTTAGACAATGCATGAGGCTCTCCTGCCTCTTTTTAAAAAACACCACCTCAAGCTTCATAAGGTGTAAGGAGAGCAGAGGTGACAAACTGACAGCGCAACAGAAATCAGTCAGCGTGGGGAGCAGCAGGCTTGTTTTCTGCAGGAAGGATGAGTGCAAACGAAACTCACAAGGCTGTGCTAAAGACAAAGACAAGAAATTTCAGATGGGCTGAAAGGTGTGAAGGAGGATCTGAGTGCGCTGACATCTACAGGGAGTGAGGACAAACATTTTTTCAGAGACAAATGTGCAAATCTTTTTTGGTTTTCTTTTGGAAGTAAATACTTTGCGTAACAGCCAAAGCAGCTGATCCTTGTATTGCCAGGATTGCATTGCCTGATTTGAAACAAACAGCATTAAACTGTTAGGTAATTTTCTAGAAGAGGTGAATGGAGGAAGTGGGGTCTTCAAAGGAAAAACACATTAAAGAATGCAGGAAACTGTGTCTGCATTTTTTAAAAAACAGGTTTCTGTGATCAGGAATAAAAAGTACAGAAAAGAATGTCACTGAGAAGAGGTTCCTCTGTTTGTTTTGTGCTGGTGCAAAGCACTGAATATAATTCAGGTAAAACAATCAACTGCCTAAAGCCACACAGTACTAACTGAGATGTTCTCCTGTGATCTCCCCCCAGAAGATCTTAGTTACGTTACTCCTTTGAAGTTACAGTGCCTTGCCATTCACAGAAGGAAACATCAAGCGTTTAAGATTTTACACTTCACTCAGGCCAAGATGTGACTGAACACCACGATGTACCCCAACACCCTTAAACAGATGGCACGAATAAGAATGCCAAAAGAATTTTTAAAATTGTTGTTCACATACCGCATCAAATTAAATGTGGCTGTCAAACCTTTTTTCATAACAAGAGAGAGTTTTGAAAAAGATATATTTATTACCAACTATAACTTTTGTAAATTGTGAATAAGAAAAAATGAGTTATTTTTGTTATCTTCAATAAAATTGTCAAAATTGTCACATCTCATCACAACAAACTGAAAATGGGACATCGTAAGCAGGTAACTGCATGATCTCAGCAACACATAAAGAGTATTGCTGCTGTTCTGATAGGATCTCTGAAAAAAACACAATGAGTTTAGAGGACTTTCTGCCAGTCTTCTTGTTCAGCTTCTCAATTTTCAAGTCAAAAGTTTATCTACAATGTAAGGAAAAACAGATAGAAGTCATATCCCAAGTTGCTTTTTCACATTACCAAAATTTACCTTATCTGATCCTTGCAGGTTAGAAAGGATAACAATGGAAAGAAATCCTACATGGGATGCCCTAAGATTTAGACATTAAGCCGATTTAAACTGATGGCTTAAAAAAAAAATCTAAGGGAAAATACTGTGTAGTACCTAATCTTATAAAATAATAAATACAGCAACAGGCTCCCAGCATACTCTGACCAAAGTCTGACAGTGCCTTAAATTGTATAATTATCGAACAATTCAATTTCATTTGTCTGGGACAAAGCTAGGAGCTTTCATTTTACAAAGACAATTTATCACTTACATAAACGTGATAAAACTAATCCTGATCCAAAGCTCCTTTGTGGGATTAATGTCCCTTAAAACAGGGAAATGAGACATTCCAGTCCTTGTGGGAAAAACACTGAAGGATTGGGAAAGAACTAATTTATGGCTACAAGGCTGCTGATGATTAATGTAATATCCCCAGTCTACAATGCAACCTTCACTTAATTAGCGACTGTAATTGGGAGTTGTAAAGATAAGATTAATTGAATCTTGAGGATGTTAAAAGTCTAATATATTGGAACATGGTTACTGTGTTATCTGCAACTGCAGACTGCAAAAAGCCAAGCTGAGCTTTGGAGAATAGTCCATGGAGAGTCAGAGAAAAAGGACTTGCTTAGACAGGAACCAGTGAGAGAGGAGGAATTTCCAGCTTTTAAAAATGGAGTATATGTAATAATCAGAATAATAAGCAGATCAGAATACTCTACCACAGAACAGTCTCTTGGGAATAGCTGACTCCACATTTATAAATTAACTTTTTTTTGTTTGGACCAAGTCTTTTAGGAAGCAGAGTCTACACTTCCTTGTAAATTTTTTCTTAGGAATTCACAAAGCTAACTGCAGTAGTGAATTAGGAGTAAGTAAAATTCTATTTTAAGTTACACTCACGGATCCAACTGATTCACATCACGATAAGTAATAAAGAGAGAATTCAGGCTGCTACTTAAAACCAGGAATAGAAACAGAAGCCTTCTGCAAGCTTTGCACAGATCAAGCAAGTGAGCTTCATGTGATCAAGACAAAGTGATTGATTACAAGGTAGAATAGCAATGGAGGTGACATGGAAAGGTCAGAAATTGCTTCACTCAAAGGAGCACTGTAATTGAGCATGCAAGCACCCTAGGAGGGGGGGCTCTTGTGTAAGATCTCATGGCAGCATCCTGTGTTCTCACTACAGAGTGCAGCCAGACACTTATTAGGGACAAAGTCCTCCACAGAAGGCACTGACGAAGCAATGACATTCAATACCTTTTGTTACTGACCCTCCTGCACCCACAAGCTGGGGCTTATATCAATAAAGCATTTTAATTCCAGAGAGAGCTGGGAAGACTATGCTTCACTATATGCAATTACTTCCTTTTCTATGGGCATCATTCAGGAAACTTCAAGATTTTTTCAGTAAGTAGGAGTGTTCTTTTTCCTTCAGTACCCCAGACCCATACTAAGAGAAGTTTCCTCTGGATAAACACCAAAACCAAAAGCCATCCCACAAAAACCTTGAAGGAAAAAGAAAAATTACATGTAAAACTGGTTCCCTTCTTAGTCCCACTAAGGCTGTAGCATAAAGGCATTCCACAGTCATGGAAAGAGTAGGAAAAATACATAAATACAAAAAAAAAAATGCCACTTAGACTTCTGCATCAGCTGGCCAAAAATAGACTGGAATATCCTGTAAAAATCTCAACTTGAGAATATCAGACTGACATCCACCCAGTGCTTCGTCACAGTTGACGGAAGCAGTTTTCTGACATCCATCTGCCCAGGTGGAACTGAACGAAGAACACTGCACACCTACCTTTTCTTCAGCCTACAGTAGACGCTGCTTTATAACCACAGCAAAGATGAAGCAAGACTTTTCTGTCATCTCAAATAGTCATAAAATTAAAGGGAATTGATAGTGGCAGCATAAATATTTAAACAGCTTTTATTAATAACTCTCTTTTTGTAGACTACTTCTGCTTCAGAGAAAACATCTGCAACTGCCAACAAAACATACAACTGTGCCACAAATCCTGACCTCGAGCTTCAAACGTAGTGTCTGCCCCTTCTGGTTCAGCAAGGTCCCCCAGTAAAGCTATGTCTACGTAAGCAATGCTAAAGCAGCCATTGTCTTAAAGCACATCAAACTTGCAAGAAACTGAGCTTGCAAACAAACCAAGAAAGGCCAAACCACCTGAAAACTGCCATGCTGCAGTCTGTGGGATTACAACATGAATAACATCTTGCTGCTTTGCCAGGGAACACAAGATTTATGGAACAGAAAAAAGTCTCCAGATAAAAAATTGTTACAGCTGTATGACTCAAATCATCTTCCCCGAAGTCAACAATCTGAAAGTAATATACTGATTCTTCTCAACTACCGTTTCCTATACTTCCTACTAAAACAAGAGCAGGTCCCTGAAATAGATTAAATATCACTTCTACAAAAATGGAACTTTGCTGTTCTACGTGAAAAATTCTCAGCTTCCAAACTTGTTTCACAAAACTTAAATTATAACTGACCTCTAATTCATATTAATATTTATATATAATATTCTGAGTTCTTGAGGATCCCTCAAACCTCATTCTGCTTGTAGTTAGCACACATTGAGATCACAGGTCTAGAAGGTGCATGCCCCAAAGTACAAATGTGTAAGATAATCATAGATGATCTTAAAGGTTCCTTCCAACCTAAGCCATTCTGTGTTTCTATGATTTACAAACAGCAGTAGTTTGCTTTTGTTAACAAGTAGCAAGTTTAACTGGGCAGTCCCCTTTTCACCCTTAATGCAATGGATCTTTCCTATTTGCCATAAAGGATGTCATTAATAGTGTTATTTTCTTGGTGTTTTGTTTATTCCCCTGGAAAGGTTTGATGGATGTCGATAATTATCAGACTATAAAAGCCAGCAAATGTGCTATTTTCTATCGCTCTAAATCATCAAACAAATAAAGTGTGAAACAGCATTTCTGAATACAATTTTCCCCTCTAATGGCTTAGAATTATTATCAGGAACAATGAAAATAAATAAGCAAATGTCTTGCGAGTTAAGAATTAAATGAATGTGTCAGTAAATAAAGAGAGTACACTGACCATCCCAGGACGTAAGGATGCAAGTTCAGAAGCCGTTAAAAGATGACACAATGAGGAATTCACTACTGCAATGACACCATTTACAGCATCAGATCTTCTTCAGGGACCTTCCAGACTAGCTTAGATTCTGACCTCAAGGCTGCTTCATCAAAGCAGGAGGGTATGTTTAGCTTTGTCTTCAAAGCTATTGAAAATTTCATCTGTAACAAAGCAATTCTTGACCCACTCACACCCTCCCCACCATTTCCACCCCTCCCCCCCAGGCTTAGGAAGCACTATTCTCATCTGGAGCTGTCAGCAGCTTTGGCAGAGCGTCAGAGCATCCCATCCCTTAGGTCAAGAGTCTCTCAAAGCTTTTGAGACCTTTACCCACTACAGTTGTGACACCCACATGGATTTTGTTAGTTGCGATGCTTTGCTTCCCCACCTTGCATGCCATACCGAGCATCTCTTCCACCAAAACAGAACAATTAAGCAATTATTAGATTACTAAGCCTCATGCATCAATTTCTAGTAGAACTTGGGCACTATGGACAGGAGATTCAACTTCAAGGCCTCAAAAATGTCATTTCACTCTGATTCACATTAGAAGGTATGAAAGTTAATTTCACAGTATTTGCACAAGGTCTGGCCAGACAGGGCCCACACAATTTAACATGCTGTAATTACTGAAATAAGGAAACGAAAGAGAAACTGGGCAGGACATTTAAAATATCTAAGAACATGTGTCATACAGGGGGTTAGTTATCTGTCTTCAAAGCAGATTTAGTTGTGCCAAAAATATTGACCCTTTGAAGATACAAATGCCAATCTACTCCCAGTGGTGATGAGCAGCATAAAGAGCTATTATTCCAATATCTGTAAGACAAAGTTGTATATAAATGCATAATCTGAGCTCTAGTCCTCAAAATCTTTAGCTCCCATGACTGCAACAGTGTTATCAAAGCCAATGAATAAATTAAAAATCCCTTAGTCTGTCAAGTACACTTATTGCCCAGTAGAAGCCAATATGAGCCGCTACTACGCGCTGGGGAGCCCCTCATCTGCAGTCCATACCCTGATTCTAAGACCTAACATTTCAACAATTACAATGTGACATCTCCTAGTAGTGTTAAACTAAATCTCTAGAAGTTGTTTTGCCCTATTCTTTAAGTTGGTTTTGAAACCTGTCTGAAAATAAGGCTTTTAACACCAAGAACAGATCGTTTGCACCCTCAGTAACTTTGCAGACAACACCGAGTTGGCTGGAAGCATCGATCTGCCCAGGGGTAGCGAGGCCCTACAGAGGGATCTGCACAGACTGATAGCTGGGCTGAAGCCAATGGGATGAGGTTCAACAAGGCCAAATGCTGGGTCCTGCACTTTGGCCACAACAACTCCAGGCAACGCTACAGGCGTGGGACCTCCGTGATTCTGTTTTTTGGAGGACAGCACTGTCAGCTTCCTACCCTCTGTGGTCATCCCTTTCTCCCTCTCAGCTTGTTAAAAGACAGCACTCAACTCCCTTTCTTCTTCTCATCAGTATGTGACGTTATCCAGCAGTGAATTTGCTTTAAGCCTGCATTTTCACTTATGGCAATCGTCATTCAGAAAGAAAAAAAAAAAATCTCTGGCCTTCCTCATCCATCCCCTTCTCCCATGGTTCCTTCACATCAAGAATGTAAACACGTGCTGTAGAGATAAGATCTCATACCGATCAGAGAGCTTCTTGTTCCTAGGAAAAAACCTTTATTGAGTGTCTGCAGTTTTATCTTTAATGGATCATTTTACAGGAGAATAGATACTAGAATTCAGTATCTTTAACCAGCAGTGTCAATGATTCCAAATAATGACATTTTTATTGAAATACACATAGAAAGAAAGATAAACACAGAGGCTGCTGAGTATCTGCTCGAAAAACCATAATAAGGAGTAAATAGGTAATGACAGAACAAGATTACAGGCACACCAAATCAGCCCATCTTCTAAAGCTCAGAGAGAAATGAGCTCTGCAGACAGCTGCTCAAATGGAACCCTTTGGGAGCCAACACAGGAAGAAAATCAGGACAAAACCTGCTCTGAAAGGGTCTATGTAGCATATTTCCCATGATATGATCCCTTCTCCATCAGCATTGCTCTCTAATTATCAACTCTGCTGTCAACCACAATACAGAAAAATGACAAGTAGGTTTGCTCCTAACAGAACAGTGCACAAGATGGGAAACCTCCTCCTTCCCTTAAGAAATTGAAATTCGTGTACTTACTCTCAAATTTATTGTCCAATAGTATTTGGCAGAATATTTCTAGTCATTCTGGGCTTCAGACTGAACCCTTATGGATCAACTGTTGGAACAGTCAAAGCTAAATTGTGTCAATCACATAGACTACCGTGAGCTAGAGACAGGTTTTCAAGAAACACACACTGGGCAGTAGATTTTTAAAATTCTGATTTTAAAGCAGTACAAATTTTTAGGAGTGGCACTTGAGCTACAGAATTTTTCCATTAGGCTATTAACTAATATCACTTTTCTCACTTAGATTTCAATAAATGTAAGAGTTTTTTTCCACAGCTAGAATGCAATTCTTAAATACTACTTTAAAAGAGGAGTTTACATATGAACAACCATCTGGTCTTGGAAAGACTACCAATATAACAGGCCAGTGACAAATGCAGGCACAGAGCACACATTTAGAAATCACAGTGGAGTGACACACATACAAAATAAACCCATAGTTTGCTACTATATGTGGTGAATAGGTAGTGGGAAGTGGGGGTTTTACTATGAAAAAGTGTTTAGGAAAAAACATGATACAATCTTTTATTTATATTGCTTTTGGCTAAGATAATTAGTATACAACTCAATGGTAATGAATGACTGTAATATGCATCCTCTTGCCATTCTTTGGTCTTTGTTTTGAAGAACCTGTTCACATCAGATTTCTTTCCCAAAACTGGTAATCACATTATTAATTACTGTTTTTTTTATATTGCTACAGTATCCAATACTAAAGGAAAAGCAAAAAATGCTCTTCAAAGACTTTGCATTATAAAAAGACATCAACACAATTCAAGGAACAAGGGAGAAAAAAAAAAGTAACCAGAGATATCACAAATGTTCTCATCTTGCACCAAGATAAGCCTTTGTGAGCTGCCTCCTCCTTCCTGAGCACTACCTGCTGTTCTTCACTGCTTTTGGAAAAGGATACAGGGAACTTCCTACAGCAGCCCAAACAGAATCTGCTTTTTAGAAACAGGTATCTTTGGATGGGGAAACCCCTTGTGCCAGAGATGCAATTCCTCTATACGCACTTTCCTTTCTGAGGGAAAAAATGTTCCAAAGATAAAATGATGTTCATTCATCAAACTACACTGTCACAGGCTCCAGCAACATCCATGCGGAAGCAAGTGCCTTTGCACTGGCCAGCATCAAAATGGAAGTGCTCTAGTTAGGGTCTGATAAAAATCAGCGACTCTTCATAAAGTTTCCTTTATTTCTTCTTTCAGATCCCAATGCTACATTGACTGTCCTCTTTGAAAAGAAGTGTCCAGAAGTCCAGCACAGATTACTCAGAATATTAACTATTTACCAGCCACACAGCACCTCAAAAATGCAGAGTACTATTTAAGTGCTGTCATTGCTATAGGCTTCTGTTCTTTTAAACTATACCCGTACTGTATGTGGCATCACCCATCATCAGTTTTCTCCGCTGTGCAAAGGAAAAAAAAGTCCTTGGTGATGTCTGCCAACGTGTTAACAAAATGTGAATAAAGACAAAGCTCTGCAGCATCACAGTTGGTCCCTCCTCACCCAACCAACCCATTTCCAGTGCCGTGCCAAGACAGAATTTGCAAGCTCAGTTTCCCACAGGGCTCAAGTCAGATCAGGCTGAAAGAGCTACATGAAGCATGGAAGCACATCTCCCTCCCATCTAGTCTCAGCAGCAGAGTGCATCGTTCAAACAGCTCAGTTATTAAAACCAATCTGTGATCCTGTCAGACTTCCACAGATCTTCATTTCAAATCAGGCCTGAGCTTTGAGCAGACCCTTTCAAAACACAAGAATGACTTTCAGCAAAAGCCTTCTTGGATCAAAGGCATGTTTCTCTCCATCCAGACTGGGTCTACTGAGCTGCGATGAATTATTAGTGCTGGTGAAACCAGCCACACACATTGAACGCTGCATCAGAGGAGCAGGAGCCCACTTGAAGACACTGCTGCAAAGATAGGAATGAGATCACAGATCTGCACTGTCACCTTTCAGGATCATTATGGAAGGGCATAAAGACGAACCACAGATCAGAAGGATCTTTGCTACGTTCCTGACAACCACTGGCAGACGGGCTGCCCTAATCTCTAAGAGTTTAATTTCAAGAAACAAATTGGACACACACAATGGAAATAGATACAAAATGCACCGACTGAAAAATAAAATGGCAGTGTACATACTAACATGTGTCCTGCAGTAAATTTAGGCAGGGATATGGATGACAAATGGAAAGAGCAAAGGACTTCAGTGGGAGGGAGAAGGAAAAAAAGAAAGCACAAACATAGCAGAGCTGAGTGAAAGGAGGAGTACCAGACACATGCAAACAGCCCAAGGCTGAGGTCAGCGCACTCATTCTTACAGGGCAACAGTCCCTCTTCAGACAATTTCCACAGCTGATCCCATTGATCTAATAGTCTGGCCCGACCTTCATGGCATTTTTTCCTCAAAGTTAGATAACAGTGGGTAAAGACTGGCAACATGCAAGTCCAGCCGCCCCAGAATAGCGTGCCTCCTTTGCATCAGGAAAAATTACCTTTTAATAATCTACAACACAACAAAAATCCAAGTCTATTAAAAAGAAAAGTTTCTACTACTCCAACTGCAAGCATCTGATTCGAAGGATAATCTCCTTAATACAAACCAGAGCTCATGATTCTTCATATAGTTTGGTTTGATGACTTAACTACATTAAAACCAATCCAATCCCTACAATACACCAATCTCCTGGAATTTTATAGCAGATTATCAATGTGCACCACTCCTGCTTTAATGAGAGTTACATCATCCTTCAGCCACAGCACCACCTGCAGGACAAACAGTACTCTCAGGCCCGGAGGAAGCCTTGTTCAAGAATCACTAGCAGAGTGTGGCTCGTATTGATTAACTAATGACTGCGGTATATGAAGCTTGAAAGGCTGTATTAATAACTTGCCACGGCATTGCTCTCATTTCATGATTCATATCAGTGAATCACAGGGGGATGTAACTCTGCATCTCAATATATCACTCCTTTCACACATCTCAGAGCAAATCAACATGCACACAGGTTCTCATTCTAGAAATCCAGTTCCGAAGCAGCTTCCACCTCATGATTGTAGAACAGATAGCAGAGTGAAAAGCTGCTCTGCCTGGTCATACTTTATCTCACTTTCATTTTATTTCTTTTAACAAATGTCACTGTTCTTTCCTCTATCCCTTTTTTTTTTTTCCAGTAGAAAAGGGTCTCGCGTTGCCAAATCCGCCTGAGAGTAAATGGTGTTGTTGTTAATCTATAAATCAACCATCACCATAAATTCTACTCTTTTTCACTCCAAAACTGCAAAGCTGTAAAACAGATTACATGGGATAGCAGAGGCTGGAAGGAAATTTGTGAGCTGCAAGGAACCCATCACTGCCAAATGGCCTTTCCCTGCCTGTCCTTTCTCCTCTGCTCCACCCCAACAAGCCTATTAATCTCTACAGTCAAGAGTGGGACACACAAACAGGAAATGTGCATGCGCTTCAGAAGAAGGCAGCCTCATATACTTCCCACAGAAAGCTGATGCAGAACTTGGGGATCGAGGGGAAGGGGAAGAAGGCTGCAAAAATAAGGCACGTAAAATTTGAAAAAATAAAAATCAGATACCTATCTATATATAGAGAGATACATCTATCCTCTGTATGGAGCAAAATTAAAAGTCATAGCATAACAAATTCAGAGTCCTGAGTTCCCTCAAGGGCAAAGTCCCTATGTGATTCCAGCTAATCAACCTTTAAGAAACTCAAGGATCTCCAGGGTGCAAAGGTTACTGAGATCCTAATAATCAAGACTTCTAATCACACCTTATCAATTCAGTGATTCAGCTGCCTTGTGCAATGGCTCCCCGGGGGAATGTAACAGTGAGAAGGCAATAAATGATGCAAGGGATAAATGCCCTTCCCCCCTGCTGCTATACAACTCAGTATCAATCCAGCTGCTCTAAATGAGATTACATCGAGTTCACAACAAACTGCAACATATGTGAGAGTCTGTTAAAGCAGAGAGATGGTACAGAACACCACACAGGGAAAATGGGGACAAGGACCCAGTATCCTGCACTGAAAATGAGGAATGGTAAAACCTGAAGCATTAAGCTCTGTGACTGTACTGGGTCATTTTATTTCCCCAAGACAGTTTTCCAGGGATCAACATTTTTTTTTATCCACGGGGGGGGATGACAAGATTTCTGACTAAGACAGCTGCAATGCTTCCTAAGACAATCATGAAAAATAAAATCAGCTTGAAGATCCTCAGCACTTGTGTATTTGCAGCTGCTTTAGGATATGCTGTTAGCCAAGAAAAAACTAGCTCCCTCTCCTATCCACTCAGGGGAACAAACATGTTTTGCTTTAGATCTCCCCATTATATCACTCTCAGAAAATGTGATGTTTCCCCACTGACAGTGGCATCAGTAACACAATCCAAATTTACTGAGTGTAGATGTTATAAGCAAGTCCTCCCATGAACTTGTTTTCCTCAGCTCATACAGAAAGACCTACCTGGCACAGGCAGCCCTCCAGAGAACCAGAGGAATGAAAATACCAATTAATTAATCAATAACGTTTTTAGGTAATTCTACAGATCTTCAAGTAAATGGTGTTGATACTTCTACAAGACAGAACTCTTAAAGTGGTTCTTAAAATGTAATTGTACGTGACCACTGCTTTTATCTTGTCATATTATTTTAAAATTCCTTCGGTAATTTGTCCTTAATTCTTCATAAACTGTTGATCCAGCAAAAATCTGATAGCTGATAACAAACAGCTCAGGCATGACCTGTTTTCAGCAGGGGAGTGTTGGAGAGAAGACCATACAACTTCAAAGCTGAGCCCAGCTCCCTCTTTCAAGGGGAATTAAGCAGCCCTCACAATCAGGAAAGAGAGACATTTCATAAAAATCAGTTACCAACCTCGGTGTCACTGATTTAACACCTGCAGTTTCTAAGAAATAATACAGAGTAACATTCCATTAATACAAAAATATATCTAACATTGCTGCTATATGGCAAAATTAGTCACAAAGATCTGAGCAATGGAACCTGCACTGTTCACCACCCTGTAAAGTTAGCAGTGCCTCTGCTGGTTTGGCAGCTACAGCAATTCAGGAGTGTAAAACAATAACCTGTGTGTAACACAGGAAGAGAACCCACATAAATGATATGCAAGACCATAATTTATACCAGGAGAGAGCACGTACGTGCACTCACTATTTTACTGGGATGAAATGAAATGATGGCAGAGTACTTCAGTGTTTAAAAATATGCTTTTGAAATTCCAAGGGCTGAGATGCATACATTACTCAGTAAAATGCTGTAATAAACATGAAGTATTAAGACTTGGCATTCAGTTTCGTTGCTTCTGTCACTATAAAAATCAGTCTTCTGTTAGCATCTCTTGACAATATGCTCAATTTTAGATCTCAGCATATGAATGCATAAGGTAATTATATATAATATGTATAATTGATATAGTAAAAACTCCTACCACAAGAAGTTTAATATAGGGCTGCAAAATGAGATACATTCAAACTTATGGGGGGGAAAAAAAAAAAAAGAAGAAGAAAACAGACCAAGAAAAGGTTGTAATTGAGCTACTAATGTGAGAGGAACATTTCTTTATAATTTGAGGAAAAAGCAAACAACAGACTCAGTCTGGCAGCTCCCTGCCTGAGAAGCTTGAAATGAAGTTACTCAACAAATTCGTGGCACATTTGATGGACAGTCCCTACAACTTCCAGATTACCTCTTTAATCTCATCTGAATTATTTTCTAGCTAAATCAACAGCAGTGTGACTACACTGTAGACCAGATTCATATACCCTCGAAGGAGTGCAACAAAGAGGATCAGCTTCAAAAAGAGGCAGGATAGGTAACTTTGCAGCAGCAGTTTCACTGGTTAATGACAACAGTGCTTGTGCCTCTTGTTAGGAGACAAAATTTAAGAAATAAATCCAGTGCAATCTACAAACATAGAATCACTTCATGAGACTGGAAGAAGGAAAAAAGCTTTCTTCCATTACCCCCTCAGCTTTCCCCCATCACTACATGACCCTTCATTACTCAAGCGCTTCACTTAGCAGTGAACAGTATTTTAACCTGCATCCCTAGTGACACAACACTGAGAGCTCATTTTGCTACTGTCTGTTCCACTCAGTTTATGGCAAAGGAATAGAGCAAGAAAGTGCTGGCGGCAGGATTTCTCTGCAGTGAAAGAAACATATTAATCAAGGAATTGTATGGCCATGCAGCTGCTTCTTGGGTTGTACAAAGAAGCCATCTTCAGTTGCTGAAACACAAACATTTATCTTAATTCTGATTCCAGTCCCAAAAGCTCCTGTTTTGCAAGAGGTATAATCTAGAATTCAAAAGACAGAAATAAACGATCCATGCAAAATAACAATTCAATACCTATCTTTCTCAGATCTACAAAGAGAGCACTTCCTCTTTCAAATTATCTTTGCCCACTGGGATGGCTTCTTGTGATCTGACCATATCCAGACCTCTCAGAAAAGTCACTTCACCTCTTCCATAGAAAATAAGCATGATAATTTCTTGCCAAACTCACTTGAATGAGGTCTGGAAAGCACCCTCAAATGGCCCAAGTCTTTTCTCACCTTACATTTCTAACAAAATAGCACTGGTGGCCTCTCACCGTTACTACTCACTATTCAGCAACGTTACACGGCTCGAATTAAAATAGCCTAAGGTAATTTATGAGAGATGTGAAGAAAGAGTTACGCTTTTAACAGACAATTTGGGGGTAAAATCCTACCAATATGCAAAAATCTCTGACAGCCAAACAATAACTCTGTCTCTTATTATAGAGCTCAACCCCAAACGGGCAGACCCCGTAACTCTCCACACTTCTGCTACACCCTGAGGTGTTTCTAAGATGATCACTGTCAGAATCAAAGAGTCTATAAAATGGATGAAGGAAGCTGTGAAGATTTCTACCAGTAGAGGTAGTGCCAGGAAAAAAAAATAAAAATTCAACCATCCTTGAGATAAGCCAGGCTGTACCACTAGCATTTAGTCACTGAAGTCCAAGAGCTCCCTCACCTGACCTTTGGGATCACTGCAATCATATCCAGAGAATCAGCATTTGCTTGCATGGGTGCAAAGTTACAGGTCTGCTCAAAGAGGTATTCAGATTTACCCCTCAGAAACCAACACTTCTTCACAGAAGAGCTTAAGAACTTATTAACAGAAGTAGTCAGGGTGAGGAAGAAGAAAGAAATGACTTGGACAAGTGGTATACTCCTGCCGCGTGCTTAAGGGAACAAGATAAAGGCCTTCCAAACCAGCAATGGCATCCTGCCACAATACATCTATTTCTGCATTACGCAGTTGTGTAGATAAGAAGTTCCCTTGAACAGGAAACATGGTCAAACCTCAAAATCCTCATTTTGTCCCTACTGCATAAGGTTTACACAGCTAGTTACCAGAAAAAGACCTACACAACTACACAACAGCTGCATAGGTCCCCTTCATTCCCTTTTAAGCATGGTAAAAATACCTTTTTCTTTTTTTCATTCTCCTAAACCAGGTCCAGAGCATATTCTTGCTTTGACTTCTAACCAGAAAGACCTGAGCTCCTTTCAAGTAGACTGTATGGTCTGTCTTCTCCATTTGTAAGTCTTAGCAGCTGAATTCTTCAACAGCTGAAACTCTTCTTAGGGGAACAATCAGGTGTTCCCCTAGCATGTCCCCAAATTCCTTAACAGGGTTAGGCAAAAATAAAAGCTACTGAGAACTTCTAAGATCAGGTGTTTGTCAGACACAATTTTCCATCTACAGTTTATTGTTTTTCTATCATGCAATCTGTATTTTCCACAAAAAAGAAAATAAACATATATAAGAACATACGGAAAAGCCACTGTTTAGAACAACTTCATGCAATAAGTTTATCATGCTTATGACAGACACAATATGTTGGCACCCAAATGTTATTCACATTACTCAAAACAAACACCACCAATAATGACATAGAACACAGAAAGGGTTGTTATATATTCCTATATGGAATAGGCGGCCCAGGGAGGTGGTTGAGTCACCATCCCTGAGTTTAAAAACCATCTGGATGTGGTGCTTAGGGACATGATTTAGAAGTGGGTTGTTAGAGGTAAGGTAGTGTGGTTAGGTTTGCGGTTGGACTTGACGATCTTTAAGATCTTTTCCAACCTGAGCAATTCAATTCTATGACATGAAGTTTCTAAGCTTTACACAGTTTTAGTTCAGGCCACAAATAGTCACTATATTCCATTTAGCATATGTTCTTAAATTTCATTCACAGTGTGAGAGTTTGTTACTAAGCTTTAAAGGCATTAGTTTCATGTTGGAGTGAGCTTTTCTTTTCAAAGTAACCTGTTCTTATTTCTGCTTCTTGAAAGAGAGAACCCTCTATTGCAGGATCAGAACAAAGAGACCAGAAGACAGGCCAGGCAAATCTCGTAACATACAGGCATGGAAGGAGTGGCTAGAGGCAGATATGACCACACGATACTCATGCAAACCTCAGGCCAGCTGCTTGTACAACTCTCACAGCAGTTAACTCTTGTGTGCTGAAACAGACACTCCGAAGTGGTGCATCTTGCTGATGGCCAGTGCACTGTCTGGGCAAAGAAAAGCGGTTCTTGTGTGCTCATGGCACCACCTACTGGAGATGAGTATCAAGTTTTGATCTAACTGCTTCTGAAGATGTACTAAAAAATTGAAAATCTAAAAGCATGCTCCATTTCATTCAAAATCCAAGTTTCTTGACATCCAACTTGCTTAACAGAGGTAGCATAAGTGATTCTGCAAAATCCTTGTACATCTAACTGTCTGAACAAAGGAGACTAAGAATCACAAATGCTGACATGTTGGAAAAGATTTTTAAAGGGCACATTTATAGCTGAATGCTTCAAGTCCAGCCCCTTTTTCCACCCTTTTTCAAGACTGTAGAAGAACATCATATCCATTTATCACAGGATCTTCATTGCTGGTAGCTTTTATACGCCTGCAGGCACTAACAGCCTGGAGATACACAGTGACACTGGGGACTCATATTACAGAGCTGGGAGGATCTTGTCTGCCAGGGCATAATGACAGCAGTTTCACGCTGACATTTGTGTGCAAATTAGAGTTTAAATGTCAATATTTATTAGTCACATCAAGATCTTCAGCAAAGCTCTTCTGGGTTAACTAAGTCTCTCTGGTTATGTTTTTAAAATAAGAAACTTTAGGGAAAAAAAAAAAAAAAAAACTGGTTCTTGCTAACTTACTCCAGATCTGCTAGCTTCTTAGTTTCATCCTTATCTATTAATTACTTTTGTGGAAATTTATTTATTTCCAACCAGTTTATGCATCAGCAGTGTTGAAAAATGCTTATCATCATTCTAAGAATTGACCACAAAATACTTCGACCTACCTTGTCCCTGGAGTTGAAAGTGTATTTACAAACTTAAAAAAATGGAACTTTTAAAGTAACTGAAATCCTCTACCAACAAAACAATGCAAGCACAACACTACTGAATTACTTCAAAAGCATCCACGCATTCCTATCATCATTTGCTCTCCTGTGTTTGGTTTCCAATAGCTTCCAAAAATGTGTCAAATGTTAAAATCTGTTTTTAATCAAAATGTCAACAAGCCTTCCTAATTCTGCTGTCAGGTCGCCAAGCAAGTCAGCCAGAAAATAAAATCGTTTTCAAATGCAGAGAAGGAGGGGGGAGGGGTGGTGGAAGGGGGACTGGGAAGTGAGAGATTAGGTAGGCCTGATGAAATTAGGTGTGAAAAAAAGGACTTCGTATGGTCTCTAGGTACAACAAGGCAATGGTATGTAGCTACTACCTATCAGAATATCACTTACCAGGATTTTGGCTCCCCAAAATGCAAGTAGTTGATACTGTAGAGATCCATGTCTTCTGTATGCCAAGCAAACGTTGTCTTCCACATCCCAAAGTAGAGGTAGGGTGTGTTTACACCTTCTATAATAATACCACACTCATGTTCCACCATGTCTAACAGGGTGTTCAGATTGCCAATATTCCATTCTTCCACATCCTATAATTCAAAGTAAATGTTTTGTACTAGAGTACATCAGGACTTGGTACAGCACAGCAACAGCCTACAGCTTCCTTTTGGTGCCTTAACATGTGGATATCCTAGTGTTATTCTGAAGGTACGTTTGTTTGCATTAATTTAATTCTACCTTTTTCCGGAAGGTTTACTATTAACTTTCATCAATAATCATGAAAAGGATGCATTACCATTACTTTTGGTAAAGGGATTGATTACTGGCTTCCCACTGTGTTCTCTGAAGAGGCACTTTCACTGTGGTACTCTACCATTCATTAACTGATCTATTAATAAATGCAAGATAAACTAAAGGTAAAATACGCTTCTCTCAGTGACATTCTATCCAGATGTTCTTCACCTGATGAGTACGTATAAACAGATCAGAACCACTAGACTGAAATGTGGCCTATAGGGCAGAGGCCTCTACATGAGCTCAGTGCTTCAGATAAAGAACAGAGAAGCTGGTTTAGTAATTATCAGTATTTAAACAGAAAGGAAAAAAAAAAAGCAATAATACAAAGTGTTCTAAAACTGGCTATTGGTTTTCTCTACTTCAATAAAGAATAGAAAGAAATAGATAAAAATCTTTAAACTTGTGATTGTCTACAGAGTACTACTATCTCCAAAAGCAAACTCCTTTCATATCCCTTCTCTGGTGTGCTTAACATGCAGGTAAGTAGCTGATATGTACGCAAGCAATCCCAGCTCCATGCTGCTTCCTGCAGTAACTGCTAGAAAGTGCAACAAACTGTTCAATCTTTAAACTTTCTATATCAAACTAAAAAAAAAATAAAAATAGATAAAAATAAATAAAAACAGGCAGGAGAGAAGAACTGAAGAAAGGAAGCAGTTGTAAATGGAGATGAAAGGAAGTGCAGAGAGACTTTCATTATTCCAACAATTTAATGCTTGCAGCAGTATCAGTAATCAGACAACAGGAAATGTTCTTTAGATGTCATTGGTAGTCCAATTATTTAATTTCTGTTTAGAGGAACTTGAAGTTAACTGAAGGAAACAATATACATTCTGTACATGAAGAAACTGCTTCTCCAAAAACATGTACAAGTACATGATACTCTTATCACAGCACCAAATACTGGGTAACTTTGAAGTATATGCCTGTGATGACTTCAGAATCTAAGTTCCTTCCAATTAAACCCATACTAAACCATAATAATAACAGAAAGACACTTTTATACCAAGAGAGTTTATACTGTGAGCAGACAACACTCCAGACAACAGGCCACATTCTACTCAAAAGATAACTACAAAAGAGAGGTGCAGCTTTAAGTTCATTGCCTTTGAAGCAAATTCTAAATCACTGTTCCCTAATAGGAACAGCAAAAACACACATTAATGAGGCGTCTCACTTACTGTATCATACAGAGAGCCACTGATATCAGCCCCATAAATTGGTGAGACAAAAGTGAGATTCTTCCAGTACTTGCGCTCCAAGTCTTCAAAATCCTGATGGCGTGGCGTACAATATCTGAGAAGAACACAGAAGAGGTAAGGATGCAAGAAGCCCTACGACACTCTCATTGCAGACAGATAAATGGCTGACAAGAAGAGTGCATTTCTCAGCACTGTGAACACCTGCTAACACTCCTACCGGTAAACATCAGAAAAAACTATACTTTAGGCAGCAGGTTATATACAGCACACGGTAAAATTGGACATGCCTTTATCATATCTTCCATCTCATTATCTCAAAGCAATGTGCAAATAATCAGCAAATTATCCATATACATTATATGAAAGTATAAAAAATTCAGTAAGAAAGAGAAAGAAGGCAAAGAAAAAAGTAGACCGGATTAAAATTACGTTGCAATGCATGTATACAGGAAGGCACAAAACACAAGCTTCTGTTTCTAGTCCCACAACCTATGCTTTTAAAGCTCTTCTCTCTTTATCTCCTATTGCCCATAAAAAGAAGTTAACATTCAAAGCAGATGCACTCGAGAGGTTGCTCAGAAGTATTCCATGTTTAATTCTATTCAGATTCATCACATTTACTGCCTTTTAAATCTTTCTACAAAACCTCTTAGTGCATATTGACAAACAGGATGAGCACTTACATGAAGCATCAAATCCTCATCCTAGTAACGCGTGAGATGAAGTTATTACAGTTTGCTGAACACAGGTAAAGCACTCTTATAGGCTGTGTTAGCAATATTTCAAAGTTGACTGCATGTTGTCAGTAACGCTTGAGTTAAAATTTGAAATATTCCAGAGCTCTGGGAAAATGACTCTAGAAGAATGATGCAACCACAGCTCGTGTCGGTTAGCTTGTCCCAGTTAACTAAGTGTTCTGCAGCATTCCCAGGCTCTTCAGAAGACACTCAGACACTCAAGCGTACTCACATTCGTACCTGAGCACGGAAACATATTTTCCAGAATAACAATTAACAGACAGGGAGCTCTCCTCAGAACCTTAAGCCATTGTTTTCAGGCATAGCCTTGGTCAGATGCTGACTTCAAAGAATCTTTCTATACCAACTCTGAGAAAAAGATCAAAGATGCACACCAAAAACCATGAAGTTATCCACCGGTTTGAAATTCTGGAGGTCAATTATCAAGAAAGTGTTGTTTCCTTCAACACGCTTCCTATTTAACATGGCTGGCTGTATTTTCTTTCCAGCCTGAAAGACTTACTGCACTACCCTTCCACTCACAGTGTAAGCACACTTAACACTGACGTACTTCTCGCTATTAGCCAGACGCCGGTACTCTCCCACAGTCATGGGTTTCTTCTGTATATTGTACTGGGTGAATAATCCTGACTGGCCAGTAACCACCTGCTGAATGGGAGCTGGAATAACCATATCATCTATGTCATCATAGGTTTTTCGGGGCTTCCACTCCTTGGGAGGAATCACCTGGAAATAAAAACACCAAAATCTTCAAAACAAGCAAACAATTTCTACTGAGTTAAACAAGTTTAAACAGAGGTATTTCATCCCGCTGCTATAAGTTATCTGATAACAGGAGCATCTCAAATAACCAACAAATCCTTTCACATCAATCTACATTACTATTCCATCTAGAAGATCAGAAACATTAAAGGGGGAGGATGTTGTTTTTGCTTTGTTTGTTTTTTAAACTAGGAAGGCTCACAATCACAAATGATATAACAGAATCAAGGCAAGGTTTGGATTGGAAGGGAACCTAAAAGAGCACCCAGTCCCAAAGCCTGTCATGCGCAGGGATACCTTCTACTAGATCCTGTTCCATTATTCCTGTGCGTGTTTCTGGATTAAAGGGACACATTTGTGAAAATCCAGTGTGCAAGTGAAATGAAAACACACACACACAGTCTAATTTGGTGGAAGAATTTACCAAAAAAATAAATAAACAAAACCACCCAAGACATTATGGGAATGTAAAGTTAGCGATTTTTGTAGCTATGGTTCCTTTAGGATATGATGAGCTCTACTGCTATAACACAGCTCTAAATGGTAGCTGCCATAGATTAAACAGAGAAATTAACTTGAAATGCTGAGATTTAGTCCTACAGGAAGTCATTTCTCTATAACATTGGCAAAGCACCAACAACCTTTATTAAAGCGCCTCAGCCAACCCACGAAACATAATTGCCAGTACACTTGAGTGGATAAGGAAACATTTCACAGACAGCACAGACCTTTTATCAATATTTTGCTCTACTTACGACTGAAATAAAAACAGCAATTGACCTATTTTAAAAGAAATCACTATTATTTCACGACTAAAAGCTTTACTTCTCTGCTGTGCTTTATTACATTCTGCTAACTACTACGTTCAACAACTACTATGTCAGAACAAATGTTCTCTCAGCTATAGAACAACATGACACAACCACAGAAACAATACTTCTAAACAGTTAGCTGTTTTTCTTTTCCAAGTGGCATGTCATATGCTTCATATGTCACATACTGGGATTTTAAAGTATCACATGAAGAATTCTCATAATGTTTTGTGGGCTTCGGTGTAAAGACATGGATGGGAAGGAAAGCTGGAAAGAGGTTTCAGAGCTTGCTGCAGGGTTTTCAGGTGCTTTTGGGGAACACACACCTACGTGACACATTGACAGGTCCAGGTTCAAGGTAGCACAAGGTAGTTGCTTAGGGCATAAAAAAGCTAAGAGTAAGAAGTCTGCACCCATACACATGGATGTGACTTCAGACCCCCTTCCCTATCCAACACTAAGCGGACCTGAAAAACTTGATCCTTTACCCAACAATCTGAGGAAGCTGAAAACCTCATAGCTCCTTGAGGACATTGACTACCATCGTCTGTATTTTCAGCAATAGACTTGGGACATGGCAGTACCCTTAACCATCCCTGTAAGGGCTGAGAACGTTTTTGTTTCACTGGGGATCAGAAAAATATATACTTCAACTAAACACTTATTTCACTCTTGTGAAAGGCCATAACATCTTTGCCTCTATTTTATTGTTAAATATTGAAGAATGCAGAGATTGCAAATGCAATTTTAAAAAACTTGACTACGCAAAAAAACGTTACTTCTGAGTGATACCACTGCACAGGTGCCTTGGCTACAGAGCCTCAGGAAGGCATTCTTCAGAAAGCTTTCAACTCCCAGAACTGGGTGAACTCACCTTGGCAAGCCCTGCTCGGTGAGCTCCTTGTGATTCAATGTAAGCAACGTATTTCCCAAAGTCCCGAAACTCCTCAAGAGTGGGACGAAAGGTCATAATCTTACAGCCAGGGTTCTGCGGACTTGGGTTTTCAGACCCCATATTTTCAGGAGGGTGGCAGCGCCTAAGCAGTGAAAACAAAACAGGAAGAAAAAAATCACAGTAATTAATCATTATTTTCTATCTACATGCTTTAATGAATTTCATAGAAAGGTAGCAATATTTGGGATTTCTCTCTCCTCCCACTCTCCAAGGAAGTATTTATAAGCAGAAAACTCTAACATTTGAAAACAGACTTTTATAGGGCTATCCTAGAAAGTCTGAATGCAAACAATAAGTTTCAATGGGAGCTCAGTTGCGGCAGCCCCACGCCGGAGCGGATCCGGCGCAGCGCTCGTGCTGTCAGCAGAGGGCACCGCGGGACCTTCTCCAGGAGCAGCCACACTCAAAATCAACTGCCAACATCACAAGTGGGGCGGAATTTAAATCGACTTCGACATAATGAAAAAGTATTCCAGGTCCTACTAAACGTCCTCTTTGTGTTAGCAAAAAGAGAGTCGGGCTGCCATATCATGGCTTTAATCAGTGAGCATGGAACACATCTTCTTCAGAGCCCATCCCGCAATTACCTAAAACAGCACAGACACCCAGCTCTCCAGAGACACTGAGGTTTCCTTTACAGTTATAATGGGGTAAAACACTTTTCCTTTCAGAGCCAAATGAACCCACTTGTCTTAGTAAGCAATGGGCCGACCCTGAGCCAGTAGGCTGCCTTGGCCACAGGACACACAATGGTTCCCTGTGCTACTCTGCACAGAGCGGAGCCAGCAGGCAGTGAGCTTCTTCTCCCCTCTGCTCTGGGGAGGCACAGCTGGAGCACAGCTGGTGCACAGCACCCAGAGCTGGGCTGCCCAGCTGGAGCTGCATGGCTCCCAGGCAGACAGGGAACGGCTGCAGAGATGGTGGGGGCCTGGAGCACCTCCTGATGGGGACAGGCTGAGAGCCCTGGGGTTGTTCACTGGGGAAGGGAAGGCTGGGAGGGATCTGACCAGTGCTGCTCAGTATGTGAGGGGCGGGGGTCAGGAGGATGGGGCCGGGCTGCGTTCTGTGCTGCTCAGCGCCAGGACGAGGGGCTCCGCGCACAGACTGGGGCCCAGGGAGCTCCATAGGACATGAGGAAGAACTGCTGTGCTGTGAGGGTGGCACAGAGAGGTGGGGTCTCCTTCCCTGGAGATGTTCTGGTCCCTCTGGGTGCTCTTCTGTGCAGCTGCTGTAGGGAACTGCTTTTGGGGGGGGGCTTCCTGACCAGTTCTGTAGGGGTTGGAAGCAAAACCTTTCTAGGCAAAACCCTTCACTCCTCTTCTCAAGTGCCAGAAACAACCACATTTCTACCAGAAATCACTGTCCTCTGTTCTCTTGAATCATAAAATCCCTAGAGTTGGAAGGGACCTCTACAGGCCATCTCCCCTGCAATGAACAGGGACACCACAGCTCGGTCAGGTTGTCCAGGGCCTGATCCAGCCTCACCTTGAAAGCCTGCAGGGATGGGGTATCAACCACATCACTAGGCAATCCATTCTCACCACCCTCACCGTATAAGATTTTTTTCCTTATATCTAACCTAAATCTACACTCCTTGAGCTTGAAGCTATTTCCCCTTCTTCTATCACCACAGGCCCTGCTAAAAAGTCAGCCCCATTCTTTCCTGTAGCTCCCCTTTAGATACTGAAAGGCCACTACCAGGTCACCTCAGAGCCTTCTCTTCTCCAGACTGAACAACCCCAGCTTTCTCATCCTGACCTCACAGGACAGGTGTTCCATTCCATGGATCATTTCTGTGGCCCTCTTCTGGGCACGCTCGAACAGCTCCATCTCTCTCCTGTACTGAGAGCTCCACATTTGGATGCAGTACTCCAGGTGAGGCCTCATTAGTACAGAGGGGCAACCTCTACCAATCAATTCCATCTTCAGTGCAGCTGTGCCTGAAGAAATTCCCTGCCATACAGAAAGGACCACTTTGTGGTCCATATTTTAGAAAAAGAAACATCTAATGCATTTGAGCACAAGCAACTTACTACACAAA
The DNA here is from genome assembly GCA_035772895.1 of Perdix hodgsoniae. Taxonomy (NCBI): domain Eukaryota; kingdom Metazoa; phylum Chordata; class Aves; order Galliformes; family Phasianidae; genus Perdix; species Perdix hodgsoniae. Next base: position 3,148,237 of record JAPSGF010000082.1, read on the forward strand.
TGTTTTACAGAAACAAAAACAGGAACCAGCACCTCCTGTCCCTGATGGAAGGCCTCTGGGCCAACTGGCATCCAGCTCAGGCCAGTCATAATTAATCGTGGGTTACTGAAGAAAGCACTGCCCACAAGGAAATACAGAAGAAAAGTGAGCACTGGAGACACGGGACACGTAGAGATGCCATCCCCAAACCTGTGTTCAAATGCAGTTGCACTGAGAACACTTCTGCTATTTTTAAAGCAGAAGCAGAAGCGCCCCAGGCACTGGTGCAGCCGGGCCGGTGTGTCTGGCCCAGAGAGAGAAACCCAAGCTTCTTCCTGGGCAGAACCTGCGCCAATGCCATCTGCTTCATGGATGCCTTTCAGCATTTGCAGTTTTACCCGCAGTCAGGAACCGAAAGAAGGAAAAAAATAATAATACTAATAAGGAACTCAGTGCCAATAGAGAGCACAAAACACGTGCTGCAGTGGACAATGCTCTAGCAGCAGCATCACACCCTGCCACAGGAAGAAGAACCACAGCCATCAGAATTACGCTGAACAAACAAGGTGCTGGGCATGGCTAGAAGAGAGAGGAAGTTTCGCAGCAGTGCCGGCCTGGATAACTACCAAGGCCCCGTGGGTGGCCAATTGTTCTTCTCCTGCGCCAAACACTGCGGTGCCACAGAATGCGGTGAGCGGGGAGCTGACGCAGCATAGTTACGAGGGTAAGACTCCTATGGCAGCAACACAAAGCCACCTCACTGAACCACGGTCACATCAGGAGACAAAAAGAGCATTTCAATCCCCTGAACCACATACAGAAAAAAAAAACCTTAAGTGATAAAACTTTTTCAGAAGGCACGGTTATAACAAGTCCCCCTCCTAGAACATAGTGCCTGTTCCCAAACAGGAGAGCTGTTATCGCCTGCACAAGCTGGAGTTTGTACATGCCCCCAAATGAACTGAGGGTTATGGTACTCTGCAGCCAAATTGCTCTTTTATTATAGAATGCTGAACCTACTGACTCTCAGCCCAATCAGTGCAGACAACGAACATTGCTACACTTGTAGCACCAGTAAATCTGCTGTTACCAGCTGAGAAATTAAGTTCTACAGCTCGGTACACTACATAAGAGTAGGGAATTATGCAGCCTTGTAGGAAACCATCTAAGATAAACACTCCAATACAAGGCAGGAAAAGTTCCAGATATTGAGGGGGGGGGGGAAAGACACACACATATATGTCTCACCAGCTTGCTCAGTGTCTTCTCTGGGTAAGGCAGAATTTCAACAAATTAGCTGCTTAGAATACTGCTCTAATTAATGTTTCTATTTTACCAACATAAAATCAAAAACTTGGTTGCTTTTTTTTTTTTTTTTGGCATGGTGTGGGTGTGACACACTGACCCAGATTCTGAGCTTAGGAGCAGCCGCACCACCAGGAACTGATCTCCAGGAAGAGATGGAGCAGAAGGCAGAGCAGGAAAGCAGCACTGAGCAGCAGCAAAAGAACACCCATCCTCAGCTGCACCACAAGTAACTTTACACGGTCTTTTTCAGAGAACACAGAGAAGGGAAAACAAGAAACAGACTCCAAGCACACACTTCACATCCATTTTAAAATTGTGACTCAAAGGAGTGAAAGTTTAGAACCTAAATTTGAGCAGAGCTGGGAGGAAAAAAAGGAACTTTAAGGCAGTGTTCGACAACTTCAATCTGTCCTAGCTCAAGCTCAGTTCTCCCCTCTGAAAGCCGCAGTCCCAAACCTTAACTCACACCACAGCCAAAGCAGTAGTGCTTATTTTGCCAACACAGAACTGGGAACAAACGTGGCAAACTTCATTCACAGAAACTGCTTATCCACAACAGCAAACCACAGAGGTGCACCAAAACCTTCCCCGCTGCTCTGAACACACAACATAAACTGTAAAGGAACGTCAGAACTCCTCAGGAAAGCACCTGAACACCCCAACTTCCAATGTCCTCTTGTCAGGCTGGATCTCAAATACAGTATTTTTGCAAAACGGTTTAGGAAACAACAGACAATCCTATGCATTTCAATGAATTACTCTAAAACAGAAAGGGAGCTAAGCATAAAAAAATAAATGATGGCAAGCCATTTCTACCCTGGTTGAGGCATACAAAGACTACAGGTCTTATACAAGATAACAGAAAGTAACACACAAGTAGCAGGAGGGGACACAAATACATTCTCCTGTGTCAGCAGCTATCCAGTAAGAATGTAACGGAGGAGCTCTTAAGGTATGAAACAAAGCAGTTCCCTGAATGAAAACAGAAATACTTCAATAATTAGGCCGTGGTAGTAAGTGACTATATCCTCAAGCTATGACAAGGACATAGTCCAAAAGAAAGCTAAAAATACTGCTAAGTAGTGACCTATTTACTGAAAAACATGGAAAAGGGACAAAATAACCCTCATGCCACAATGACTTTATACAGATAATATCATCACAATGTTAATATTGCCAAGCCTCCATACAATGACAACACTATTGCCAATATTCTGCAATAGCCAGAGGTTTCAGTGTGCCATCGGCAACAAACCAACCTTTGATTCCTACACAGATGACAAACAATCATTTCAAGCAGCGCCTTGCACAGCCACGGAGCATGCTGATGGCATCCAAATCCACAAAGCAAATCCCTTGCTGGCAGTGACATATTCTGCCATCATCCATCTTTGAAGTTAACAGATGCTGTATTGCAAGTAACACTGCATATGGCACAACGAACGGACAGTAATGGGCCCTGCACATCCATTTCAACAGCACAAAATATCGTAAGCTGTGTCAGAAGAAATGAGAAACCCCTAGTATGTAGTTCTCTATGTTGCCTGGAAGAAATTAAAAGGTAATAGAAATTTTTAATTTGTTTAACTGCAAAGAGATTTCCATGATGTGTTATGTGATGTCTAGGTAAGCCTGCAGCAAGTCAGTGCTGTTATTTCTAAGCATGAACTTTCCTGTTCATCAAAATAAGATGTAAATTCTGAACATTAACTATACTCATTGAATGACAACAGACTGTTTATTGTATTAGAGCTGGGCACTCCAAAAGAAAACAAAAATACATCACTTAATAAGCATACAAAGAAATACATAGCCAACACGCTCACACAGTGGGGCCGGACAAACTGGTTTTCCAAACCCATATGAAATTTCTTGATTCCTGTTACATAAAACCAACTCCAAGTTACCCACACGTTTGAGAATTTACAAAGCCCACTGTCTGCAAATCTGTAAAGCAAATCCTTCTGCATTATCTTTTAAATGGTCAGTTGTATCGCTGAAAGTAGTTTTCAGTACCCTTTGCTCTAACAGTAGCCAAGTTCCAAACACCAAGGAGTAGTTTGGGGTAATTGCCTGAGACCAACAATCAGCACTGCCTACAGCAAGTAACTGCAATTCTCGCTAAAAGTCTTTTGTCATCAACTTCTCACCAAAAGCTGATGAAACTTCTTACACATTGTACAATCAAGAAAAAAATAATATAATTGAAAAGTACAGTCAAATAGATGTATAATCAAAAATAAACCAATAAAGAGTTAGGCACAAGGGTAACAAAGACAAAGAGAAAATAGGTGGAACGCTTACCCGTGCAGAGGGCTCGCAGTAAAGGTCTCCAAAGGAGTGGATCTCTCAGAACAGATCCTTCCTCCCTGGCAGTCAGCACTTAAATGGGTCTGGAGAGGTGGAGCCTGGCTCCACCCCTTCCTGCAGCACAGGTGAACTGCTTTCACCTGTGCTCCCAGGGCTGACATACTGCTTGCCTCAGATAACTAATCAAAGGTTCAGGCTGTGATTCAGCAGCTCCCATACACACATGAAGTCTTCAAGTATAAATGTATGCTACTTAAAATACTTAATACTTAAACATACGTCAAACTTGGAACAGCAGATCTGCACAAAAACTCTTTTCCTTCACCCGCATGTTCTAATTTCTTGCTGCAACTAACTTCTGGCATACAGGACCATGCCCATGCTGCTCTCACTAGGTTGGTTAGGTGAAATATCTCCTTTCAGGGAACTAAAAAGGACAATTAACAACACACTACTGAGAACTGGACAAGACATTCCTGTCAAGGGAAGTTTCAATGTATCATCCACAAACAGTTGCTCTGCAGCAAAGAACCAAGTGTACCACCTACATACACTGCACACAGGAGCAACTCCCACTACTTCTAAGATGGAATTAAAAGATTCCTTTGGGCTCTGTAAGAGCCCTGGCTCAATCTTCTCTATTTATTACAGGGGAAGCGGAGAACTAGGATCTCACTGTCACAGAGCCAATTACCCACACGTACTCCAGCAGTCATTTCATGTAATTGCTGAAAGATAACTGTAAGTTTTAAGCTGTAATCCTAAGAGCCATAGTGGTTGCAGTACTGCTAACAGAAGAGTAGAAATGCAAGGAAATAAGCATAAACCTCAGAAGCAAAGATGTCCCTAAGAAAGAAGCGATTCAATGAGTGCGAAGAAAGAAAAGTAGAAAACATTGTTAGGTTTCCAAGGGACAGACTTCCTGAAAACTCACTTCTTCTGGTTAAAGGAGAGTAACTATGGAAAGGTCTAATTTGCTGTAACACAATGGGTTATTTATGTTGCCCAGCCAAAAAGACTACCTGGTCACACACCAAAACCCACTATTTTTGGTCTCAGGAACACAAGAGCACTTGGTGCCCCTGAGCAGCACCTACTCCATGCTGCAGCTTTCTTAAAAAAGAATGAAAGTTAGAGAGCACGCACAAAGCTAGGCCTGAGCGGGGCTTTAACCCTGTAAGACAAATTAGTTTAAAGGGGTTTTGCAACAATATATCCAGCTCCAACACAGCCGCCGGACCCATCATACAGAACCAACGGCAGCACAGAAAGAAAGCCTCAGTGCCGCCTTCAGATAATTTCCTGAATGGTTTCACCTTTTCACTGCGCACATCGCAAAAGCACAGCGCCTCACCCACGTTCCACCTATTTCTTAAAGAGAAAATTAAACGTACGGCAGCCATGCAGCCAAGGGCCGGGGGAGGTCAGCAGTGTGACAGCAGCAGAGCGGCCCATCGCTGCTTCGTGCCGCTGCGCGAGAGGGAGGAGGAACCGAGCGCAGCGATGCCGGCAGGGACGGCCGCCGTGAACACGGGCGTATTTATGGCGAGAGGAGAGGGGAGGGGAGCCCGCTTTCGGCCCGAGAATTTGTCAGTCTCTCGAAGTTAAATGAATTACTGAAGGGATAAAAATAAAACACGCGGCGTGGCGCCGCAGCTCTGCGCTGCCCGCCGGGCCCCGCGCGCACCGCCCCGCCATCGCAGTGCGCAGCCATCGGCGGCGCCGGGCCGGGCCGCGGCCTGAGCCCCGCGGGACAAAGCAGCGGGCCGGGAGGGCCGGGCCCAGGGCCGCATCCCGCGGGGCCGGGCCGAGAGGACGACGACGACGACGAGGCGGCGCAGCACGCCGCCGTCCGGAAGCGAAAGGCAGAGCCGGGCCCGCGCGCGGGGAAGGGCCGGGGAACGGACGGGAGGGGACGGGGAACGGAGCGCGGCGCCCCGAGGGGCAGCGCTGGGGCTGGGGGGCTCCGAGCGCCGCGGGCCCGGGGGCGGAGCCGTAGGCGGCGGCGGCAGAGGAGGGCCCCGCGCGGCGGGCGGCGGTACCTGAGCCGCGGGCGGTCCCCTCGGAGGCGGCGGCCCCCAGCTGCCGTCGGCGCAGCGCCCGAGCGGCCCGGCGACGGGCAGAGCGGAAGGGGGGCGGCAAAAGAGCGCTTCGCTCTGGGCCAGCACCTGCCGCCCGCCTCCTCGCCACGCGCATTGGGCGAAGCCGGCGCCACCTTCTCTCCGATTGGGCGAGGCGCCGGTGAACGACGGCGCCTACGGCCCGTGGAGTTGCCGGGCAGCGAACAACAAGAGGAGCGCGAGCAGCGATTGGAGGAGAGCTCCAACGGACGGCCCGCCCACCCGCAGGCTGATCAGCCCGCGGCTTTCCCGTCGCTCAGCGGCTTCCCGCCAATAGGAAGCGGCAAGGGGCGGACAGTGTCCCACCCTCAGCTGCTATTGGGCAAAAGGGGGCTACGGCGGCCGTCAATAGGCGGAGCGGGCTGCCGGTCGGTTCGTCGCCGGCCTGCGCTCTGGCGGGGGCGAGGGGCGGCGAGTACGTGAGGAGCCGCACAGCAGCGCGCGGGGAGGGGGGGGGGCGCTGCGGTCGCCCTGCGCCAATGGAGGACGGGGAGGGCCGCCCCCCCAACCCCCCGCGGCGAGCCGCGCTGCCTCAGGCCCGAGCCGGGGCGCGAGGCCCCCAGCGCTGGAGGCCCGCGGGGGTCTCACCGCGAGCGCAGCTCAGGCCGTTGTGCAAGCTCCTTTCGAGCTCCTCGCTGGAGGAAAGCAGAGGAGCACAGCGGTAGCAATACCGCTGTAGTAGAGGTGTTAAAAGCAGCATACATTGCATTTATTTCAAGGTAGCCACATTGCCATAAGAGGCTCTGGGCGCTCACCTGCGCACCCCTGATGGGCCAAAAGGAGGTGCTTGGAAACAGCCGTAGCTACGCTCCACACCTCGCACCTAAGCTGAAAGGCAGAAAGAACCTCAGAGGGCCCAAACCTGGGGAAGGACACAGTGAGATCAGCCCCTCAGCAGGGGCCCATAACAGGTTTTAGGTTGCCCAACCCACGTAGGCTACTTTCAGAAAGCACTTTACCACAGCTGCTCGCACTGTACTTCTTCCCAGTTTATTCCCTACGTGCTTTACCAACACTTCCACTTTCCCACACATCCACCAGTGCCACACAGTGAAGTTCAGCCACTGGAAGGAGCCCATCCAAACTACACTTTTGCCCATCTGCTGCAGAGATGCTACAGGTTGGGATGAATGCCTGCAGCCTGCCCAGCACTTACCGCCTCCCGCAGCCACCATCACACAGAACTCTTCCCCACGTGGCAGCAGTTACAGCGTCACAGACCTCTAACAGGATGAAGTATCAGGCATTTTTTAACTCATGCTCAATAAAGCCATGCAGACCACAGCTTTTGTACACTTACTGGAAAGGGAGGGGAATTCATAAAATAAAAGATCCTTACACTGTTCTTTCAACACCACTTTTCTTGTGTCCTGGTTCTTTATCTGTAAAAGTTACTTTACCAAATCACATACTAGATTTCTACGCTAGGATTTCAGAGCACTAATATACAAGTTTGCACAGGAAATGAAGCAATATTCTACTAACACTTAAAAAAAAAAAAAAAACAACACACAAAAAAAAGGCAAATCTCATCTGCAGCCACACACTATCTTCTAGCACAGTAATTTTGCTAGTGGAGCTGTTTTGAGATCTGCAAGCCTGAGTAACAAAGCATCTAATTTGCAGTAGAATTATCCTAATTGATGTTAAATAAACAAAACCTCAGAACAGTACAACTGAAACTTATATGGAAGAACAAATGGTTTCTTAAAAAACAAATTATAAGAAACAATCTACTAAGGGAGTAAATTGCAACAGATTCCACTTAAATATACTTATTTCCTGAATTTTTCCCACCCACCAATTCTTCTCAACACAACACAGACTAAAAAGTAGAATGACGTTCTCAGTAGAAACTAAAGACCTGAAACTGAAATGCTTAAGCGTTAACACTAACCTTAAAATAAAGAAGGCAACTAAACGTTTGAAAACCAAAGCTGTGAAATTATGCAACATCTTAAATGCCTATATTTTTTTCCATTTATTTTAGCTGCATTTGAGTAGGAAAAAAAAACATCTTTTACATTTGGGTCTTAGCAGTGTGGAAATCTAACGAAAGTTAACCCCCTGAAAGTTGAAGATATGCTGAGAATCTTGTTTTCTGTATTTTAATTGAATATCCTTTTCTCTAGTGCAGACTATGATATTCTTGTACTCAAAGTATTTCAAAGTAGTTCTTCCATTATTTCTCTATAGTGAAAAATAGTAGGTATCAAAAATTTTAAAAATTAAAATAGGCCTAGAGTAATGAAAAATGAATATAAAAGTTCTGCACAAGCAATTAGGTCTGGAAACCTGCTTCAGAGAGCTAAAGGAGAACAGCCAACACCTTCATCTGAAAAGATATTTATTTTGAGAACTTCAAGTTGCACATTGTACAAAAATTAACAAATGCAGCAAAAAGCCTATAAAACATTTTCCCCTAACATATTAACATTATAATTTTAAAAGAGTAAGAGTTAAGAAAAACAAAACCAGGCACGTTTGTTCCAGTCTGTCTGCAGTCAAATGTGATTAAAAACATCTCTGTCTCGTTGAGGTATTAAACTGCAAACTTTGGTTATGTTAGAAAAAGACAATCCATTCACAAAAGCAAGCCTCCTTGGTGTCATATACAATAACTAAAATGTTTCCAAAAGTCAAAATTAATTATTCTCCATTTCTAGGTAGAAACACAGTGGGGAAAAAAATAATATATATATATAAATTCACGTTACCATCACACACCTAGCATTAGGAGGAAACCTGAAAGTTTGCAAATCCATGCTAACCATATACAACTACAGTGTTATATTTTACTTAAAGAACAAAATCCGGTTGGCAGGTTTAAACAATTCAGTGCTTATGAAAAAAATAATATATATATATATGGTGATTCTGGGCCCAGTATTTCCAAAAAACAAAGAAAAAAGGCACTTAAGAATGGCTTTAATGTACTCCATAATGGCATTTCAGGACAGAAGACAGAACCTGGCTGAACAAATAGTTCCCTAATAAGAAGTCCAACTGAGGTAGTACTTCATATTGCTCTAACTACTTGACTATAAGCCAGCAGTTTGCTTGTTTGTTTGGACATACAAAATTAGCAGGAAATGGCTTAGATAAGTTTGTCAAATGTATAAAAACAGTTATTGAAAAAATAACAAATACCCACTTGTGTTAGAAAAACAGAAGTCATAAGCCAGGAACCATCTTACATACCAAAATGCTGCCAAAGTGATGCACAAATCAACCTTTATGCCCAAATGCTGAAGATTGTTCTAGCAACCAAGCCATTTTTTTTGAATAAAACAAAAAGGTGGGGAGAAGGGACAGAAAAAGCAGAAAAACTTTTACAATTGTCAGCAGCCTTACCAGAAGCACTTTGTAAATCCCCATTAAAAAAAAAATATATATAATAAACTGTGCTGATGGATGGCAGTTTTGAGGGGCGAATAATTGTACAAAGTTCAGCATTTAGAACAAAAACAAAAACCATGGATGTATGGAAAGTTTAGTTGTTTTTTCTTTAAAGAAATATGTTGGGTTGGTTGGTTGGTTTGTTTTAGAGGTCTGGGAGAACACCAACTACTTTTTTTCTTTTCTTAAATTAAGCCCATCTAAAATCCATTAATAAGTTTGAGCAAAAGAAAATTAGAAGTGCTTTATGGAATCACCGTCCGTTGCCATATCCAGGAAAGAGCTGAGTTAGAATGGTCTGCAGTGTTTCATTCACTTGCATGGTATAGTTTTTGCCAAGATCGTAGCGACAGGCTGGACAACTGTACACATCAGCTTTGAAGGACCTATCCAAACAATCCTGGTGAAGGATGAATAAAGAAACTGGTCAAGAATAGAAAGACTTGCAGTTCAGCTTATTCTACACAGCCCCTGTTGGAAACAGATTCCTTCTACATCCTAGTCCACCTAGGTACTTGACAAGAACTGAGAAAGCCTCAAAGTGCTGCCAGGTTGGTCATAGGAAATAAAGCTTCCTTCATTGCAACCAATACTCCATGTCCTTCAGAGCACATTCATCATGGACACAGTGTTTAAGCACATGTTAGAAATGTTAAAGACTACTGTAGCTTCCATAAGAACAGTTCGCATCATTCCTCAAAGGAGAAACAGACTAAAAACCCATATGCTTTGTAACACTGTTGAGTCCAGTGTCACTTAGCAGTATTACTCAATCCACAGATAAGCTCTCATCTGATAGTAGCAATACAGTAGTGGAATTTTTCTTAAAGCATCAACTTTTCTGTGCCAAAGAACTATTATCAAATCACAATTTTTACATATATATCTGAATCCTGCTAAAAGATTGAGTCAAAACAAAATCTCACCACTAGCCAAGTCAGTTCAAGGTTTGTTGGCTCAACTACTTAGCAGAAAAGTTGCGCCAACTGCTCACCTTGCACACATTATGCTGGCATACAGTTGTGACAGGCCGAAACACAACCTCTTGACAGCAAATACACAAGAAAGCCTCTTCAACTTTATTTAGAAATTTCTGTAAAGAAAACATTTGAACTATTTATTATATTATGAAAGATATAAGCAAAAAAAGAAAAAAAAAAAAAAGAAATGCAGAGAATTACTTTAAACATAAATAATTTTTCTACAAAGCTCAACACACACAAAAAAATTAAATTAGCAAGTTCCTATCCTTCCAACTGGTCTTAAATACCAGTAAGAATCAGTGCTTTAAAGTTACACTGTGGATGCCCAGAATGAAAAAAAATAATAATAATAATACTAACAATCTGAAGTTATTTTCTTGCACAGTCAAGAAATTTATATCTAGGGATAAGTCAATTGTCACTTTATTTCAGGAATGACAAGCATGATTTACCGGTCCATCTTTAAGAGCATCTAGTACTTCATTCCACAGTTTTTCATTGGCTTCATCATTTCTTATAAGAGATTTTTGCTGAGATGTCAATTTGTACGGCTCAACTTTTGTTTTCTTCAGAGTCCCTGAAGGAGAGTTAAGGACTTTTTCCTCCGCTCCTGAAAGAAAAAAGAATGACTTTAAACAAAACAAAAAAGTCAAACAAAAAAGATTAAGTAAAATGCACAAAGATCTACAGGGCTTTCTATATCCACTTGCCTACTTCACAAACCTGCTGATTTTCTTTTCCTCTTTCCTTTCCCTGGAGTATCAAACTCATCATCTCCATTATTTTCTTTATCTTTGTTTGCAACAGCTTCCAAATACCCCTCAGGATACTGTAGGAAAACAAAACCAAAAAGCATCCAATGTAAATATGCCAATTCATAGACTTACAGACTATTACAGGTTGGAAAGGTAATTCCTGGAGCAACTCTCATAATAATGGATCAATGTTCTTCCAAAGTGCTAAGCTGCAAAAATTCAGTAAAAGAAAATTAATTTCATCCATTTAACCTCCTGATGTAAGAAGGAAAACAACCCACGGGACTGAAAGCACTTCTATCCCCCTCAGTCTAAAGTGGGCTGTCTTGACTCTTAGATTCTTACACAATGCAAAGCAGATTAATCTCAGTGTATAATAGAAAAAGCCCTGCTATCCATCAAGTTCATTCCCCAAGGGAACCACAGTAATGTTCCAGAAGCATACCTGCATTGTTAGGCCAAGCTTCTTCATCCTGTCCTTTCCTTCTTTGGTCCAAGGAGCAGGTTCTTCATCATCTCTCCTAAGCAAGTAACGCCACACTAGAAATCCAGATTTCCCCGTCTCAGGCCAGTATTTCACAACCTTAAAAAAAAAAAAAAAAAAAAAAAAAGCCATATTCAAGTCCACCAGACATTATTAAAACTTATTTGCCACAAGCAAATTCACTTTTCTTAAATCGGTAGATTCAAATCCTACTTACCTTATATATGCCATCATATCTGTTCCCTTCTACAGGAGCATATTTGCTGTGTTTGCCTCCTTTTACATTCCTCACCACTCGGACTGGCTTTCCAGCTCTCCAGTCCTTAGCTTCAGCTCCATTTTTGTCATTGATGGGAGCACTGCAGTTGAGAGCCAAAGCTCTGTAAGAGAAAGTCCATTCAAGTTAGTGTATTCACCAGACAGAACTGTTCAGAATCAAAAAGGGAAGATAAAGCAAAGCAGAACTTGCATGTAATCCAACTACTACAGAGTTGAACTACAGAGTTCAACTACACCATTTTACTCAACACTACACTGATGCAGTCAGATGCCATTACTACAAAGAGTAGCAGTGTACTGTCACTGGGCTGAACCTTAGATTGGCTTGCCAAAAAAATGTTTATGCTATTTTACTGCTCTGTTCTTATGTTTGAGCCAATATTGAATGTGAGACTACTATCATTTTTAATTGTATTTTCTTTATAGAATCTTAGAATCGCAAGGTTGGAAATGACCTGCAAGATCATCTAGTCTAACCATATAGCATACTCTAAAAATATTCCCACTGCACAACTGATTTGCAGCCCACATAAGTAGTTTTTGCACTTAGCCAGTTTCTTTTGATTACAAATAGTATAAACAAACACTCAAGTTTACAGATTGCCAGCTTCTAGGTTAGAAATTGAATATAAATGTTGCCAACCTGTTCATATTGGTGAGTTTTTGATCACAAGACTGTTCTGCTGTACGTTTGTTTCCAGAAAGATCACGACCTCCACTCCCTGTATATGTGAAGGAATTCCCGTGATCCTGAAACGCATATGGATTGTTTCAACATAGTCACAACAGTAATTCAATACAAGAAGGAAAAGTCTTTTAACCAAGTAGCTATAACATTGCATTCTGGGGGGAAAAAAAAAAAAAAAAAAAAAGGAAAGGAAAGATAATTCCTCCATTTAAGTGTGGCTCCCCCTTGAGAAAAGCAGGAAAAAAAAAACAGGGTTGCAACTGCTGTCACATCACACACCTGAGAAGTGCAAAGAGGCCTCTGCCAAGAGTAGCACACCACTTGCACAGAACCTGTGTGGAAACACATGGCGTGTTCTAGATAAAAGACCATTTAACTTGTGTATATGTACTTACACTGATACATGAATTAAGACTCAAAACAGCAAATGAGATACAGTCTGCATTCATAGGTGTTTTGCGTGAGGTTCAGAGGGGCATTTGGGGGAAGGAGTCAGAGAGTAGTACTACATTGATGAACAGTAAGAACAAGTATTACAGGCTGGTAAAGCCTGATAAGGACTACATTTGGTTAGCTGAACAGATATATTCAGCAGTAGCACTTCTGTCCCTGGTTTTGTTCCAGATCTTGCAGTACATACAGAGAGTCTGATAAGACCCAGAAAATGCAGCTAAGAACTCTTGGATTAAAAGCTGACATATGGCTGTTAAACTAATTCTGGTGATCTTCCTGGATTGGAGCCTTCCTTCACCTATTTTATTCTAAATAACTATCATGAGGATGGAGAAACATCTGAGAGAGAACATAGCATATAATTATGGCCATAGCTGCAAGTTAGTTTGAGTCTCAGACATAAATAATAAAGATTCACTTACTATATCATCTTCATAGCCTCCTGCCAGAACTAAGGAATAAGCACCATCATTACTTCTGCCATGTATCCCAGCCACATGCGGCCTGTGAACACCAGATTCGCTCACCTGGCGGAGGAAAATTAAGTTAAAAAAAAAAAAAAAAAGAAAGAAAGAAAAGAAAAAGAAAACACAATCTGTAAGTTTGACAGGCAACTTCTGTCAACAAACCACAAGCAACATGATCACTTACTTGTCCTGGAACTAAAATAGTAGTATTACTTCACATTTGCTTTGCATATATTCCAGAGAGAAACTGTCTTCACCACAACCCTCCCAAAATGTCCAGATAAAAGAAAGAAAAATGTTTTCAAAAATGAAGCAATGGAGTATTCCAGTGAATTGAGCACAAGGATACTTTTCGTTATGTGAATTCAGAAATGTTTATTTTTTCAACCTAGATTGCTTATTGAAAACTCCAGGAATTTTACAGTAACGTAGGTACAAGAGCATAAGGGTAATAGTCTTTGAAGATTTGCAATGGCAGCATTCATATCCTACTTGAAAAACAAAGTGAGAGTAGCTCATGGCTTTCTTTCTACCCTTTATAAGAGGACAATAAAGCTGCTCAATATACCCAGATTCTTAAGAGAGACTTAACATCAGAAAAAGGGGGAAGATACTACAAACCTCCAGGGCAAAAATCTGGAAGTACATACATTTGGTTTGGATTTTAAGTCATAAAAAAAGACCCACACCTGAAAGGCCTGGACAATGCAACATTAGCTGTAGAACACTCGACACACAGCCAGAATTCTTTCCTTTCTGCATTTACAGATCCGGGGACGTACACTTTTAATATTAATCATTTCAGGTTTTACATGTAAGAGCTAAATCATTCCCATTTTTCTTTACATTAGAAGAGACCAGGATTCTGCTTCATACCTGAACTCTGAATTTCCACATGGTGCCAACTGGAATACCAGGAATTGGTCCATAGTGGTTAGAGGGTACAATGGTACATTCCTTTGTGCGACCAACACATGCCATACCCTATTTCAAAAGGGAGACCAGTTAACCAAGAATTACAAGGAAACACACACCAACACTATTCTTCAAAAATAAAACCTGACCTTGCCCCAGTCTCTCCGTGATGATGAATTAGCAGATGCCATCTTTTGTTTCTTTTTACTTTCTTTTAATTTCTCTCCTGCCAGAACCACCTCACTTGCATCATTTCGACATTCAGGGCAATACCTGAAGTCATAAACCAAAGAAAATTAACAAGCAGCAAAGCTTAACTTTCAAGAGAAGATTCTCAAAAATAGAGTTATAATGTTACAATTTCCCCATATGAACACAGACAGGACACTGAAGCAACTCCCCATACACAAATTGGATCTGTGTTAGCTAGTGGCCTTGCACCATCTTCTAAACCACTGCTCATGTCAAGAAATCATCTGTGTCATAAAAATTATTGCATCCCGTTTCAGCACATTATACACGAAATAAAACCATATATTTTCCTATATGAGGGCTGCTCCAAAGTAACACCTCCTATCTTATTTTATGTTGGCCCATAACTTAAGAGGTGCATGTCAGTGGGATGGCAGTAGAGGTGGAACCTTCCCACCAATAATCCCATTACATTTTGTTGCCACGCGACAGATGGCAGCAGAGGAGCAGCGTGACAAAATGGTGTCTGACATGGAAGTGCAAATGAAGAAAAGGATTTTAACTGAATTTCTCTGTGCATAAAAAAAACTGCATCCATTGATAATCATCAGCGCTTGCTGAACGAACTAATGGTAGTGACTGTGTTGTAAAACAGTTTTTTGGGCCTAGAACTTGCTCTATCAAGTAGTGTTGCTGTGCTTTTAGTAGTTGTTGTAGTTTCCGTGGAAACAAATAGGAAACATTACTTTATGAGTTATTTCCATTTTTCTTTGAGGAAACGTTTGTCCCAAAGCTAGGGAAAAGAAGTCTGAAAGCCACTGGCTTACCGTCCTAAGTAAATAAATAAAATACTCTCACTGAACTGATTTTCAAGAGAAGCTATGAAGTTTCCTAACAAAAACAAAATAAAAAGCCTAACACACTCAGAACACCCATAATGGTAGACACCTCTTCACCTCACAGTCACTTGCCAACTAACAGGAAGCTCTAGTCCTTACTACTCAGTCTAGATGGCAACAGTGATAACACACAGCACTATTAGAACTTACCAGTCCTCGTCATCTGGTATACTAGTAAGGGGAGGGTTGAGGCAGTAGATGTGGAAAGCCATATCACACTCATCACACATGAGCTGTTTATCAGGATCTTGTTTACCCCCACAAATATGGCAAGCACAGATCCTGCAGGTTTTGTTTGGGTTGTCCTTACAAGCTTTACACACCGGTCCACTTTGTCCTGTTAGCAAAAAGAAACAACACTCCAGAAAGTGCAAAGATACATTATGAGTGGTCAGAGGAATCACAGTTGCAAGTGTTTTAGAACTCTGATGCTCAAATGTTATTAAGAGAACATCACAAGACAACAGTACATGCAAGAAAAATACAGTACTCACGTTTCAATGGTCTGGCACTAACTGGACAAACACTGCCTGGTTCTTCAATTTTATAAATGTCATCCACAAATATAATTCTGCAGTCATTCAAAGAATCACCAGCCTCCCTACAAGAAGTTGATAAAAGTCAAAGAACAGAAAGTATCATACAGCATGAATTCACAGCTGCACATACATCAGTAATGTAGACTGATCTGACATTAGTCCTGTATCTCAAGAAACCCGTTGTAGCATCATGTGATCTACAACAGTAGTATGACAGCATCACCATGGAATACCTCCCACATAATTGAAGTGTGCTCCTTTTACTTCACTGAAAATTTAGGTACTCAAGAGTTGAAATTATCATCAAAATATTTTTTGTTGATAACAACCAGACTAAATTTTCTACTCCTTAATAAAGTCAAAATAACTGTGGTGAGAGGAAGAAAAAATGTTCTGGCAACCCTCTGAAAATCTACTTTTATCATATGAAGCATAAGTTGAGAGTCCTTCATATGTACATGTTAGAAAGGAATTTAAGATTATCATCCTTATAAAGTGGAGGCTTATGCTGAATTTCCATATGTAACACAAAACATTACCCTGGAGTTCCTGTTAAACCACTACAGTTAATACAGCAAACAGAAAATTCTTCACCTCCTAGCAAACATGGGGCTTTTTCTCCCAGCAGTATGTGAATCCACAGATCAGTATGTCCTGTGATTCCCTGCAACGTTCAATTCCTCCAGTTTAACTCAATCACCCCAAAAGACAGTTCAGTTTTCCATCTCTCCTCAGCACTTCTGTTGCTGTTTTTTCGTTTGTTTCCAGGATTTGTTTGCATTGTTTTTTGTTTGTTTTTTTTTGTTTGTTTTGGTTTGTTTTTTTTTGCAGTCACTCAGACCCCATGAAAGCTTAGGTAGAGCTGGAAAGTTCCATTTATCCCACATTTCTATTCTGAATTGCTTACCCAAGCAGTATCTTCGCATTTATCTCCCTGATCAGTTTTGTTTCCCTTTTCTGCAGGATCTCGGCATCATACCAAAAACCTCTCTCTGTTGGTTCATCAGGATTATAGTTGACCATCACCACCTGTCCTACTTCTAGCTGATGCCATTTCAAGATAGTCCGTGCACGAGACCGTACATCATTCGAACTGAGTTCCACAACTCCATTCTCTGGATAACTTGAGGCGGAAGGTAGACATGGAGGGCCAGGGAAGAGAAGTGAGATTCATCATCACAATTTATTCACAGTAAATTTTATCTAGACGAGTTGATTTAAGAACTGATGCCACATAGCATACTGGAAAGAATAAAATCTCCTCCCACACAGTCACAGCTAAAAACAGCAGCCTAACTTAATTAGTATTGCAACCCATTCAAAACTTGGGTAATAGCATTTCATATCTCTAAAAACATCATTCTAGTCCATGCGTTTTGTCTTATGGGTAATGTGGTTAAGTCATATAATTACTGTGTTAGCCCACTTCTGTTTTACCTCGGGGATCTCTACAATCAAATTCCCCACTGACATCACAATCCAAATGAATTTATTAGCCAAGAAATCAGAAAAACTCACTCTTCGTATTTCACATGATATATTACATCTTCTTCAGGAATGGTTGTCTGCTGATCAGCAACTGCACAACTCCCATTCGCAGCTTTTCTCCTGGTTATATTTACAACCTGGGCTTCAAACCATGCTCCCATGTTCATATCACGAGCATCAACTAAGTCATTGATCTACATAAAGCAAAGTATACATCTCACCAAAATGCATTTTCAAAGTAAGCATTTATTTTCCAATCTACTTGAAAATTTAACCATCTCTAGCTAACTACTCTCAAGATATTTAACCAATCAACTTTAAGATCTCCTTTACTTTCCTGCTCCCAACATGCATCTCCCTACAGTCTCCTTCGATTGATCCTGTCAGGCTAAAAATCCATTATACACCAGCACGTGTGTAAGTAGCCTTGTTACCTAGTACAAACCATTAATTAACCTACAACAGGCTTTCAGAATCATCTTGCTCATAATCTGACAGAGAGAACACTAGATCTGTAATAAAAACCACTGAAACAGAAGTAAAATGATTCTGAACAGCTGGTTGAGAATTTCCTTTTGTTCATTCAGGGAAGCTTCAGCCTTGACAAATGCAAGCACTTGTAATGTTGTTTCTATTTATTTTTTTTTAAACACATATTGTAATTCTAATTAAAATGGGAAAGTGAAAAGTAATTATTTTAACCCAGAACATGTCACATTTCATTAGTTTGTGGGTTGATTGTTATTTTTTTTTGTTTGCTGTTGCAAAGTTCAAAAAATAAAAAAATAAAAAAACAATTGTATCATGAAAGATTTTCCCAAGTTCTCAACTATAGAAAAGCCCTTTCCCTCCCAAAGCACAGCTCTAAGCAATGCCTGTTCTTCACTGACTCACCTTATAGAGGCCAAATCCTGGGTCAGCCCAGTCAGACTGTGCTGCCGTGCTGGGCTGCCCCTCCAGGTCCATAACACTTTCTCCATTATGAGAGCTTTTGTCGGATTCACTTTGACCTGAGCCACAGCCAGAGTCTGTGTCAGAGAGCTCTGAATCCTTCTCCTTACTCACAGCAGGAAGCACTGCTGGGCTTTGTCTAACCAAGAGCTGAACAATATCATTCAGTCCAACGCTGTAATCAAAAAGGGAGTGACCATCCTCCATCTGCAAGGAAAGCATCAAAATCATCTGGTTATTGAATTCAATGGAGATTTTCCAATTCAAAACCATCCATCGTGCTGCAACTGTCTCCATGCATCAAAACCAACCACGTTTCTCAAAGATCCCTAACAACTGGGGACCTGGCAGTTCTTCAGCTACACAATACATTGTTATCCTATTTTAAACATTCCTTTTCCTCCAACAGGCTCCACGGACCAAAAAACAATGTTTCCACACTGCAGTGGACTTTTACCCACATTAAACTGCTATGTTCTATGAGATCTGGAAAAGTTACTGCTATACTCCTTAGAAATACAACTCTGAGAAAAACTTAAAAGAACCACAGATTCACTACTTCCTATCAAAGCTTGAAGATTATTCCACATTACCTAGGAACTCTGAAGCAAGTTCCTTAATTCAGACACATCCCATCATACAAATATTAATGCAAAACGGTCCTTACATTCTGATTGTGCATGTTCCAGATTATTGCTAGAACCTCGCTCTGAAATACAGCATTAAGTACAGACCAAGAACATTCTCTCTTCCAGACAAGCTGCTTTTCCATTGGAAGCACAGTCAAGGATTCACTTTAACTTGGAACTGTCCATCCACTTTTTAGCATAACGGGGTATGTCTTAGTTTCACACCCTCCACAATTGGATTGCTTTGCAAGTGTGTTTTGCAAGTGTGGCATTGTATGGAGGTAAACAAATACCTCGCTCCTAGAAAAAGAGGGGCACAGAGGGCAGGTAGGGCTCTCATGCCATCAGAACACTGCACTTGAGGCCACGGCACAGTCAGAAGCTGAGACAAAAGCTTTGCCGCATAGTTAAAGTCTGACTAAGAAATTATACAGGAAATGATCATCCCCTCCAGCCCAAACCACCAGAAACTGCAATTCAAGAGCTTTGTTCTCTATCAGCGGGAAACAGAGAAGCCACAAAAATTCACACTTTACAGGAATCGCTATGATAACTCAATTCTGATTTATGGCACTGAATGGTTACAGGACAATCCCTGGAAATCGGAGCGTGCAGGAAGTGCTCCGGGATGGATCTGGTTGAGAGACAAAGACTCACTGCGACGCACAGGAATGAACCAGAAGCGCGCCGCTTCTTCTAAAGAGAACAGCGCGGCGACAGCGCGGCGCTCACAGCCATGTGGCAGCAGGTGCATGGCACAGAGCAGCAGAGACCCGCAGCGGGGTGCCAAACCACAGCGTTCAAAGCGTTCCCGGTGGAGGTGGCAGCAGCTGTGCGCACCTCCAGCAGCGGGGGCACTTCTTTAGACTAACGAACATTCTCCTGAGTTCTTCAAACATAACCATTTCTAACGATTCCAAAGCCAAAGTCCTGATGGGCGCAGCAGAGAAGGAAGACTGAAGGAAGCTGGAGCACACACTGTAAACGGGTCTGTCTGCAACGAACTGACAAAAAGCCCAAACGCGCGCGCAGAGCGGGGGGTGCCGGAGCGCACAGCAAACTCAGCGCAGCGGCAGACCGCGCCCGCTCCAAGCGCTCCGTGTCGCTTCGGCGCGCGTCGCCGAGCAGCACCGCGGCTGTCAGCGTCCCGCAGCCCCACGGGAGCCCCCTGGCGCGACCAGGGGCTCCCGCCCCCGCGACCGCGGACGCCCCGGGTTCCTCACACCCCAAACTGGACGGAGGGAACGGGGTAGAGGGGGGCGGCACACAAAGCCCGGGGCCGCCCCGGCTCCATCCCCCCAGCCTCGCAGCGCTCCCGGGCGCCGCGGCCGACCGCGCCGCTTGGGCGGAGAGCGCTGCGCGGGGCCGCGCGGTGTCGCCGTGTCACCGCCCGCAGGGCGGCACAGCCCCACCGCCCCCCGCGCCCCGTACCTGTTTGCCGCGGTAGAAGAGGCGCTGCCGGTGGGGCTCGATGCCGAACACCTCGTGGATCCGCAGGCGCAGCCCCTCCACCTTGGTGAGCTTGGAGAGCGAGTCCACGCGGTGGGTCTCCCTCCCGTCCATGGTGCGCACCTGGATCCACATGGCGCCGGCCCTTACGGGAGCAGCGCGGCGTCACAGGACGGCGCCGGAGCCCGGCGCGGCAGACCCCGACCGCCGAAGCCGCGCTCAGCCCGCCGCCAGCCCGGCCCCGGCCGGCCCGCCCTCCCGCTGCCCCCGCGCCATTGGCCGCCGGCCCGGCCGGTTCCGGCTCGGATTGGCTGCCGGGGCCATAGGCCCGCCTCCTCCCCCGCCGCGCCTAACGGCCCAGCTCGCTCCCTGGCCTCACTACGCCTCGCGGGCGGGCGACGCGCGCCAACTGTATCTCGCGCCACAATTGAAACACTCTCTCAGCTCTCGCGGAGGCCTCCCCCCAGACATCGCGAGACTATGCAAAGGAGAGCGGAGCACGGGCCGGATCGCGGGGGGGTGGGTTCTTAAAGCGGCCGCCGCGGCCCTACTGCCAGGGACGGTGGCGCTCCCCGCGGGCAGCAGCGGTAACGTTCTTCCCACGACCACCCTCGGGGGGCGCCGCTGCCGTTCCTCCCCCTGAAAAATAAATAACGGAGCGCTCAGCGGCCCCCACCGCCCCAACCCGCGGCTGCCGGCAGCCCCGAAAGCCGACAACGGTCCTCCACTCGCCCCGCTGCTCCCGTTTCCCCCGCCGCACAGCCCCGTGGCGAGGGCAGGGGCCGCAGCCCCAGAGCTCCGCGCTACGCACGGCACCCGGGAGCAGAGTCGCTCCCCAGCACCATGCCCCGCGGTGACGGGCGCTGCGAGTTCCCGGCAGCTGTCACGAACGCGGAGCCACTGCTCGCAACGAGCATAGCGCGAACACGAATTCCCGCCACCCCCCTCCCAGTGCGGCCGCAGCCCTATTAGCAGGCCTGGGCCAGCGGGACTCACCAGCGTAGCTCCGCGGTGCTGGAGGCCGCTGCCGCGCTGCGCCCCGCGGCCGCCGCCCGCTCTCTCCCCGGGCTTTGGAGTTTGGCGCGGAAAAGCCCCGTGCGCGGCGGGCGCCTGCTCATTGGTCGCCGCTGGCGGGAACGAGCGGGAGGGGTGGGGCCGCCATTGCCTCCCGGGAGCGCCGAGTCGCAGGGGGGTCCGGGCGGGAAAGCGGCGCTGCCTGGGGGCGAAGGGCCGGAGAGCGCGGTGTCGGGAGAGCCGCGCAGCAGACAGCCCCGCGGCATCTCAGGGCGCAGGCAGCATTGACCGTCCCGTAATGTAAAACTGGGAACGCGACCGTCCCGCTGACAGGTCCACAAAGCCGAAGTCTCACCTCTTCATTCCCCTCTACCCGCCATAACTCCAAGCCACGCCATCACCACCCAGTGCCCACCATGTAGCACACACTTCCGGGCAGCTTGAGGGACCATCGTGGTGGGGAGAGGCTTCCAGGGACCTCAGCTCCGAGCGGCAGAGCCCCCAGGTTGGCAGCAGTGCTGCAGTGCGGGGCCCCTCAGAAACGTGGGTGCATGAGTGGGGCTGCTCTGGGGAGTCATCCTCCAACAAGGAAGGAAACAAAAACCATAAAGTTTGCTGAGTTTGGGTGTCAGGTGGAGCAAACCGTAAGCTGGGGATTACCAAGAGGTTTCTGAGAAAACGAGATGGCTTGGAAAGAAGTAGAAAAGGATGAAAACTGGATAAGATGGGGAAGAGCACTTGGCTGGGAGCGTGGTTGCTGCAGGCGGGTGGCTCCAACAGAAGCAGCTTCAGCAGCTCCACAATCTGCCTGGGCCTGACAGAGCCACTATCCAGTCCTTCTAGACAAAGAGAGCAGGAGGTGCTCTGGAGCTCAATGCAAAGCAGAACTTCCCTTGCTATGCCACCCGCACTTGCAGATGCAGAGCCAATCTCTCATGTGCATATTAAAAAACACAAAATCTGTGGGATGGAGCGCCCAACACACCCCCAATTTGCAGACTGCTGTAGTGAATGCATACAGCAAGAGAGGAGCATGCGTCCCTCCCTTATCCCCTGCTCTCATCCTTAGGATCTGCTGGGTATCCCACAGCCATCGCAGATCACAGGTTGAAAGGCACTGGCCTAGATTAGGTTAGTACCAGAGGTTAGGCATGTATCAGTGCATAAAAGCCTTGGATGTGACCTATGACCTGCAGCAGTCAGGCTTCATTTCCTCCCAGATCTGAAGGCTTTGCCTTGCAAGAAAGTCATTTTCCCCCCTGGGGATGAACTGGAGTCTTAACCTTGACCCTCTGCAGCAGCAAACTCCATAATCTGAAGGGGTTATCAGATATTTCACAGCTGGCAGGGAGCAGGAAGAAAGGTTGTGCATTGGGAGAACAGTTTTCACCCTTACAGTACATGTCGCACATCTAAAGTATCTCATGTTTGGGCCTTCTGGGTTGAAGTCTGAAGTCATGTTGCTTAATAGCATACCTGGATCCATGTGTTGTCACCCACGCTCCATTTTTAGAAGAGCGAAGAACACTCACCTCTCACAACTTCCAGACAGTTTAACAACATACACTTAATACCCTCTTTCAGAGTT
Source organism: Perdix hodgsoniae (assembly GCA_035772895.1). NCBI lineage: Eukaryota > Metazoa > Chordata > Aves > Galliformes > Phasianidae > Perdix > Perdix hodgsoniae. The sequence continues at coordinate 3,171,126 of JAPSGF010000082.1, forward strand.
TTTTCAGCATTCCTTACACCTCTATAAAAGTGGAAGAAGTTCAAAAAAGACACTTTAAGATCCAGACCTGACCCTTTCCTTGAATACTGTGTCACATTAACTTGATGCACAAGGAATATATATTTGAACACTTAGCTATTGATGTTAACTTTCTGATGCTCAGATGCTATGTTTCTGATAGCACCTTGCTGCCTTGCATTTGCCTTTGCCATGTTCCTCACTGGGCTCCCATGTCATGTCCATGTAAGGACTCTTTTACATGCATCCAGGCGGGCCACAGATCAATGTCCTTTTACCCTTGTCAGCTGCCATCACAGTACAGGGAGCACTGTCTTACTTTAAGACAGCTGTTCAAGGCTCAGGCCAGCTGCTGCATATGAGCAGTAGCATCTCTGGAGATTGAATCAGAGTAGGGAAACAAGCAGCAGCCCCATTTCTAAAAACACTTCTACTCATTCAGTGAATCCTCATACTGTAATAACTGTGCTGCATTCTACATGTTATTCAGTTGTCAACAAATCACTCAAAGTAAGGCTCAATTCTGCATCATTCTGGCAGTAGAACACTGATTTCATTAGAAGTTAAATTATGTATGTTTTCATTTTAATGTCCTGTCCTTTATTAAAACAAGTACACTGCTAGAGTAACTCGTAGATAATCTGATGTGAGATAAACTCTGGAAGCTTCAGGTTTCCATAGAAACTGTCAGGAAAAAGAAAAAAAAAGGAAGAAAAAAAAAAAAAGGAGCATGTTTTCTTGTGCTGAAGTTATCTAAGAAGCTGATGAGTTTTAGTTTCCTGCTGCGAGGAAACAATATCTCAACTCTTCTGCCAGCAAGGATATCCAGCCCAGTTTGTGAAAATTTAAAGCACTGTTGAATAGAGGAAGCTAGCAAGACAAAATTTTAACAGCCTCCTATGCCTTGGTGATATCATTCAATGTGAAGTTTTAGCAAAATGTTTTAGTAGAAATTAAAGTCCAGGCATACACATAAGGAATACCAGCTGATAAACATGATTTTTAAAGTGTTGGATAAAGAATTGATAGCTGGTTATAACAGCTCCAAGATTTGCCCTCATGTGGGCAAGACAATCTACCCATTATAGTTATTATGATCCATAACCTATGCCATACAGTGCCTTTACAGCACTTTCTGTTTAGTATCTGAAGACATAAGGAATTTGGGGAGAAATAGCAGGGTGTCCCACCCTAGAAAACTACAAGAAACTCACAACAAGAGATCTAAACACTCTAAGAGCTTAAAAGCTTCATGGTAACAACATGTTTCATAGCTTGCAGAACACAGAACTGGCAGTAGAGAGCTGCAGCATGCCTTGGACAAGGAAAATGCTTTGAAGGTTTAAGGAGAACAGGTTTGGGAGGTAAAAGTTAGGCTAAAGCTTTTGGTACTTCACTAGTAAATTGTTTTCAGAAGGCCGTGGCATTTTGATGGCCATTGCCTTTAGAGATCATCATGCAAAGACCAATGAGTAATACTAACAGCTGGGTAGAATAAGACAAGATCCAGCAAGGAGTCTCTTGCCACAACCCTGCCTCCATCACTCTGCTCTAGATCCAAACAGCCAGAACTGCAGGACTAGCACAAGGACATCCAATGTTTGTTCACACTGTGTTCTTGGACAAGGCTGCTATGAGGAGCAACAACTACTGCTGCAGCAGACAGGAAGCTGGAGCATGAAGGATTGAGTGCTTTGAGTCGACATTACCAGCTGAAAGTATTTTTGAACTGCTACCCAAAGGACCCACTCCCATCAGAGGGAAGTGGTGGAGGATATGAATACAGGAATATGAAAGCAGAGGTTCCAGGCAGTGGACGTACATAGGGCTATCAGCACACCATCCTGTGGACCTTGCAAAGAAACAAATGGCGAAGACCACAGGCTGACTTGTCCCTTCAGTGGGCTCCAAACAACTCTATGCTGCAGCTCTGAAAAGAGGGACACCTGAGCTAAGCAGAACAGATCTTGTCGAGGAGTTTGATGGAAGCCTGAGGGCTTTGCTCGACTTAAACAAGGAACAGAAATCAAAGCAACACATGCCTAATGAATCCATGAATCATCTCTTCTCGTGCCTGAGTCTATCATGGGAAAGGTAACCACAGCATCTTGGCACATTACTAATGGAATAAAGGCCATTAATGAGGATGAACAAGACTGTTTCCTCTGCAGCAGATGTGCACTGGCAGATGGGGTGTCATGCATGTCCTCTGGTCCCCAAAGAGATGATGCTGAACTGTGACACACCACAGAGAAGGGAGAGGAACGGGGACTAACACAGGGAAAGCATTGTAATGGCCTGTTCCTTCAAATCCTCCACACTTCCACTATGTCTTGTTGTTGTAGCACATGCACAGAGGCTGCAGAATAACTCTGTCCAGTGCCACAGGGTTTGTTTACTCCAGCCAGCATGACTCTCTTTCTCTTCCCCAAGCACGTTTCTCTGCTTCCTCCTACACCCTTCCCACACCCACCAAACTTCTGAACTGATTTTATCTTTGTTTTAGTTATACGGTGTACATACAGTAACAAGAATCACAGAAATGAGCACACAAACCTTTGCTTTTAAATTACAATCTCCAAAATTTCTGAGTTCTAACAGTCCTGGCAGGTCTATCACTGAGTAGGAGCTCCAAGCATTAGTATTTTTGCCCTGGGTCACTGAAGTTACACTTTAGATATCAAACAGTCTCATTAATTATAATTTCTGGTGTTAACTCACGCAAATCACATGCCATTTACAAAGGAACATGGGAATTCTCACTTATATACACATTCCTCTGTGCTACAAGTCACATGAAGATGTGTCATGCAGATTGCAAGTGTTGTTTTATCCATTTAAACAATGCAATTTAGGCTGCCTTATGGGACTTTCACCATCATCACCAGACCTAGTCTGGTCAGGCCCTTCACACCCCTGGACCAGCTTACTTGTACACAAAGCCCACCGCTATATATAGCCCAAACATTTACAAAAACACAGGACTTCTTGAGTCCTGGGTTCCTGAAAGAAAAATGTTTCCTCAGATCTTTGAGGACAGACAAGAACATCCATCCTTTCCCTGTGCACATCACAACATATAAAAGCCACCATATTGAGATCTCCAAAATTCTTCAGGCAACAAGATAGTGATAAGTCTGACACAGGTAAGGAGGGGGATTCCTTTTAACCTCACACCTGCAAAGTGATAATTGTCAACGTTTTTGTTAGCTTAACAACACGCTTTCAAAACACACTGATGCTCCCCATCTCCTTCATGGCTTACCATAGGCAACACAGAAATGAGAGCCAAGGTCTCCTGCATGCATAGGCCAAAAACAAAGTGACTCAATCAGCTGAATAGCTTTAGAAGACTTCAGATAATTCTTACCTGTGCCTCAGTTTCCTCTCCCTCAGATCTGGAAAACAGACAACAGGAAGCTTAATTAATAGTTTCAAACTAGCTTTTGAAATCTGAACATGAAACAACATAAACAGAAAAACAAAACACTAAAACATTCATTATTTACTGTATTTATTAAAGAGCCCATATCTCTTCTAGCCAGGCTCAGAGTCCTGTATTGCTGGGCACTCTGCAAGTATAAAAATGAAAGACAACTTCTACCTTGAAAATCACAGCAAACTGGAGAAGCAGTACCTTTCTTCATCATGTATTTGCTGTGCCCAGGCGCAGGCTGGGGGTAAGAGTGCCTGCCATCTTCGGCAGTTCCAGCACTCACATTGCAGGGGAGATCTGCAAAGGAAACACCATGGCTGAACCACAGACCGTCTGCCTTACTCCTTTGAGACTTCCAATCCCTAGTTCCAATCCTAGGCAATCCCTAGTGCCAGCAAAGCATGCTGAGCTGCCCAAACCAAGCACTTGCTGTTGCTGGCTGCTAACACAGCTTTGGTAAAAGCCAAGCATGAGCTGCCTGCTGGCAGGGGCAGAGTCCTGACCTGAGAAATGGGCTGAGCTCCTGTTCCCAAATTGCAGCTGAATGTGAACTACAGCTTGTGATTCTACACTGTGGGTGGCGTGCAAGACCCAAACATGAATCCCCAACAGCACAGACAACTCTGCAGCAGTTCTTTGTTGGAAGGTTTGCAGAAATAGCTCTCAATCTCCATCTGGACATCATGCTCGGCACGAGTACATCACCCACCTCTACATGTGTAGCCTGCTGTAGGGGGGCAGCTTTGCAGGGGCGCTGGACTTGATGATGTCTAGAGGTCCTTTCCAGCCCCTACAGTTCTGTGATTCTGTGATCTCCTCCAGCAGGGGGTTGGACTAGACGATGTTTCAAGGTGCCTTCCAATCCCTAATGTTCTGTGATCTCCACCATGGAGCAGCACCTGCAGGCCGAGGGCCAAGCTCTGGGTGGGCCCCATGGCAGCACCCCCAGCCGCTGGTCTTACTGCACCGCTCCCCGCCGGGCAGGGAGCACAGCAGGGGCGGACTCCCTCCGACGCGGTCCCCTATTAGGCCCCAGCAGTTATGTCTCAATGCCGGGGGGTACCCGTCGGCTCGGCTGCGACCACTCAGAGGAGCCTCCTCACACCTCCCGCCTCTCTCTTCCCATTGGCCTGGACAGCGCGTGTCGTGCTTCCATTGGCTACCTGGGCTGCTCCTCAGGCCCGCGGGGTATTTAAGCGAGGCGCGGCCGTCTCCCTATTGCCGTCGTTGGAGCCAAGGGCGCGGGCGAGGTAGGCGAGGCAGGGCTGATGGGGAGGATGTTGTGGGTTGGGCATCTGGCTTGTTCCCGTACCTTGGAGCTCCTGAGGCTGGCTCTTGCTTTGCAGCCCTCCCAGAGATGGAGGGCAGAGGCTGGGCTCCAAGTTGGCTCTTGCTTCTGGGGCACACTAAGACTAAAATCCTTCTCCTCCTTGGGTTGTGTTCCTCCCCTGTCAGCTTCCCCGGGAGCAGCTGCAGTCCCAGTGTTGTTTGCTACTTTCCCCTATCTCTAGGCACTAAAGATGCTTTGGGATGGGCTACTAGAGAAACAGTGATGTTTTGGTGGCAGTGCTATACCTGGTATGCCACAGGAAAAAGATCTTAGGGCTAGGAAGAAGCCTCCAATAAGTTCTAGGCGACCCTGTGGATCTGAGGTGTGTTTAGGCAGCTGCAGGTCCAAAAGCTCTTCCTTAGCTAGAGGGAAGAGGCAGGGTAGGGGGTCTGCAGGACATGGCTGTGCGTGATGTGTTTGCTGCTGACCTGTGGTCAGGTAGGCATGCCCTTCCTGTTGACACTACTGCCTATAGCTATTTCCCTGTGATGATCACTTGGTGGAGGCATGATAATAGTGTTAACAAAGGGGTTAGTGACAAGGTAACTTCTTGCTCGTGGGCAGACAGAGGCTGCAGCTATGCATATAGCCTTGCCTGGCTGCTTGAAGGAGCACTTGGCAAACCAGTGTGGCGTTTCTCAAGACTGACAGGATTCTGCATGTGGTTGTGGCTACCTGAAACTATGTCTGTGAAAGACTTCATTACCAAAGTTGGTTCTATTGAAACTTACAGATTAAAATTCCTGTTTAGTAGTCAGCAAAGCATGTTTCTTGCTCTGCAAGTTCCAGGTGCAGTCCAGAGCTCTGGGAGTTCTATGTTTGTGCTATAATCAGTGAACAGAAAATACTGGAAAGCCCAGAAGCTGTTTCTTTTTAGAGTTGAAGAAATAGTTTTAATTATCTCCAAATTCTAGGAGCTCAGGTCCCAAGGAAGTATTCAGTGATGGCCACCAGCTGTGGTGTTCACTTTCCCATGGGATTCTGCAAGGGAGCAATCCTTGACTCCCACTGAAGAAGTAGTTTTAGACTTTGAGGCTTCCTAAAAGTGATAGCCTTTTTAGAAAGGTTGCAGATGTGTACTTCTGGCAGCAATTCTGTATCTGCTGTTCCAAGGCCCAAATCCCCTTTCCAGATCTTGCTCTACCCTTAGTGTTTGTGAACACCGTGATTGTTTGTGGGCACTGCCATTGCCCTCTACAGCAGAAATTCTCTTGACCACATTTATGGTAACTAGAGTATCAATGACAAATCAAAGAAGAAGAAAAAAAAAAAGCAAATAAGTGCTTCAAACGAAGATTAATATATCTGTCCTGGACAGTCCTCCCTGCTCACATCTAAACTGTTAAACTTAACCTTATTTGTTAATGTTTGTTAAAGAACTGCTAGGTAAGCTATTGATCTAAGCATATTAGCTGTGACTCAATCAGTGTTCCAAACACCAAGGGGAGAAAAGATTCCTAATTGAGATCCTACCTCTCCATCCACAGGATGATGTCACAGCTTCCTGGGGCAGAACTTCTTTCCAGAGAAAAAGAAAAGCCCTGTGCAAGCTTAAAATTGTTTGGTTTTTTTAATGTGTGTATGCTGAATGTTGTCAAACTCAGAAATGAGTGGAGCTGCTTACCCCAGCAAGAAAGCGCTTTTGTGTCAGGCTACCCTGTTGCCTCAGTTGCGATAGACTGAGGTGAAGAAAATAGGCAGGCAGCAGCGCTGGAGGTCCGGTGCCTTAGCCCTTTGTTTTGCTGAATTCCAAGTTGTGCCAAATTTGTCAATAACAAGTGGCTATGTGACTGCCAACTAGAGAGATGTACTGAGAAGTTTCGTTTTTTTCTGAAACTATTCTGAGCATGTTCTCAAGCAGTGACCTTGAATCTTTGCTGTAGTAATATGAAGTCATCTGCAAGACAATGCTGCCCTGCTAAGGGAGAATTGGTTTGCTTAATCTAGGGTGAGTGGTGATGCTGCTTCTGCTTTCCTCCTGGAGAGGCTGCCTGCTGGTAGAACAGACTGTGGGATTTCTGCTTGCAGTTACCCCAGTTTAGAGTCATGTCTCCCAACAGAGAACATGACATATCCGCCAATTAACCCGACTTATCCCGGGACCTCGACCATCTGGGGGAGAGAAAGACAAACATGGATGCCATAATGTCTTCTCTCAATTTAATGCTGTGTCACATACCTTATATACTATCCTAAATCCCATGCAGATGCGTACACCCGCTACGCAAGACCTGATGCACGCGAGAGAACCTATACACACACCTACCTAAAACCCCCCGCCCGCTAACTCTTAACCTACAGGCCTAACTTAGCTATTCTAGAACACTCCATCTACTCAGAACTACTGTATGCACTCATAAATCCTTGCTAAGACAACTCAGCACCGCAACAGAACACAAAACAACTGATGCGGAGCTGCTGAGTACAGCACTTCCCCATGATCTGGAACCATATAAGATCTGCTCTCCACCCCTGGAGGTGAGAGCGTAGAAAGAGAAAACAAAACTGCACTGTCTGCATGACTCACAAAGACACATCCATGCTGCAAGCACTGGAGTTGCAACACACCCAGATTCCTCCTCTGGAGGACAGCAAGCTATGTTCTAACATGACTGTGCCTTGAGGATTGCCACTGACTGTTGCCTCCATAATTCAGGAGAGCTCTCAGTACTTCAGAGGTTGATTCTAACCTTGTATTTATTGTGTTTTTTTTAATCAGGAATTACTCCTGACTCACACTTGCAGCTAGAGTACTACTTCTGGCTGTACTTTGTTCTGTGTGCTGACCCTGACACCAGCCTGTGAGACACCATAGTATGAGTGTTTCTCACCTGTTGAGAAGTGAAGCAACTCAGCGAAGGAGTTGTTTGTAATGGTGTTGAAATAGCTGTGCTTCTCAGCTTCAGAAAAACAAACTTGTTTGAGAGAGGAGTAACTACTGACTGTGCAAACCATATGGACTTTGGGCCTGAAACTTGCATTCAAGCCTTGCTTTTACTTAGAGTGACTTTTCTGGAAGTTTTCCCAGGCTGCTGAAGTTTAAACTGTATCTTTGATGTGGTGTTATGTCAGCTGGCCCTCCACAGAGGGGAAAAAGAGTGTCCCAGTTTGTGACAAGTCCTGCTATAGGTGTGTACCCTGCATCCCCAATTGCCTTGCTCTCACCACAGTGCCAATTAATTGCAGACATAACTTGCCAGTCTGTCAAATACTGTGTCACTGATTACTGAGAAGTCTCCCCCAGCTCTGTGCATCATCAGTTCTGAGTGAACAAATGACTGTTTCACTGTTTCTGTCCCAACTCTGTTCCTGTTTCCAGAGCAAAATGTAAGAATGAAATGGGTCAGTGTTGACAAGAAAAAGAGACAGCAGTCTCTGCTGCTTATCAGATGGCAGGCATTTTGGATAGTCTGCTGGGGAATTTAGTTCTTGGCTTGGGAATCCTGTTTGTAAGGAGTTCTGATTTGAAGGTTTCCCACTGGAAAAATGCTGTAGGAATTCTAAAAAGAGAGACTAGCTGGCGAGACTGGGAAGCAGAAGATACTGCAAGGAACAACAAGTATGCTGAAATCTCTGCTATGCCTGACTGAGGCAAGATGCAATCTTAGGTCTGTCATTATTCTGGTGTGTCCAGATGCCAACCTTGATCTAGGCTAGTGAGACAACACACATTCAAGCTATTGTATCACATTTATACTTCTTAAATCCCATTGCAAAGTAAGAATGCTTCTGAGACTTAGTATCGTAGGAGGTGAGTTTTGCTCTCCAGTAGGATGAGAACAAGTTCTTAAGTAGATAATGAGAATGCTACAGCAGGAAAACAGCCTGCAGTTGTAGGTAAGCTCTGGAATGTCTTCATATTCTTCCCAGAGCTGTGAGATTTCCAGTGTTGTTGAAATTGGTAGCAATGCTAAAGTTTTCCACACAATAAAGGGGCATAGTAGAACTACTCTGTAATATTAAATTGAGGGTTATTGAGCAATTATGTAACTTAGGGTTGTTACATTTCAGCTAGGCTTCTTAATACAGCAGTAACACCTGCCTGTGATTCACACCACTAGCCCTGTTTCTTCAGGCGTAGCTTTTTTTCATGCAAGTCTTTGGGCAGTGGGAAGCTGAACCAGGAGTGCACATAGCACAGAAAATGCACAGCTGAGATTAAAAAGTAGTTCTCACCCACTTCTAACTTCCTTCTTTGAAGTTAGTCAAATGCTACTAGCAATAAAATAAGAGGGCTGCTTTGTTTAAAGTATTCGACTCTTCAGGGATTGAGGGAAGTGATGGAGCACCATCTCTTGTCCAAGTCTATGTACAGAACACTGTAAGTCACACAGCCTCTCAAATAGCTTCACATTCCTACGAGAAGGATTAGTGATTCTGCGAAGTTGCTAGACTGCACTGGATCCCAACTTTGTTGCCCTCTACTTCTCACAAGTATTACTATAACTGTGTTTCACTGGCAGAATCTTAAATTGTACATCTATGCACTTTTTTAACCTTTCAGCTGCAGTTGACTTCACTATGGCATCAAAGCATATCCCCAGAAAAGATCAGGAGGCTGAGGAACAGCAGCAAGAGGTAGGTACTCTATAACATGGCAGTTAAGCCACCTGTTGAAATGTAGTGGTTAGCAACTTCTGCCGGCATCTCAAAAACATGCTGGGGGTAGCAGAAAGAATGACTAAATGAAGCTATGTCTAAGTCTAAACTCAATTCATACAGAAGCCAGCTTGCTCCAGGAAATATTCCATATCTGGTTCAGGTAATGCAAATAATTCTGAAACATTAGTTGTTATAGTTCCTACTTCTACATTTGAGCTTGACAGTGCTAAAACAAAGTGTGAGTCAGTCATGGCAAGCCTGGAGCTCCAGTTTCTATTCCTGGCTTGCTACTCACAAAGACTTGACTTTGGGCAAGTCTCTTCAACTCTGAGCCTAAGAGAGATAGTCTGAGTGCCTTAGAATCTCTAATGGCTTGTATTCACACACCGGGTTGAGGCTGGGTCTCTGAATTCACATGCTTCTCTCTGATTTTAGAGTGCTGTCAACCGGATAACCCAACCTGCCTTTGCTTAATTCTGCATTCAACCTGGTCTCATCTGCCTACAGTTCTACTAAGGAAATGCATCCTTGCCTCAGTGGTGTCTGCAATGTGGCTGAGACTGTGGCTGCTGTTGCAGTAGGCAGTGTGGTTGGTGGGGCACAGCCCATACTGAACCAACTGGATTCACAAAGTAAGCAAGGGGGTCCTTCCTTTACAGAAGGAGTACAGAGGGAGGGGAGTTTCATAGACTTGTTCAGTGACATCCTTTTTTTTTTTTTAAAGTACATTCTAGTCAATGGTAGCACTCAGTCCACTGCTCATTTGTTTTCAGCAGCTCGGTGATTTCACTGAGATTGCTGGATGTGATATTGTTACTAGAGCACGTGAACTCTGGCCTCTTGACTCCCCCATAATGTTATAATGGGGTGGAAAGTATAGCAGTAATAGCAGGGTGGTAAGATCAGATCTTTGGCTGCAGTAAATGAGGACAAGCCCAAATGCAGCAGCTGTGGATGCAGAAATGAAGGAAGAGAACTGGCTTACCTTTGGACGACCTTAGGTACACAGTAAATTTCCAGCAAGATCCCCCTTGCCTCTACTGTCAACCCTTAAATGAGGTCTAAGCAGAGGTAGATCCTGGCTCCACTCCTTCCAGTCACTCAGAGGCATTGCATACACTTGATTTCCCCTGGGTTTGCCCTGCCTTCCCACCAAGTGCTTTATCACTGCTTCAAGCCATGACTTAGCATTTCTGCTACACCCACCACATGCATCTCATCCCAAAACAGTATTCTTGTTTGCTTCTGTGAATACTCTTTGTTGGTCATTGTAGGGTCAAAACCCCTCTGCAAACTGAAGACTAAACTGGTACTGTTTTTTTTTTTTTTTTACTAGTTGCACTTGTAAATGATTATGCCTGTAAAAGACTGGATCAACTGGAGGAGAATTTACCTTTTCTTCAACAGCCTGCAGACAAGGTAAAAGCTTTTTCTGGGGGAGTCATGGCTTGATCTCTTGATGGAACTGTTATGGGCGCAGAGGAACTTGGAGAAATAAAATTTGGCAATAGTGCTTTGTCAGGTCAGTCCCTGGTATGGGCTAAAGGACTCATAGCTAGCTGATGAAAGCTGGAGATATGCCTTCAGCATGTGGAAGCAAACATGTAATGGTGTACTGTTTCTCTGGCTTTCCTCTGAGTGAAAACAGTTACCCACATGGAAAAGCTACTTTGGGGAAGGAAAACCTATTTCAGGAAAAAAATAATTTTTATCCCCTTTCTGTCATAGGTATTCTCAGAAACCAAACAGCTGGTTTCCACCAAAGTGACATCTGCTATGGATGCTGCCTGTGAGGCAAAAGAAGCAATGGCTGATAAAGTGACAGAAGCTATAGATCTCACTAAAAATGCTGTTGGGGATGGTGTTAAGTTGACCAGGTCAATGGTCACTTCCAGTGTTAACAATGCTGTGGAGGCTGCTCAGGGTGCAAAGGACCTTGTAACTGATAAAGTGACTGAAGCAGTAGACCTCACTAAGCACATTGTGGATGACAGTATTGGGATGACCAAATCTGCAGTTGCCAATACTATTGTCAATGCTGTGGAGGCTGCTCAGGGTGCCAGGGACCTTGTCACTAACAAGGTGTCTGAAGCAGCAGACCTCACTAAACACATTGTGGAGGACAGCGTGGGACTGACCAAGTCTGCGGTTACTTCCACTATTGTCAGTGCTGTGGAAGCTGCCCAGGGTACCAAAGACCTTGTGAGTAACAAGATGACAGAAGCTGTGGGCCTCAGTAAGCACGTTGTGGAGGACAGCGTGGAACTGACCAAGTCTGCAGTAGCAAATACTATTGTCAGTGCTGTGGAGGTTGCCCAGGGTGCCAAGGACCTTGTGACTAACAAGGTGATAGAGGCAGTAGATCTAACAAAAGTGGCTGTTCAGGATGGTATGGAGAAGACCAAATCAGCAGTTGCTTCAACAGTCAGTACAGCTCTGGATGCTGCATATAGCACCATAGCTAGCAAAATAAATACAGCCCTTGAGCAGAGCAGAGAAGCCATCCAAGAGGGTGTGGAGATAACTAATTCAGTGGTGCTCAACAGTGTGAGTAAAGCCAAGGCAGTGGGACAAGCAGTGGCAGGTGGTGTTGAATCTGTCCTGGGTATATCAGAAGATCTGGTGGATCACTACCTCCCCATGACTGAAGAGGAACTAGGTGAGAAAATGCTGAGCTGGCGGTTGTAAATGCAAAGCCTTTCCCCCCATGCTAGAGAGCACCTGATGCTGGAAGAGTCATCTAAATAGACACGTAGCTCTGAGTGTATCACCAGGATGGCTTTCTGTCAACACTGCCTTGCTGCTTGCTGTGGGACAGACTTCAAGAATTTGCTAGCTACTCCTTGTCCTGCAGCCTCAAGCCAAACACGTGGGTGCCTGCTTCAACCTGTCTGTCAACCCTGCTTATCTGAAGAGAACACCCTGTTCAGGGACTAACCCACCTCTAATAACTGAGCATCTGCAAACCTCTACTGCTTATACAGCAACTTCAGTCTCTTCTACTTTTCCAGTGTGGGATTTTACTACTCCTTGCCATTCCTTACAGCTAGGGGTATGGAGCACAGCTACACCTCTGTTCTTGTTTCCTTCAGGTGAACTTGCCACTGCTGTTGAGGGATTTGGTATGGCTTCTGTGGAGGAGCAGAAACAGCAGCAGAGTTACTTTGTTCGACTAGGTTCCCTCTCTAGCAAAGTCCGCTACCGAGCCTATCAGCTCTCCCTGAACAAGCTGCAGCACGTTAAACAAAGCATTCAGAACACTCTCTCACAACTACATCTGGCAATAAATCTGGTACAAACATGTTATTTTTTTTCCCCTTCCATCTGTAACCTTTCTGCTTTAGGAATCAGTTGTAGGTGCTTTTCCATCCTGCACCCAGCTGTGTCCCTGCCTGTCTGAAGTGCTTGCAGAACTGCTTTTGCTTAGCTAATTGTATGTATGTACATTCAGTGCAACGATGCCTCTCATTTTTCCTATTAGATTGAATCTGTTAAAAAGGAGGTTGGCCAGAAGCTTCTGGATGGGCAAGAGAAACTCCATCAGCTGTGGGTGAGCTGGTGTCTGACTCAACCCAAGGGACACCAAGTTAAAACAGCTTCCCAAATGGAGGTATATGTGGGTGTATGTAATCGGACCTCTTGTGAAAGCTGTGCATCTCATCTGCTACAGCGGCTGAGCTATATTTCTTTCCCAGCAGATGGAATCACGGACTCTAGCTATGCTGCACATCATCACTCAACAGCTGCAACCTATTTATGAGAATCTGAAAATCAGCATCCATGGCCTCCCCTGGAGCATCCAAGAAGCTGTGCATCAGGCAACTCAAAATATCAAGAAGCTCCACACTTCTTTTGCCAGTGCAAATTCTTTTCAGGATCTCTCCAGCACAACTCTGACCAAGAGCCAGAACCGTGTGGCTGAAGCCCAAAGGTCTCTTGATGTCCTGTTTGAGTATGTAACCCAGAACACCCCTCTAAACTGGCTTGTGGGTCCCTTCAAGGCAACAGCGCAAGTGTCACAGGATAGCAGAAAGGGGAAAAGAGGTAAAAGTAATATAAAATCATTTGCCATAGAAAAAGCTGCTTCATCAGAGGTGACTAAGAGGCCTGAAGAACCAAAAGGAGCGAAAATGAATCTGGGGGAAGCATGTGGAATGCTAGAGAAGCTAGAAGAGAAGATAGGTGCAGAAGAGGTATTGGCTGCAAAGGAGATAATAACTAATGCACTGAAAGAAGATCCCTGAGAAGCTCAGTTCATCCGGCTGAGGCTCCTAAGAATGTCCGTTAGTCTTTTAATCATGTACACAACTGTCAGCCATGCTGGGTGTTCCTCCTGTCTCACTGTCCCAGGATGAGCTTACAGTAAGATGTGATTTGCAAGGAGGCTTGATGAGCAAGGTGGGGTGATTCCAGATCTTGATGTATTTTCTTCTTCAGGCATGTTAATCCAAACAAGCATGTTAATCCAAAAAAAGTAGAGGGTCTGTACTTCATCTTTTTTTAATTAAGTTAGCACAGCTGTATGTGTGAATGGCAGCTGTGGATGAGAAGTCTCAAGTTATTTTTAATGTTGAATTATGTTAATAACTTCATCCAAGCTGCAGCGATCTTAAAGATTATGCACTTGGCCTTTGATAGTGTTTTCCTCCTTGAAGTTTTAAAACTATGTGTTACAGACACTACTTCCTTCCTGACTTTAGCTTCCTGAGAGGCTGAACCCTGCAACAGACCAGGAGCAGCTGGGGGCAAGAGGCTGCTTCTCAGGAGTAACTTCTGTTTATCAGCCAAAAACTTGCTCTTTTGTAGAGGGATTTTCTTGTAAGCGTGTCAGTCTGCAGTGGGGCATCTTTCCTGACTGTAGAAAGGACTTCAGGGTTTATAATTAATTCTACAAGTGAAATATTCTGTGGCTTTTGCTAGGAGTTACTCTGCTGTGTTAATAGGACCATACTGTAAACAAAGCAGGGGGACAGGTACTGTTCACTTTACAAAACACTGTTTGCTTGGAAACTGTTCCTTGTGTCATGTACTGTGTACTAGCATGGCACTACTGCTAGGCTTGGAGTAATGGCGAAGACTTGAAAATAAAACTTGTTCTTTCTTTTAGCCAGAGCAGGGTGGAAGCTTGTGTTGGACACATCACTTCTTGCATAATAAATGCGTTCAGGGGCTCGCTGCAGCAGGAGCCAACCCTCCGCCCTGCCCTCCGCCGTGCTCCAGCCCCACAGCGCCCACACATCGCTCCCCCATCGTACCTCTGGCCACTGACGCTCGGTGGAGTGATGCCAAAAGCCGCTCGCTATGGGAAAATGTAATTCTTATAACGGGTGTGCTCTTCTCAGCTTGCGTCAAATACCTCCGGGAGCTGTTACACAGCGTGGCAGCGCACGACTTTGCGGCGCATCAGCCGCGGCGAGTGCAGCGCGTGGGGGAGGCGCTGCTTCAGGCCGGGCTTCCCGCCCTGGGTCCGCAAGCGCCGCTCCCGTCCTGGGTCCGCTCCGCCCCAGCCCTACGGCCGAGCTCCGCCCCGCTGCGCCGAGTTCCTCCGCTTCCTCGTGTGCCGGGAGGCCCCGCCCGGGCCGCAGCGACCCCGGGGCGGCGCGGAGCGTCCTGCTTCGGGCATCATCCGCGACTCCAGGGCCGGCCCCGGAGGGCGCTGCTCGTGCGGGAAGGGGGCGCGTGGAGGTCTGGGGGCAGGGCCGAGGGCTCCGGGCAGCCGGAGCGGCGCAGGTAGGACCGCACAGCCGGGGGCTGCGACGGGGAAGGGGTGCTTGTGGTGCGGCTCCGCCGGGGCGGGGAGCAGCGGCCGGAGGGGCGCGGTGCGAGCCGCGAGAGCTCCGGGGGCGTTTGGGGCGTTTCGCTGAGTCACAAGGCGGAAGGGTATCAACGAGTTACAAAGGTCCCGCTCTGCTCTGTCGATACCCGGCCTTTCATTCCTTCCTTCCCCCCATCGACTGTTTCACTGAATCGGTTTTCGTTTAAAGAGCTGCTGACTTCCTCAGGTTCAGCTCGAGCTCTTTCATTAGGCAATTAGAGAATTTTCCTGAATGAGAACAAATATAAATTTTAGACTTTCCCCAGTTGAGAGCTATTTGTAAACACCCGTTTCCTTATATGCAGAGAGCTGTTCTACCAGGCCCTTTGTGGAGCTTCAGGTCTGCTATTAAATCTAACCCAGCTCAGCCAGCGTCGACGAATCAGTGAGCTGCAAAAAGCTATTGCTTGCATGGTACAGCAAGTACAACCAGGACATTGTAGAGCGCTGCAGGGAAATAAACCTTGAACCTAAATGCTGTAATATGCTTTTTCCATTCATGCTGCTCCAGTCCATCATCTTGGCCACCAGCAGATGAGATGGCACAGAGTGCTGAGGTCCAGCCAAGCTTTGAGGATATTTTTAATATTAACAGGGATGCTCAGAGGGACACACTCAATAGCATCCCGGTTGTAGATCAGGAAAGATGTGGCTCAGCTGTCAGCACTGTGGATTCAGACAGTAAGTTTCGGACACTGAGATCTGATGTGAGCACAGGATTTCTCCGTATGACCAGCCCAAACTGCATGGTGAAAAGTTCTCCAGTGAAGATTAGAAACACCTCAGACCCTTCAGGCCCACAGACCTTGCAGTCTGCAGGGATCTCCAATTCCTTCACCAATCTCCTGATCAGTCAATCGCCAACAGCTATTTTTCACATGCCGACTCCTTCCTGTGAGTCCAGTCAGCTGTGTGAAGAGAGCACCAGTGATACTGGACAGCCTGATGGAGAGAGACAAAGCCACAGCCTGCAGGAAACAGGCAGCCCCAGCAGTCATTCCACTCGGGACACAAATCCCCAAGTCCCCCATCTGGGGAAGACACTGCAAGTCAGTTCCTATCATCCGTCTCTCCCTACTGTTGAAACACAGCTGCCCACACTGGGTGCTGTGGGCCAACCTGTTGAGAGTAATGATATTTCCAGCACAGTGATAGCAGAACCTCAGGTCCAAAAAAAAAGCAGAGACCAAAAGCAAAAATTATCTACAAGTATTTCCTATTCAAGAACAACAATAAATACTGTTCCTGCTCGCATACCCATAGAAGACTCCTACAATCCAGCAGGCACTTCCAACTCTGCAGCTGCTTCCACTTCAATTTGTTCCTTTCCTCCTCAAACCTATTTCCCTTCAACCATTCCTCCTCCTCTTCAGAGCATTCCTTACAACGTACCATTTCCCACTCCCCTGCACTCATCCCCCTCTCCAACTGGCCTTCCTCCTTTAAAAGCTGTGGAAGCAGCCTTGGCACCAGAGCCCAACGATGAAAAGAAAAAGTTCTTCACTTTTGTTGTTTTACATGCTCTGGAAGATGAGCATATTGCCTGTCGCATCAAGGACCTGCTGGAGAACATGGGGGTTCCCAATGGTGCCACATTCTGCAAGGACTTTCTCGTTGCAGGACACAACCAGCTGACTTGCTTTCAGGATGCTATGGAAAACTCTGCTTTCCTCATCCTTCTGCTGACCAAGAACTTCCTGTGCCACCAGTGTATGTTTCAAACAAACTCAGCTCTGATGGAGTCCATCCAGAGACCTTCCAAGCACAACTCTGTCATTCCTTTTGTACCTAAAGAGAATCCATTGGAGCGGAGTCAGATTCCCAGCATACTCAGTGTGCTGGTGGCCTTGGATGAGAACTCTCCTGTGTTTGCCAGGACAGTGCAGAACACCTTTACCCCTGAGAAAATCAATGAAAGGAAGGCCATGTGGTGCCAAATACAGCAAGTCCAAGAGCAGAAAAGGAAACAAGAGCTATATCAGGATCACTGCCAAACACTGCAGAACTTAGGTGCTCTGACCCTTGGCTCCCTTCCCCATATGTCTCCATCAACAGTGCAGCTCAACCAGTCAAGCCTAGAGCAGCTGCTGGAACAGCTCCTGCCTCTCCAGTTATCCCAACAGTGCCATCCCCCAACATCTGTCTCTGCTGCCACACACCCACTTCTCCAGGCTGGTCATCCCACATCTACTCAGCTGGGTACCTCTCCTTCCCAACCACTTAATCTCCCATCAGGCCAGCACTACAGGGCTGCAGATCCGGGAGGTGCCCATCCCATCATCATTCAACATGCTCGAATGGTTCAGATTGGGAACCACAACACAATGCACGTGGAAACTGCTGCACCAGGTCCACAGGACAGTGGGGAAGAATCCAGGGAGAGTACTTAATCAGAGATGCAGAAGGTCAGCCAGTCTCATTTCAAACCCTAGACTAGAGGGACTATTCTGATTTCACTGGGACCTAATAACCTCTATTTCTTAGAGCACAGGAGAAAAGTGCCTTCTTTTACAAAGAGACTGTCATTTCCCGAGACTGCTATCCATTTGCTTATTTTCCTTTAACCGAGAAAACAATTTTATTGATTTTCTGAGGATTAACTGAAAGGTTTGATAAATAAATTTTAATTAATTTATATTTGCATGTCTCCAGTTATTTCCCTGTAAAATCAGAAAAGGGACAGCTG
Organism: Perdix hodgsoniae; assembly: GCA_035772895.1. NCBI lineage: Eukaryota > Metazoa > Chordata > Aves > Galliformes > Phasianidae > Perdix > Perdix hodgsoniae. Next base: position 3,189,013 of record JAPSGF010000082.1, read on the forward strand.
AGGATATCTCTGTATGTCTGTAACTCTTACGTGGAGGGGGCTGGGAGACAGCACATCTGGATTATGTTTCATAATCTGCTGCTGACCAGCAGCAGATTATTTGAGGGAAAATCTGAGAATTCTTTGGGGAGACACTGTGGCCTCCTGTGAAGGTGCTCTGCATCGCAAGGTCACACTGTTTTCTTCTGGCTGCCCTCTTTGCTCATGGTTGCAATGTGGCCTGTTCATATCAGTGCCTAGTTTGTGTGCAAGGCACGCTGCTCCTGCTGCTGTGCAGCACCATTTCCCCCAGCCTCACATCAGACCTGGGAAAATTCATGAAACTTGCTTCAAAAACTTCTGAGAGGCTGTAGGCCCCTAGGCTGAGGCATCAGGAGATCACTATTCTCAGTTTCCCATGAAACTGCAAAGAGAAAAGCTTTGTGTTTGTGAGACAGAATTCCCACATGCCCCTAAAAGCATAGTTTAAGAAAAATATTTTTGTTTTTAAGAAAACTGTTAAACTCAAAGGACCAAGATTATACACCAGGTATGAAGCTAAACAAGAACTTTACAGTAAAACCGTACTTTGGAAAAAGAAAAAAAAAAAAAAGAATAAAAGAACAACCACCAAAGGTAGAGTGCAAAGGGGGAAAATTTGGAGAAAGTCTGAGAAAGCAGAAGCTGTGGGTTCTTCTTTATGTTTTTAAAAGTTCAGGGATGGGATTAGGCCCTGCTAGACTGGTTGCTGTTATACATAGGAATGTGCTCTACTGAGATTATTCCTTCTATTTATGTTACCACCATTGAGGGAAAAGTTTGACTCAAAACCAGAAGTGTTGAGCAGAGAAAGGCCAGTGACATGGGAGATATTCTGCGGGATGTGGGCAATGGCTCTATGAGGCAGACTTCTAGGCTTTTAGCGCAAGGATGGCATATGAAGCACAAAGCCAACCTGCTTGCTCAGCCTGATGGGTGTTGCCATGGCCATTTGCCTGTTCTGTCAGCAGAGGTCAGACCAAAGCCACTAGGTGTCTAGAAACTGTTTCCTATGCCAAGCAGACTCAATCTGACAGCAGCAAACTCCAGAGGCACTACTGGCACTGCTCCTGGATCCATGCAAGCTGTGGAGCAGCTCACGCTACTCCTCACCCTTGGATGAGCCAGAAAACTACCAAGTGCTCATTAAAGACAGCCTTCAGGGTCAGTGCAATTGATACACAGCAGGCAACTCCTATTCCTGGTATTTCTGCTGATGTTTGTGTGCTCATGTCACTGAATACTTGCCCTGGTATGTTTCAAATCAAGAGAAGCCAGCATTGTCTGGAAGTCAACAAGCAGGACTACTACAAGCCATCCTGGTCACGTACTATCCAAGCAGAGTGCCCAGAGGGTGACAGAAAACTCATGAGTCTGTTCATAGAATGTCTATCTCCCTCCCTCGACCTCAAGGGAGGCTTAGCTCCTCCCGGGCCTCCTTGGCTAAGATCTAGCGCAAGAGAAAGCGACTTGGACAAACCAAAGCCCTCTCTGACCTGCTTAAAAGCTGCCATCAATTGCTGGCTTCCAGCTTTGAAACAGTTTGGCTTCTATTTCTCACACTGACCCAATAATAAAGGATTAACTCATTTATGCTTCACAGAGCCTGCTGGAATTCTCCTGGTGGTTGCATTCTTTCTAAAGATGATCCTATTTTCTCTTTGCATCACCATTGTTAGAATAGGGGTTGTATTACTGCAACACTGTCACAATGCAGTTGTGCAGCCACTAGGGCAGCCCCTCTCCTCTGGAGAAAGCATATACCTCACTCTTGCTCCATTTATTATGCTTTCTATAAATAAACACTATGCAAACCTGGTCAGCTGGAAGTGCTCTAGTTTGTAAACAACCTTAACAGTCACAAGAAGTTTGCCTGGAGTGGAGAAACAGAGAAAGACACAGCAGCAGACAGTAAAACATTCTGCAGGGTGTTTTTTTTAAGCTTATTGTGCATTGATTTCCAAGTGACTCAAAAGGAGTGACTGCCATATAACAGGCAAAGCCCTATTTCAACTGCAGCACCAGGTTCACTCACTCCACATTTTCAGGGCTGTCTTTGCTCTTGCTCATCATGGAAAGGAAACTTGTCACTCTGTTTTCACCAAGAGAACATACATATGCTTGTGACATTGTCAATTTAAAAACAAATTGATGACAGCCACACTGCACCCCTCTTCCTACCTGTCCTGAGTGTGTATAAGGCAGGTAATATCTGAGTCAAACGATTATCATCCCTTCCTACTTCATTTACATCAAAAGACAAAGCGAAGTATATAAAGATATGTCATTCAAGTATCAGTGTTATCATTTTAGGGGAAATGTTTGCATCTGCAGTGTAGATTAACTCTTCTCATGAGTAAAGTCAGATGAAATGAAACAGAATTACCATATCCACAAGTGTACCATTGCTATGAAACAAGGAGTTGAAAATAGAGGCTTACCAGCAAGAAGTCCAAGGCACTTACATTCTAGCAGCCATTTTTTTTTTGTTTTATTATTTAAAGTTAAGAGCACTCATCAGCTCACAAATTAACAAACTCCATTCCTGCATTTTAGATCAAGTATCAGCCAAAATGAGGGGGAAAAAATGCAGCAAAACTACATCTGAACTTTACATCTCAGTAAAAGTTAGAACTCCTTACTTTATAAATAGAAGTTACAGTTAACACTGCAAAAATGTAATGGCAAATCTCTAGTATCTTTAAGGGGCAGAGAGTATTGGATTATTGAGGCTTATGAAAATGCTGGCTTACAAATACACAGAGAAGCTTCAGAAGCATATAGCACATGGCTGTTTACCAGGGTTCTGTACTCCCAATCTTGACATTTCTCAATGCTGAGGCAGCCGCTTCACCCTCAACTGCGCTTTCCATTCTGCCCAGACCAAAAAAGGAGCCAGAGGGCGCTAAAGTCCCTTCTCCTGCAAGAAGATAAACTACTTGAACAGCATCATGTTTACACCAAGAAGGGTTCTGCTAATGGAGGCAAATACCTACCCCAAGACTACAAATTCAAAGAGAAAAAGAAGTTGCATGCAGATTCTAATTAGAGAAATGAGCTTGCTTAACAGTAGCCAGACGAGATTTCAAATTCTGTTCTTGATGTAGCACTGCCACCCTCAGTTAAATATACAGAAAGAATCAGAAGGCAAAAACAGATATTAACAATCCACTTCATGTAGGTCTTCAAAATGGGATACTAACAGAGCCCCCAGAGTTGATATCAATAATCCCAGAAGGCACCTTTAACTTACATCTTGTTCTTCTTTCTTCCTTCTTCTTTCATACAAACATGCCACACTCGCTGCCTCAATTACAAAATCCTAAGCACTACCCATGCTCACACTGTAAGTACTTCCCATCCTAAAGGGGTTTGCCAGAATACATCCTCAGAGATGGTTAAAAGTGCATAGGCTGGGCTCTGAAACCTGGCTATATTCATTCTGTACAGCTCAGTGTGATCACCTGCTGAGCTCTGGAGCTGAAGGACCCCATTTGGGAAAGGGAGTTAACGTGTGCAGAATGGGCAAGGCAAAAACTTGAATTCCATATTAGCATTTTGTTTCTGAGGTCACAGGTTTTCTTCCCCATTCATATCAGTATCTACTGATGAAACTGTAACCAGAACTGATCTTACTATATCTTACTTGGATTGAAGTAGTCTTGCAGCATAGATAGGGCCTGACTCTAAAATAGAAAAAATAACTCATATTTATGCACAATCACTGAAATCTTTAACATCACTTCCTACATGGCCAACCAAGTAAAAAGGAAAACAAACAAACAAAAAAATCAGCATATCCAACCCTACTGTCATGCAAAGCAACTACCTCAGCAGAGAATAAGCCACTTTGCTATCAGACCAGGACTGTATCAAGTCTGAGGAGGGGGCAGGGAAAGAACTAGTTGGAAAATACTTTATTCCCCTCTTGCATTCCTAACTGTTCAGTATTTGGGATGGAAAGGGATAGAGTGCATATGTGACATGTAGCTGCTCCAAAGCTTAATGCTGTGTTAATTCTGCACTAATGGGAAAGGCAGCAGGTCCCACGGATCTTCATTTTCCTTCCTCCTCAGGATAAGATGGTTCGTATGGAAAAGGGCAGGGGCTGCAGCCTTCTCTGGATACAGTGCTCTATGGAGATATCTAGTACCTGAAGGTGGCAATGAAGGATAGCCATGAGCTCTTGACCCTTCTCCTCCCCTACCCCCGCACATGCCAGCTTGAGGATGACAGGTAAGGACAAAGCTTGCAGCCCATCAACACAATGGCCTCTGACACCTAGACAAAGATGGCCTTAAGTTTCGGGCTGCGCTACTTCCTGGGCGCAAAGTAAGTGCCAGGAAAGGCTTGGGAGTTCAGCTCTCCCACTCTAGTGTAGTTCAATGAAGGCTTCCAGCTCCTCAGGGATGAAGCCCTTGTAGGGAATCTTGTGCTTGTCCAGGACACGAGCAGCAAGGCACTGGAGGGTGATGTAATTGAAGGGCTGCATCATGCTCTTGGAGAGCAGCTTCTCATCCAGCAGCTCGTAAGCAGTCTGCTTGAAGGCATTGGTGGCATCCATATGGGCTCCAGCTTCCATCAGTGCACTCATGATCAGTGGGCAGTTATTGCGAGCAGCAACATGCAGCGGGGTATTGTTGTCATAGTCACGACTGTCTGGATCAGCCCCACACTCCAGAAGCAAGTTAACAACATGGAGTGATGGGAATTTGCCCACTGGGTAGCGTCCCACTGTCGTGGTATCTTTGTCCACAGCCATATGCAAAGGAGTGAAACCATTCTTGGCTCGAGGGCTACACTTCAGCAGGCGGTAGATAGTTTGGCGCTTCTGGTGCTCCTGCTCTGGGGTGCACTCCACCTTCTCCAGCAGGAAGACCAGGTGGAGAATAATGGCCAGTGTCTTGGTGAACTGTGCTGAGTCAACTACAGGATCCTTGCCATGCATAAGTGCTCTCTCTACCTCCCGGACACCTTTGCTCAGTACTCCCATGAGATCAGAGAAGCCCAGCTGGGTAGCTAAAGTGCCTTTGGAGCGGTCCTGAAGCACATAAGAGAAAAGCTCAGCAAAGGAAAGGAAACTACTGGCAGTCATAGGGCTGAGAGGCTCCAGATTGCCTTGCTGCATGTCAAGAGCATATTTCCACAAGTTAATACAGCGTTCAAAATTGCCTGAGTCAGCATAGACAGCACCTCGATAGCGGATGTAATAGGAAGTGTCTGGGTGCGAAGGACCCAAGATGCGCTCTCTAATGAGCAGTGCCTGCATGCGCATCTCATCTGGATCAGTAATCAATGCTTCTAGCTCCTCTAGTGAACTTACTTCTCTTGAGTAGTCGTATGCCAGCACAAGCTGCCTTGGTTCAGGTTTAGGTAGGTACTGCCCACCCTCGTATCGAAGCTCCATTGCCCTTCGCCAATACTTGTGGGCTCCCAGAAGGTCACGTTTCTTATCCACAAATGTGGCACCTAGCAACTCCAGTGCTTCCACAGCAGCTTCTCGAGTGCAGAACACATTAGGAACCTGCTGGTCATCCTGACTGGAAGCTGATGCACAACATCTCTCATGCTGCTCTTTGTCGCAGCTCTCAGGAGTTTTCCAACCAGCACTGCTGCACCTCTGATGGCTCCCACCAAAAGCACAGGTCTCATTTTGGTTCCCTGCAATATCCTCCTCTTCCTGCTGCAGCCCTCCCTGGATGAGATATTCTACAATATTGGTATGCCCGGTGACACTGGCAGCCAGCAGAGGAGTCATGCCATAGCCATCTTTCTCCATGCGGGCTTTGGAGCGGAGCAGTAGCTGCAGGATCTCCAGGCTGCCTGACTCTGCACAATCATGCAGGGCCGTGTTCCCCTTCACACTCCGGCGGTTGACATCAGCCCCTTTCTCCAGCAAGTAACGTGCAATCTCCCGGTGTCCTTTGTAGCAAGAAATCATCAAACAAGTGTGTCCATGCCGGTTCGCTACCTCCAGGTCAGCCCCACGCTCTCCAACCAAGTAGCGCACAATCTCCAGGTGCCCATCGAAGCAGGCAGCCCTCAGCGGTGTGGAGTTGGTCAGCGTGGTCTGGTTCACTGAGGCACCATGATCCAGGAGGCTGCGCACCACCCCCAAGTGCCCGGCAGCAGATGCAGCCCACAGTGGCGGGGCCCCCTCAATGGTTTCTCCATCGAAGTTGACAGATCCACCCTCTTCCACGCGGGCCCCACAGTGATCCAGGAGATACTCCACCACCTCCAGGTGTCCGTGGCGGGCAGCGATCAGCAGCGGTGTGCTCCCACCCCCGGGGCCGTCACCTCCACCGGGCCCTGCTGTCAGCGCTTCCAGCTCCTCACGGCTACGGCTGCCCAGAAGCTTCTGTAGCAGCTTTAGCTTCCCATCACGGGCCGCGTTGTACACGGCCGTGCGCAGGTCCATGGCGACGGGGGCCGCGATGAACGCGTCGGCCACCTCCTGGCCATGGACCGGTTCCGCCTCCGCGGACCCAAATCGGCCCCGGAACGGGGAACGGGCGAGGGCGGCCCCCGGCGGGGAGGGGCCCTACGGCAGCTGAGACATTCGGCGAGACGGCCCTTACCCGGCGGCGGCAACCTTCACCCTCTTCGCCTGGCCGCCATCTTACGTTGGATCGCGAAACAAAATGGCGGCCGGGCGGCTCCGGGGACGGAGCTGGAGGGAGATGATGGGAAATGTAGTCTCGCGCCCGGCAAGCAACGCGAGGGGCTGCTCCGTAGGGACTCCGTCTGCCGGCGTTCAGGGGGAAAGGGGCCACCGCAGCCCGCGCCGAGACCCCGTGCAGGACACTGTGTGAAATGCAGTCCGAGCGAAGCGCAGAACGCAGCCCCTCCCGATGGATTCCGGGAGTGCCGAGGCAGCGTTACCCAGCGCGCCCCGCGCCCCGTCCCCGCAGGGTCTTCTGGGGGAGGAGGAGGATGGGAAGAGGTAGCGGGGGGGGGCGGGGGGCGGAGCGCGGAGCGGAGCGGAGCGGAGCTGTGGGAGGCTGCGGTGGGAGCCGAGGTGTTCGTTCCTAAGCGCTGGTTAGGCGGGATCTGGCGTGAGGGCCGCACCTCTCCCAGGAAGAGAGCGGCTGGCGGGAGGTGGGCTCGGAGCCGAGTTGGTCAAAAGGCGGGTAAAGGAAAGAAAAGAGTCGCTCTGTGCCGGGATACCCTGAGAGCCCCCAGCTTCTGTGTAGAGCCGATAGGCTCTTGGCTTCCAAAAGCCTTCTGTAACCTTACATGTACAAATTCCATTGGGGGTTTAATTTCTGTTTAATTCCTTGAAGACATTGAACTCCAAAGGCCAGAGCTGCACGGCGACTGGGTGTGCGTTGTGAACTGCTCGAGGTTGGCAGTGCTGCGGACGGACGGGGTCTGCCCGCGGCACGGCGCTGTCAGAGCAGCGCTCACAGAGTGCAGGACACAACGTGCAGCTTTAGTTGTGCCCAAGTGGTGACGCGGAGCGAGGCACAAATATTTAAGGCCATAAACAGCCTGGTTGAGGTTAGTAAAGCTTGGGTTACCGGAGCCTATTTTTAGGGCGTAAGCCAAATTTAAGTTGCTCGCATCTTTATATGGGGAATTGGCACCAGGTTTCCCCTGTTGTGTTTTATTTATAGCGTTCCTCTCCTTTCCTGGTAAATAAGATTAACCTCATTATTTCTTTTACCGTTACTTGGTCTGTCATTATTATTGTTCAGTCCATCCATTCTTCCACCCGTTTAGGTCTTGTCTGGAATTACCTAGGATTATTCTGCTAACGCATGTTGCCTTCACACAGAATATCATTTTTGTTGCTTAGAAACTGCTTTTGCGTAACAGACAGCGTGGGCCTAATTTCACTTCAGCAGCTGTGAAAGTCACTGGGAGTAGCAGGTGCTCAGTGCTCCTGACAGCCAAAGCCAAGGTGTCTGTGACAGAATTCCCGCACAAAGTTGGGCTGCATGCGTGTGTGTCCTCTGCAAGAATAGTGTGCTTGGGGACAGAGCAGCTTCACACTGAAAAGAAAACAAGCCAAGTTTTCTGAGCACCTTGGATGTGCATGCTATGTAAGTGCTGCGTGAGGACAGGAGAAGTGGCTGTGTGCACTGGAATATTTGCTGTGTGACTATCCTAATGTTCCCTCTGCAAATCCACAACTGTGTTTACAAGCTAAAAATTGTGTTCGCCTATGTAAATAGTCAGCAATGAGTTTGGACACAGGTGGTCCATTTTAATGGGGCTTCGTGTGTATGTGCATGCAGTAGCTGACTATAGAATCATAGAATCATAGAACCATAGAATTGCTCAGGTTGGAAAAGACCTTAAATATCATCAAGTCCAACTGCAACCTAACCATACTACCCTAACTCTAACAACCCTCTGCTAAATCATGCTCTGAGCACCACATCCAAACGGTTTTTAAACACATTCAGGGATGGTGACTCAATCACCTCCCTAGGCAGCCTATTCCCGTGCTTAACAACCCTTTCTGTAAAGAAGTTTTTCCTGACATCAAACCTAAACCTCCCCTGGTGCAACTTGAGGCCATTTTCCCTCATCTTGTCACCTGTCACCAGTGAGAAGAAACTAGCCTTGCTCTTTCAGTAATTACCTTTCAGGTTTTGGAAGAGAGCAATAAGATCTCCTCTCAGCCTCTTCTTCCCCAGAGTAAATAGCCCCAGGGCATATTCTCCAGGCCCTTCACAAGCTTTGTACTCTTCTTTGGACCTGCTCCAGCAGGTCAATGTCATTTCTGGATTGAGGTGCCCAAAACTGAACGCTGTACTCGAGGTGAGGCCTCACCAGTGCCGAGTACAGGGGCAGGATGACTTCCCTGGTCCTGCTCACCACACCATTCCTGATACAAGTCAGGATGCCATTGGCCTTCTTGGCCACATGAGCACACTGCTGGCTCACATTCAACTAACTGTCCATCAGAACACCAAGGTCCCTTTCCACCTGGCAGCTTTCAGCCACTCCTTCCCAAGCCTGTAGGGTTGCCAGGGGTTGTTGTGGCCAAACTGCAGGACCTAACAGCTGGCCCTATTGAAACTCATACAGTTTACCTTGGCCCATTGATCCAGTCTATCCAGGTCCCTCTGTAGATCCTTTCTCCCCTCCAGCAGATCAACACTCCCTCCCCTTCAATTGCACTACATGCAACTGAACAGCTGAAAATGTGAACAGAACATGTACGTGCTTGGCTGCGACGTGTACACAGGTTTGTATCCCGGCTGGCGAGCATCTGTGTGTGAAAGCTGCTGTTTTTGTGGCAGGTCAAGGCACAGACACAGACGGTGTGACACTTCCTCTCTCTGCAATCTCTTTGTGTTGCTATGGTGATCAGATGCACTCACACTTTTATCTGAGGTATCTATTAACTAAAGCTTCCTATTCATTTCCCCGTCTTACAATGCATGTGAAATTCACTCTAACAATAAGTAAGCTTTTTAGCTCCCAAATGTACATCAGAGCCTTCCTCCAGTTCCTGGGTGAGCTGTCAGAAACATCACAACACAGAAGTACAGCTGATTAAAATGTGTTGTGGTTTTGTTTTGTTTTGTTTCCCACAAATAAAGAAAATGCTCAGTAAAGATTGGAAGCATGGGTATAAAACAGATGAGCCATGTACACCCTTGACCCAGCTGTGAGTGGATTACCTGGTCTGAGAGGTCACAGAACATGTTGGTGGCTGTGTTACATCAACTTGTCTTGCACTGATGCGCTGCAGTGGGGCAGGATTGGGCTGGGAGAGAGGCAGAAACCAGATCAATTTCCCTTGTCACATTGGTTCTCCTGTTTTGTTTGACTTCTTTTACAGAAGTCACCACCAAAACAATCTTAAACCAGGGTCCTTCCCTGGATGCCTGCAGACATCACCTAGAGATGGATACCTTCTCCTGAATCAGACTGGCATCATAAGTGCAGCTCCCACTGATACAACACTGAAGATAGAAGAGATCTGCATATAACATTCCATCTAACACAGTGATCCAGTTGTGCAGGTCTGTTGCATGGGGTGGTTCCTGCATCCTCATGAGGAACAGTCACTACTCCTTGTCACAGAATCTGCCAGGAAACCTTTAAAGGCTCCTAATGTGGGTCTGAACACCTGGCATTGAAGTGAAGGACTGGAAGGTATCACATCCCTCATCTACAGAATGTGTCCTCCACATGGCCCTGGAGACTCCATGATTTTGACTTTGTAGGCTAATGCAGATAAAGCCCCAGCCAGTGTTCTAAGAATAGAGAGGGAACTTAAATACACATCAGAGGAAAAGAAGATAAGACATGAGACAGTTTGATAGGGCTGCCAGATTGTGTGGCAGGAGGGTTATTTTTTTTTTTTTTAAACTGCCATTTCATATTCCCTTTCAGACAAGACAAATTGTATAGTACTGGCTGCTGAAGGAGTTGCATAATTTTTTTCACAGAAATAATGAAACAGTACTTTAAAAAAAAAAAAAAAAGCAAATGAATGGATCACTAAAGTGTTGGGCAGAGACTTTGGAAATATACACTGAGAACCTACGTTTGCTAGAAACTCCTTTTTCTGACCGTGAGCTAGTCATTTAATCTTCCTATGTCCTATTTCCCTGCCTGTAACATGGGAATAAGAACTGTTCTCTATCTGTCTTGCTTTCCAAATCCTTAAACTCTGAGTTTAAAGGTTGCATTTTCTGTGCTTATAGGGCAACCACAACCAGTTTCAATTCTTGACAAGGTATCTGTGGCAACTTGTCACAAAGTAATTTGTAATATACAAATATGCAAAGTAGATAATAATATAAGTGCTCGGTTGTATGATGTGGAACATAGCTTTAGCATTCCTCATCCAGTGTTTAACATCTCTTTCCTCAAAATGTTGAGAAATTTGGATCTGTGCTTACATATAAGCAACTTAGGATCTAGGTTTGTGCTGATTTACTGAATCCCTGAATTACTTCTAGAACTATGAATGAATATCTTGGATTCCTGCAAAATTTTCTGTAAGGTCTCTGTACTTAGTCTGTCATTACACTGAGCTAACAGCACTCTGGGTTGAGATCCTAATTTTTTCTAAGCTTAAATTTAGGTTTTAAATTTAAGTTTTTATCAATCTCTGCAGCTTTTAGGGGATTGTCTAATTTGCAGTACTCAGAGGAAGATAATCTTTTGCTACTAAGTCCAGAGAAGACAAGATCTGCTGTATTTTTAAGTAACTACATGAGAAATTTGCTGTACAAAGAGAACAATTCTAAAAATAGTGAAAAATGGCACCATGACATTAGCTGGAACAATGACCCAATACCTAACTTGCTGCAGGGCCCTTTGTCCTGTAACTACCTTCATCATTAAGGCTTGTGATGACATTATTTTCTGTGCTTATATAGGGCATGAGGCCATTGCTACCTGGAAGGAAGGATTTTTATCAGACTGCATGAAATGAACAAGGAGGAGAGATATGTTGGGTAACACTAAATCATCAAAGTTCCATTTACATTAGACACCAGCCTAGCAATTTCAGCATTAGTGGTTGCACTACTGCCCTCTGATTTTTTGCAACTTTAATATATCAGTAGAAGGGTAGAAGAAAGGGAGAGTATGTCATTCATCTTATGAAACATGATCTTTTCTTTCATACATCGTCAATAGGCAGCAATTTGTATAGTTGTTAAATTCCTTTAGCAGTAAATTTCCTGGGAAAATAATTGCTCTGCTCTTACTTCACAGATTATCTGAGATGATGATAATAGTATCTTGGGATTTGGACTCTTCCAAACTCAAAGGAGAAAAAACTAGCTTTGAGGCAGATGGCAAGGTAGCAAAGCATCAGATATGCACCTAAGAATTAGGTTCAATTTGCTTTTATTGTACAGTCAGTTTCCTTGGGAGTGGTTCAGCAAGTTATCCCTCCCTCAATCGCACGCTATCATTCTTCTTTGCAACATGTGCCTCCCTGGTAGGACAAAAGCCATGAGGAACATGCAGTCTTCTAGACAGACAGAGAACTCATAGCCATCTTCCTAAGAAGTGAGAATTGCTATTTCCTTTTACAAGGTAACAAATAAGGCAGAGACTGGAATAAGAAGTTGCAGCAGATCAACAAATATTTAGGAAACAGAATCTAGGAGCTGTTCATTATCAACTGTACCCAAAGGATGAGGACCCACAAAGAATCTGGATACAAGGACTGTAAAATATGTTTGTAAACTACAAAACAGATTGTTTTGGAGGTCAGTGGCTGTCTTCATCTTGCAGTGGCTTTTTGAGTATCTTCAAGAATGGAGGAGGGCTCTTCAGCTTCTCTGGACTGCCTGCTCTAGGGCTTGGTCACCCTCAAAGCAGATAAATGCTTCCTAATGCTTTCAGACAGAGCCTCCTGCATTTCATTTTTTCCCGTCTGCCTTTTGTTTTGGGACCACTGGAAAGGGCATGGCTCAGACCTCTTTCACCCTCCCTTCTGGTTATAACAATGACAAGTGTTCAATGCTGAGCAGACAAAGAAAATACAGCTCCACCAACCCAAATTATTAAAGACATTTCAGTACTTACTTTCCCCTCTGGCCTCAGCAGGATTCTGGAATTCCATTTTAACACTTAAACATCTCTGAGAATAGAGCCTCTGGCTGGTAATGAAAGTTTACTTGTTTGGGTTTTTAAAACCCTGTTGGAAGCAACAGGCTGGGACTTCAAAACAAGCAGGAGCTCTGAGTGCTCAGCACACCTCAGCAGCTGAGGTTCAAATCCCAACTCTGCCACAGAAATATTGTGAATTCTATTGTTAGGCACTTAAGATTCCTCAGTCCACAGTATGAAGATAATGATAGTTGATCTTTGTGTGAAATTGCTTTGAAGTTAAAGCAGGTGACTGCTGTGCTTGGAGAGAAATACTCAGGGGTGCAGGATGAGCCCCACAGCCTGGTTCTTCATGGACACTCCTCCTGTAGCTTCACTCAGAGTCCAAGCCTGTGCAGTCAGCAATCTCTCCCTACCAGCAAGAGTGAAGATCTGTGCTGTATGGCAGGCTATGATTTGTTGTCACCTTTATAAATCAGAACAACAAAATCACTAGTCTTCCACACAGAGCCAGACCACAGAGAGCAGCATCTCCTTGTCAGGGACATTCTCCTTCATTTCTTCTTCTGTTATCCTTCTTCACTTGTTCTCATTCATTCAACACTTGTGTCTCATTTCAGAGATGGCTGCCAGACATATTAGGCGGTGCAAAAACAAACAAAAAAACCATAGCGTTCTCTGTGAGATTATAATCTTCTATCCAATTTGGTGACTGTATCTTTGACTTTTTGCTCCATTTTCTTACCCAGGATGCTGTATATACATATAAAAAATTGGCTCATGGTTTTTTTTTTGTTGTTGTTGTTTGTTTTTTCCCAGGGATATCAGAACTCAGCAGGATCTCTTTCTTCCATACCCTGTGGTAAACTTCTCCTGGAGTGCTCTGCCAGCCTGCCTATCTCTCTGTTGTAGCTTAGTCTGACTAAAATAAGTAAACTCAATATGTATTTGGGAATGCTAGAGAAAATGAATCAAGCAGCAAAGAAAAATATAAGAATATGATAGCACTGAGTTTCCTGGAATCCTACTGAGAGACTGATTTAAGCAAGAAAAATAAAATCTTTTTTCTGCTTCCTTTCCTCTAATTTTGTTGAAGACCGATCTTCGTTTCACCCCAGGTTTAGTTTTGCTCCCACTCCCCAGCTTTTGCTGTTAATACCTTGCATATTTCATGAATAATGCATGAAAGGACAATCCTGGCTCACACCCAAGGAAAGGATCTTGCTTTATTCCTTTTGAGAGCCACTGTCTGATTGGGGCATACTTCTCTCAGCCAGTGGAATCAGACAAGGGATGGACACTTCCTGTTGTCAAACCGAGACTCTTAAACATTCTTCTGTCAGCAGCTGTAAAAAGGAAAAACAAAGAACAGTATCCTCCAGCAGCCTCACCTCTGCAGAGCTGCTCTGGTGAAAGGCTTTTTCCACAGAAGGAGAAAGAATTTTCAGTGAATGAAGAATTTGCTGGTTCTGGCAAAGATTGTGCCCCACTGAGCAAGGGCCAGCCTTTCCACTCTCTCCCTCTCTCTCCATTTTAAACATATGTGCTTTCTATGGACACTTTAATCAGATTCCAGATGGCTTGTTTCAATCTCGGGATTTGTGCTGCTCAGGAGATAACAATCCATTGTGTTAGCCTAGGTAGTAAGCATGTTTGTAATAGCTTGAGCTGATACCAGGAGATGTCCAGGTGGTCTTATTTAACAGGGGGTATTAGCGATACTGCTATTGTCCCGGAAATCAGATAAATCTGAAGTCCAGGTGTTACCCTACACTACGTTTGTGTAATGACTGCCAACTGCCAATTTCTACTTCTAATAAAATAGAGACTAAACGCTGCAGAAGGGACACTCCTGGCTGATATTTTTTGGAACAAGATTGCCATTATCCACAAACTTCCTGGTGCACATCATTTAAAGTGCAAAATTTAATCTGAATATGAAGTAGAACATTAGTGAGCATGCACCTTTTGCTTATTCTGAATACAACTTTATTCTGCTAAGTGCCTCTTTTGGCCTGTGCTTGAATTTCCTAAATTAAGGCATTTTCTCTAAAGGGCAGCATATCTTCTCTGCCATGCTACAGAGCATACCCCTCCCCAAAACAAACAATCAAACAAACAAACAAAAACAAACAAAAAAACACTTCAGTTGGGCAAGACAATTTTCAGAAATAAATTGGCCAGGACAATTCAGTATTCTGACAAGAGTAATTAGAAGATAGAGTGAGAATCGTGAAGATCACTTATGAACTTGTGAGAGAGAAATTGGTTGGAAAGTGCTAACTTAGACTGCAATTAAAGTAGAGTAGAATAGGCTAGGCTATAATATTTTGGTTGGAAGGAATCTTCAAAGGTCATTTAGTCCAACTGCCCCATTTCAAGTGACAACTCTACAATTGTTCTGGAACTATGCTCTGCCTAGCAGTGATATACCAGGTTGGCAAGAGGATTTGCCACAAGTTTTCACTAGACAATCACATAATAAGCAAGAGAAGTAATTCGCTTGAGCAAGGCAATGAGATCGTCTGTTGGTTTTACACATATGCATTCCCTCTTAGGAGCACGGTGTTTAGTAGAACACATAAATTCTGTCCAGACTCAGAGGTGTGTGAGACTTTTGTCTAGACTTCTGATAGAGGAGCTGTCTCCGTAGAGCCATATTTCTCAATGTGATATTTTTTCAGAATGGGACTTGCCACTTGTAGTTTGTCCCAGAGATTTCAACAATATGGAAACTTATGCCTCCTTGTAATTGTGGCACATAAAAGCCATAGTGCTGAGAAGCCACTGTAGTTTCTTTGTAATTGTTTATATAGATAAGGTCTAAACTTAGCTACCAAACATGGTGAAAAAAAGCCTGATTAGAAAGAATAGGGAGTCAAGAGCTTAGCCTCCAGCTATCTGAGAAGAGGCTGGCTTATCACAGAGAGATCCCCAGCTGCACTTCCATGCCGTAAATTAAACAAACAGTATTTTCTATATACACAACCACAGGGATGGTAGAAAGAACAGCGTGGCCTTATTGCTGTTATTTCCTTTGGTTTCAGTCTCTGTCCTCTGCCCCTCACCTCTTTCTCAGACTAGTGTTTCCCACTTTACCCGATTTGTTATTTATTACAGTGGTTTAAAGAGAGGCAGGGGAAAAATGCTCAGTGCAAATTATATTTTGAGCTGTTGTGCTTTTCCTCTTTGGTGGATAATAAATCTCTCTGGCAATGCTCCTCTGTATAGGATTTGTCATTAAATGCAATTAAACAAACCCTGCAGGTGTCCATGATCAGACCTGCAGCAGCCCATTCACAACTGCAATGTTATTATCATCCTGGCAACAAAACACCAGATATTTCCTGAGCTCCTCTGATCGATGTGCTTGCCTGACTTGCAACTAGAGGGAGGAGAGAAGGAGGGAACAGAATCGTTCAAATGCTCTTTAGACTTATTGATAGAAGAGTCAAAAGGCTACTCAGCAATGAGAGGGAAGGCAGAAAAAGAAAAAGGCTGAGGAACAGGAGGTTGGAAGGAAGAAAAAAAGAGAGAGACAAGTATTCTGGAGCAAAAATATGGAAAGAAGGCAGTATATCACATGATATTCACCTATCTGATGATTTTTTTAGACTAGAATTTAGGAGAGGGATTTGCTGTATGATTCTTCTCACATAACTTTAACCAACTATAGTTAGGCATTCAGTGTTACGTGAGTTATGTAGGTTTCTTTTGCAGCTGGTGCAAAAATTAATCTCACCCTACGACAATACTTGGTAGGCTGCTTTCTTGTTCAGACATATCTGTCTGTCTCTGTTAACTGTAGCTGAGCTTCAGTGAGTTGGTTGGATCATATTTCCAATCAATTATAAATCTCACCCTTAACAGCCAGAGGAATTGGCTTTTGCTGAATGCACCTTTCTTTCTGTCTTCATTCACAAGAATGCAGTTCTTGGTACAGCCACCAGGACAACATGCTACAGAGACATCACTAATACTTGTAGAATGCGGATGCAACAACTTCGTACCAGCATTGATGTGTATGTGCTCTGGCAATTGGGAATCAGGAAGAAAGTCCCATGGCTTATTTCAAACATCCCAGCCAGCCTGAACAGAATAAAGTTTCTATTCACAAGGAACTATTTACCATCAAGTCCAGCAAGAGAGAAATTTTTGTAAACACCAGTCAAATCATTCTGCCTGAATCATTTTTCCCAGCTCAACAACAGGTTGCTTTCACCCCAGAAATTCTAGTTTAGTGCAGCTTATTGCTGGGGCACATTTAGAATTGCAGTGAAAATGGATAGTTCTTATTAATGTAGCCCTTTGCAAATGCATAGTAACACATAAAGACTTCTTTAGGTTGGATAAAGGGAATTACATGAGTAGGCTATAATAGTGTGTGTGCATAGGTTGAGTGTAAGAAATAATTCTATTGCCAGAGCCTTTGATTGATTATACAGAGTAGATGTGCTATGTCTTTATAGCTTCATCTGAAATGCCCTGTGTGGGAAACAGGATGAAACCCTGTTTAATGGCATCAAATATGAAGTTGAGATTATGGCAAAGGAACCAGGATTTGTTATCAATTCACAGGTTTCAGGATGGGAAATCTCTTGGAACAGGCATCTATATCACTATGCAGCTCTAGTCTTTGTCTCCTTGATTGCTAGGGCAGTCCAGATTTCTGTACTGAAGAATGACCTCTTTTCCTTACTCTTCTACTCAAACATTGGAGGATTTCTCTCTGCCACTTTTTGTGCTCATCTTTTTTCCATTGTATTATTACCTGACCTGCTGGTTTGTGCCATTAGCAAGCCAATATGCAGTTATTTGTTGACGCAAGTCAGCACTGCTCTGTGCTGACTTTCAATAATAAACTGGCAGAACTTCCACATTTCATCATTACACATCACAGATTTTTGGCCCTCAAGTGTGGTATGAAGTGTAAATTCAGTGGACAAAACAATGGTTCCACACCACTGGTCCTTGGACAAGTGATAGTCTGCAAGGTCATGAAAAAATCCACTATTACCAGCAGTATGTAAGAGTAAGTTCATTTTGCATGGCTTCACAGATAGTACCTAGGGCCATGTGAGTGTGATAACAGTTCAGAACATCTGGGAGCTACATATGCAAAAATAGCAGTCTGACCAATAGGTGCAGAATGGACTGCCTTTAAGCACCGCCCTCCATTTTGGTCAGTTTCTGCCTAGACTCTTGCTCTCAGACACATCTGCTGAATCTAGAAACATCACTGATTTATTCATCATAGATGCTACAGGATTTACACTTGGGTGACAAAGCTGACACAAAGGGACGTGCTCTATTCTAGAGAAAAAGACAACCCATCAAACAAGAACTAGCACATCCCAGCTACCACCTGTCTGAAGAGTCCAGGGACTGTTAATGAGAGTCACTGGAACAGATCTTCAGCTGGTGTAAATGAGCTGATTGTAAATCCACAAGGACTTCAGTGGGACTTTGTTGATTTACGCTAGATGAGCAGCTGGTCGAGCGCTCCGGCTAACTGGGGAAAGCCCTCTGGAGTTTCCATCAGTGGGTGTGAGAGTGGGGTAGAATCCAGCTGCACGTGTGAAGGGGTGCAGGAGAGCAGGCAGAAAGCTAATAAATGGAAGAATGGGAAATGCACGTCTTATTGGATTGACTTCTCCAACAAATACATTTTCTCCTCTTTCCACTTCCTTTCTCCACCTCCAGCTGCTCCTCTCACACTCAGTCTCTGCTGCTCATCTCCCTTTGTGCACCTCTTAACCACACTAGCTTTTCTAAACAGGTGCAGTTGCCACTCAATAGACTTTAATTACCACTTCAAGGACTCTCACCAGAGTCTGTTGGGAGGGTGGAGTTGAATTTTCCAGAGGATTATGTGTATGTCTGAATTCTTTTTAGCTAGATGGTAGTGTTACTGCATCCTTTGAGAGATTATTTCTTCATCTTCTTTCTGCTTCTCTCTGTTTGTGTTACCAAAAATTATATAATAATAATAATAATAATAAAAAGCACACAAAAAAACACAAACCAAAGCAAACAAACAAACAAACCTGCAGATAAGGGATAAGAAAGCAGCCATTAGCTATATTAATTATCAGGACAGCAAATTGGTCCAAAGAAAAATATTATGGACAGTTTTAAGTAACAGAAGTCCAAATTGTACTTCTAAAACATTGTTTTTGTTTGCAAATAAAAGGCCTATTTTTCACAAGTATAGAGCTCAGCATCTCCAAAGATTTCTGTGGGAACCTGGGATCTAAAAATACAAGTTGTTTTTAACTGCCTTACCTTCTTTTTGCTCCATGCTCTTCCCATTACTTCTTGTTGGAGAAATACATTGTTAATTCATTCTACTGGTACCCTGGGAGATTCCTCCATACTGAATATGCCCACTGATTTCTGTCTTCAGCACAGTTTGTCTATGATGGAGAATTATTATGAATATTTATCTAGGAAAAAAAAAAAACATTACTTCTGCCATTGAGATCTCCTTCAAAAGACAATACTGGAGAATGCAGAGCAGACACTTATGTCTGTCAGATCTGCTTGAAATTGTTTGCACATCATGTCAACAGTTTATTCTCTGCCTGGTAATGTTTTGTTCCTTCTTCCTTATGCTTTGAGTGCAACTATGACCTAATAAAGTCATGACATGATGAACTAAGTCTGTGACAATGCTGCCCATTGATAGTTGGTTGGTGATAGTAAAAGGAAGAGGAATTAATGGTGATGTGCTTACAGGGGAATTTTCCCTGTGCAAGTACATGTGAATACTATCTTGTATAGAATTCTTTCTCACTCGGGGGGATCCATTACCTTCTTCTCCATCAGGAATCCCGCAGTCCTTCTGACTCCTATTCCTGCACTTCTTGGCTCCTGGAGCTCTGCCAGACTTTCTGATGCCTGTTCCAATTCCCAGTTTGCTCTGGTTATCTCAAGTTATGTCCTGCTTTCCACTGTAGCTTGCTCTTTCAGCTTCGAGGATTTAAAATCCCCCCGTCTTCACCATCTCTTCCCTCCCTACCTTCTTTCCTTGTTCATTTTGCTTTCCAGGACTATTTCCCACATGTTACCATGCCACTTATGTGATGTTAGGATGAATATTGATCACAGCCATCTCAAACCCATCTCTCCTTTTTCCCAAAGAGCCAATGAAAATGTCACCCATGAGATAATTATCATGTTGCTCATGTCCCTCAATTGCTCTCAAAGTACACATTGAGGCTGCAGAGCCTCTTTGAAAGGCAGTTCCTGGCCATTGGCACATTATTTACAGGCTCCTGATAGGAGCCTTTGTTGAGGAGCAATTTGTCCCTTTTGCTGTACAATTTTTTGCTGTGTTTTTGTTGTTATTGTTGTTTTTCACTTTCAGAGTGAGTAGATCTTAAAAATACAGCTGAGCTTTCAATGAACAGGCACCAGACTTATCCTTGAGTAACAGTGACATATATGTAAGATGAGAGCTACCAGCATGTCTCATGCAAGACGCCATATAAGAAATCAAAGCTAAGACGACCAATAACCTCCCTAGTTGCTTTTTATTCCTTCCCTTCATAGACCTGGTAATTAGGTGCTTATTTGCAGTGAATTGATAAATCATCAGTTGTTGTCTCGTGGTCACTGGCAAATAAGTAAGAGAAAGTTGAAACTCAAGCTGTGTGGCAGTCCATTTGTGTCTATTAATGGTCATTCCTTTGTTTATGTAATACTTGCTGATTAAAATGGACTAAGATTTCCCACCACAGCAACCCCTTCCTGTCTTAAAAGCCATACAGGTCTGGAGCATTTGCTTATGTGCCTGCTGAAAAGGGTTGTTGAAAGCAAAGCAAAGCACACTTGCTCCCCCATCACTGTTGTGGGTAGAGATCCTCCATTAGCAGTGCAGAGTCTATGACATATGGCCAGCTCTGGATTCCCATAGCACACTTATGCTTTAGAGACACCTCTTTAAAATAAATTCATTTTAACATACCCTGTTTAAACGGGAGTTTCACCATGGTAGATGCCACATGCACATCTGGAGTTCATCTTACCGAAGCCTGCAACACGGCTGTACAAACAAGGCCCAATCTCTAACTCCACTTCCAACACCATCCTTAGCAAAATCTCCAGGCTATATAAAACTATAAACCAATCCTGAAAAAAATGAATTTATTTCCACTCAGAGACAAAGTCCTTTGGAATGATTTTGCTGTTAATGAACTCCAACTGAGCTGCTGTATTTTGGAGCCACTGGTGTGCATTTTAACTAGGAGCTGTCTGTGTGTAGATGTACAACATCACCAGCCCCCATAATGGAAGTCTATTAGCATTGTAAGTCCTGCATTAGGCTGCATCCATAGGAATCCTGTGAAGTTCTACTGAGACTACCTGAACGTAATCATATCTCCCAGCCTCTGGCTGTCCCTAACCAAGTGCTCCACTTGCATCTGTTACACGAAACAGCTCTGGAGACTATAAAGTTTATACCCTAATGCATTCACTAGCAACAAGGGGGAGAAGTGCTGTTTGATGACAAGGGAAAATGAAAGGCCTTTGGTATTCAGAAGCATTTCCAGCATGCTGTGATTTGCTTGTTGAACCCTGTTAGGGACTGAAAGCCCCTGAACTCTATTGTTTTCTCTGAGTCAGTACAGCCAAATCATAAGAATAATTGAAAAACACAGTCCACCTAGAATTTATCATAGAATCCTTCATGATTTAAATGATGTAGTACTTCCCATTATAGGAACTTATTTCATGCATTACATCCACTTACATATAACTTTTTTTTTCTCAAATCCACACCACAGTAAATAAAACACACGTGTTATTTAGATCGGTGTATTTTATGCAGAATGAAGTCCATTCTGTCAAAATGCAGGAAGGGGAGTTCTGTCAAACCAATTCCCAGACAAGCAGTAGAATATACCAATACCAAGTATTGTCTTAAAAAAAAAAAAAAAAAGCGAATATATATTTTTAAGTATTCGTTAATTGTTACCTACTGTTCTACCTACCTGTGTTCTGCTTTATCAGGTTTCATAAAAGCTGCAGATACCCCTCTTATCTAACACAGCTTCATCAGCAGTAGCGAAAGCTGTGCTAAAACAAAACATTGGCTGAATTAGATGGAACATATTAGAAAGATGATAAAAGATAAAGTAGGAGAAAATAAGACAATAAGTAAATCTGGCAAGATGTATGGATTATGTTCCTCTCAGGCAAAGCCTGACAAGATAATAACCTTTTCCTTTTTTTCTAGTTCCATTTGCTCCTGGATCTCCAGAGCTTTATGGATGTCTCTTAATTTCGTCTTTAGGTACACCTGTGAAACGAATATCACAATGTTCATTTTTACAGATGAAGGAGGAGTATATTTTACCTTAAAAATCAGTTTAAAATTAGCTTTGCAAAAATCAGCCAAACTTCTCTTTCATTGAATTAGTTCTTATTTCCAAGCAAATCTGAACAACCTGTATGAACAACTCATAAGCTCTTTAGACATTCAGTGTGCTGACAGCATACCCAGAATTTAGAGGTTCGTCTGAACTGTCCTTTTCTTTTCTTGCTCAGGGGAAAATCCCACTGCCTCTGTTAGATTCCGTGCGAGATCTGAGTGCAGCCTGCAGAGCACTGGTGTTTTTTTGGAACCCTTTGTTTTCCAGATAGTAATGTCTTAACTGAGTGGGAAGGACCTATGTAAAGTTTTCTATCACTTTGTGCCATTGATTTCTCCAGGAACATTGTACCAGCAAAGCAGAGCAACATTAGATTTGATTGGACAGAATTGCAGACTACAGCATCAATAATTTCATGAGTTTTACTGAAAAGATTTGCTACTGTTCTCCTTAGAAACTTCAGTTTTCTACTTCTTCTTATGAGAAACTACTTTAAAGGTGGAGTGTATTGTCATCTTACATAGCAGCTACTGACTGTTGCTTCTGATCTGGGGGGCTGAAATCCATGCAGCTTCCATCTGGGCTGAATTGTTGTGGGTAGACTGTTCATCATAGCTCTAGATTTTCCAAAGTTATCGATCCTCAATACCTTGTATTTGTGCTTGAGACGCCTTGAAAGGGAACCAATTGCCTGAGAGGCACGTGCTTAGCAACACTGATTAGGATATGTCATGCTGGGCACCTGAAAACATTAAATGCTTTTGAAAATCATAAGGTGAGTTCTGTTTCTGAACATGACTTGGGAAGACTATACAGGCCTAAGTAACACAGAATAAAAAGATCTCTACATACGTAACAGGAGTATCTTTGAATACTTCGCTCAGCCAGGCACATAACTTTAGGCATTTATTTGATTCCTGCAGGAGTTTTGTGCTGAAGTTTCTGCAAATGTATTTGTATTTTCCTGAAGTGGGGCCCAATACTGTATAAGTTACTATAGGTTTATTTTATGAGAATTCCTGAGTCAGTCTCCAAATTAAAACGAAAGGCAAAATTCTCCCTTCTGTACTGAAGTATGATGCTGCATGGAACACACAAAGCGTTGCTTGCTCTTACATATGCAGAGCCACAGACTGTACCACAAAATACCAATTCTTTGCACTTTGTAAGCAACACAAAGCACAAATTAAAGACGATGTCATGTGCAGAAAAAGCATAGAACAAAATGTTCATATCCCAAAGAGATGACAGTCTCATGGAGCCATGCAGCTCACTATGGTGATGTATCTCTGAGGCTTGAATTAATGCAAAATTCCACTTGGCTGCAACCATGCAGACAATCACACAAACAAACCCCACCCAGACTCTCCCCTTGTTAATCAACAACAAATTTAACAAACCTTGCATGGCAACGCTATCTAGAGCCTCCCCTCTAGGTTCAGGGGTGGCTGGAGCTAAAATCCTACTACAGACCCCTCATTTCACTGCTGCTACAGACAGCTGTTTATAAACAGGGTAAACTTAAAATCTCTGTACTCATCGTACACCAGGAAGGGGCCACATCTCACAGTCAAAAGTCAGGAACCGTGTGGCCTCTGCAAATAAGGGCTACTGGAGTCAGTGTGTGTGTGATGACTGTAGAATGTGAATGGCCCTATTCATGCAAGTAGTATAACAAACTACCAGAGCACTTCAGGCTCTGCTGAGTAAAAGAAAAGTACCAAGCAAACACTTGGTAGCAAGTGTTTTGTGTGTTGTTTTTTTTTTTTAATTTTGTTTTGATTTTTTTCCGTTTGCAAGGTCAAACCTATAACTGAGCTTCTTTTAATGCATGGGCTGGGTGCTCGCTGATCATACAGCAGCCAAGATAATGTGTGCTCAGTCTTGATCTGTCAGCACTGAGTTGTGGCCAGGAGGTTCAAAGCTGCTCAGAGGGCAACTGCTTTTAATCTCAGTGAATGCTGAAGGTTCTAGTTATTCAGAGAAGCCTTAGGGTATTCAAACACAAATATCAACATTGAACATCATAGTAACTATTCCCCATTGTTATGCTGTCTCCATGCTTAAATTTAAGCAATTTTATAAACCAAAATCCCAGCATCTGTGTTACTAAAGGACAAGATTTAGTAAAAGATTTTAGTATCTATAGACAAATGAACTTCTTAGAATTTCCCAATGAATTTAGAATCCCGCTCCTATTTTCAAGTGAGGATTTTGCCAGACTTATTTTACAAATCCCAATGGCACTCAGTCAGCTGTAAATGCATTCAGTTTTAAAGAGCTAAACAATGGCGCACTTAGAGGACAAATAACAATCACAGCACTCTTCAAGGGAAGACTTGCCTGTAAAAACACATACATCAATTCTATCACCTGCTTATCAACTCTTGCACTTTGCATTCTTATTATGATCTTAGAGCAGTGCCTTAGGTGGTGTATTTCATTTGCTTCCCTAGTAATGGATTGCTCTGGGGGGATCCGAATTTAATGTTTTAACAGATAAATCTCTCAGTTGATTTCAACATGCAGAAAAGCAAAATTCTGCTCGGAATTCTGCCTTAAGCTCTCATTCAGTCTTGACTCAGTGGCATACCTCAGTCCTGCTAAAGTGTTTGCTGAACTGAGGTGGATGTGGATACTTAAGCGAAGTGTGTGCTTGAACGCTTGGTTGAGCCACACTCTTGTCTCACATTCTTCAATGGAGAGCACCAGCTTAGTTAGAATCATGCTTCTGTTGCAGCCCAGTGGTGGACCATGATGCACACTGACACACACACACCTGGTACACATGAATGCAGGTGGTTGAAAGGGAGTGAACGTAAAATTGCATGTAAGTGCAGGTGTCTGGAACAGGCACAGTGCCCAGGTCTGCATGCTGGGTTCAAGTGTCTGCGGCTGAACAAATCTCTGCCAAAGAGAGAAGCTCCTAGAAATGTTTATCCAAGCACAAAAGCTGTTGCTGATCTTGCATCTGAAACCCACTCTATTTTTTCCTGCTGAGATTCCCAAGCACCTTCCAGTATCCCAGCTCCACACAGCTTGAAACCCTACCAGATGCTATGACTGCAGTGAAAAAGCAGCCCACTACTGGAGTAGCAGGTGACACACAGACAAATATTTGTGCAGTGCATACAGATCCCAGAGACTGGAACACACTGTCTTTTTTGATGGAAAGAGGAAAAGGGAAGGAGGACATTGTCTGTAGCAAAACTAAACTTAAAAGTATAACAATCTGAAAGCAATTGTACAGTGTTTATTTATAGTGAAACTTAAAGGGTTACCTTTCTAGCAGATAGTGGTATAATCTCATATCAGATTGATTTCCGCATTACAAATTTTGCTAAATATTTTAACAAATTAAAATGAAGTTCAGATTTCACCCTGAATTCCTTATTCTTCAATGACCACTGTGTGATAGGATCTCTCCCAAAACAGATGGGTTTTTATCCTTCTATGAGAAGTATTTGTTTTGAAATCTACAGAAAATCGCTAGGAAAGAAAGGTTATAAAATACAATCTAAACAAACTGAACCGTGACTTTGATTAAGCAAAACTCTGCACAATGTGAAATTTTGTTAACTTTGAAGACATTATACCATCTATCCTAACATTTTCATAATAATAGAACTAGTTAGGCAATTTTCTAGAATTTCAGAGATAAACACAAAAAGCAAGAATTGTATTTGATGCAATATAATTTTCTGGCTTCTACTCAGGATTTTGCATGCCGCTATTGAGGCAGGAGATAAAGGAAATGATTTCTTGCCATTATTTTACATCTGAACTTTGAAGGAAAAAGATGTTCTATGGACACCATAAGAGGGACAGAACATGACAAAAACCCAACCTCAGTATTATGTTGCATCAAATAAAGTTCATAAATTGAGTCACTTTGCAGATAGAAGACTGATAGAAGATGCTAAAAAGTTGACATAACAGAAAAATATTTCTCCATTTTAATTTCATAGGCATTTACACCATTGGTTTGCTCAAAACATGCAATGCATATCTCTGAAGGCTGTGCATGTACTCAAGGCCTTAACTGAATTATCAACTTTCTTTTCAGCTGTTTTTCCTTTTTTTCCCAACTATTTATTTCAGAAACAGTAAATAGACATTTCCATAAAATGGAGAACAGCTGGTTTACCTTTCCTCTCAGAAACTTATGAAAAATACAGGTGTAAAGAGTAGGAACTGTCTGAGCCTGGATTATTTTGTCTTACTGAGACCATTTAGCAAAATATTTAAATTTCTTCATGAGAGCAGTGTGAGTATTTTGAGAAGGATCTCATTTAGTGAATAATCTCTGTTTCCAAAAATGGAGACAAAATAAATGCTTTGTTTGACCATAATGCTATGCAATGCTTTGTTTCCAAAGTGCTCAAGCACTTATTTCTAACATTTGTATCTTTTTCGAAATGACACCTGTGGTTTTATAAAACTAATAAAGAAAAAATGCTTTATTTCATCTTTGTTCCAATTTCTGCGCCAAGCCAGAGTTACATATTTTAGCAGTTTAAAAGGTAATCTAAATTCTGTCAGAATTTAAAAACAAAAACTTTCCTTAATTCGATCCAAGTTGTTTTGTTTTGAGGGGGAGGTGAGCAAGTTTATGAAAAACTTCATGAAAAACATCTGCTGTAATGTAAAGTGGATATTACATTTATATCCTTAGGGTCATTCTCAGCTTTCTGAATTATTTCAGCCCCTTTCCAACCCCAAACCTGAAGCTGTTTATGTGCCTTACCTGGAAAGGCTACTCAGGAAGGTATGTCCTGACCCATTCCAATTTCCCATCCTTCTTGTATAGCCTTCTGTTCTCAGTCAGATCCCAACTTTGAAGACCGTAGCCTGCATCCCACATGCCCCTTCTCGGTGCACTTGGGCAGGCTTCAAGCATTTGTGTGCACCGCCCGGACGGCACCCAGTCCAGGAACGGGCACGGTCCCCACCTGAGGCATCGCGGGGGGAAAGTGCTGACAGGGACGCCCTCAGCCTGCATCGCTTGTCCCTCCCGAGCCCCTCTGCTATTGTCCCCTGCGGGATTGCACTCACCCCGGCCCCGGTGGCTCTCCACCCTGACCAGCCGGGCCGGGTAGCGCCCAGAGCCCACAGCGCACAGCCCTCAGCGCAGGCCCTGTCCGTGGTGCTGATGCGCGGCTCCGCCAGGCAGGGCACGCCGGGCAGCCCGGCCCTGCTCCTCCCGCTAGTCTTCCCCAGCTGCTCCAGGGCAAGGACGGGGGAGCCCAACCCCGCGACTGCCCTTCTCCAGAGCACCCACCCCTCTGTAGTCCCCAGATCACTAGCCAATATCCCTGTGCCGAACCGGCCTCTGGCGGAGCTGTCCGTCTCGCCGACAGAGATTGGTCCGGCTCCACAGGTGGCCGGCGTGCCCCTCGCCTCCTCCACCCGGCACCTGTAGCATCCCCGGTTTAGCTCAACCCTCTCCGCCCTCGGCCCAGCCTTTCTCCGCGCCCTTGCCAGAGCTCACCTGTCCCTGGGTCACCTTTGCGAGCTCGGGGGCTGGGAAAGCTGCCCTGCCTCTGCCTCGGGGATTTTATGAGCCATCGGAGAGCGGGGGGGGGGGGGGGGGGGGGGGGGGGGGGGGGGG